>VXBC01007501.1:264128-302219 GCA_013399945.1 Ploceus nigricollis
GAGGGGATCACCCCCGGGGCTGGGCTGTGTCACCGGTGTCACCGCGGAACGCACGCCGTGCCTGGGCCGTTCATTCACCCGGGCTGGGAGGAGGGAGAGCTCAGCCCCTGCTCGGGGAACACGCTCCGTGGCTGGGCTGTATTCCACGGCTGGGTTCACTCCGTGGCTGGGGGGTTCACTCCGTGGCTGAGGAATTCACTCCGTGGCTGAGGAATTCACTCCGTGGCTGAGGAATTCACTCCGTGGCTGGGGAATTCACTCCGTGGCTGGGGTCTCTCCCTCCTGGGGTCTCTCCCCGCTGGGGTCTCACCCCTGCCCCGCAGGCAGAGATGCCACCCGAGCGTTTGCCAGCGGCGACTTCACCCCGACGGGGCTGGTGGACACCGTGTCGGGGCTGTCACCCGCCGAGCTGCTCTCCATCCACAGCTGGCTGAGCTTCTACAGCGACAACTACGAGCCCGTGGGTAGGTGTGGCTGGGCGGGGGGGCTCACACAGGGCATGGGATGGATGTGCAGGTCCTGAGCCCTGCGAGGGACCAGCTGGAGCTGCAGCCAAGCCGGGTCTCCGAGCTCTGCTTCCCTCCGAGGGAAGGTTGAATCCTTTTCCCACCCGGCTGTGGTCCTGCTTGGGTTGTCTCTGCTGAGCACAAAGCTTGGAGCCAGCCCCAGATCAGGAGACTGTAGGGGCAGCAGTGCAGGGAAGCTGTTTTGGGGAATGGCTTCTGGGTTGTGCAGCTGGGACTGGCTTTGGTTCTCAGCTCTGTAATGAGTCTGGGCCTAAGCTTATCCTGCATGGATTTATTAATATGGGTAAATTGCTGTGTGGTCCAAGGTTTGAAGGGATGTAAGCTCGGTTCAGTTCTAAAATTGGGCCGTGGTGACATCTCCTTTTATTTTTGTCTTTAAGTAGCAAATTAAAAATAAAACCCCACCAGAACTATGCATTTTCCTTGCCTGGAAACAGGTCTGTGATCTGGAAACACTGTGGTCTTAATTGATCTCCTCTCCCAGGGAAGCTGGTGGGCAGATTCTATGATGAAAATGGGGCACCAACAGCAGCCCTGAGGGAGGTGGAGGCTGCCATTGAGGAAGCTCTCAAATTGCAAGCAGAAAGTGATCAGCAGAAGCAGCAGTTCCCACCCTGCAACTCGGAATGGAGCTCTGCTAAAGGCACCCGGTTCTGGTGCTCCACACAGAGGTAAGCTTGTCCCCTCTGGAGCAGAGGCTTTTTCTGGGTGCCCTGTCTTTGTTCCTGACTCTCCTGGCTGGAGGGGCATGGGAAGATGTCCTGGCTCCTGCAGCCATCACACTCCATGGGTAGGTGAGCTCTGGGACCTGGTACAGATTGTGTGGTGCTGCCAGGACTGGAATAAGCCAGGCATGGACTGTGTCCCTGCCTGAATTCCCAGGGTTGCTCAGGTGGGAAAAGCCCTGTGAGACCACCGAGTCCAACCATTCCCCCAGCACTGCCAAGGCCAGCACTAACCTGTGCCCCCAGGTGTCACATCCACACAGCTTTTAAATCCCTGCAGGGATGGGGCCTCCACCACTGCCCTGTGCAGCTGTGCCAGTGCCTGATCACCCTTTCCATAAAGAAATTTCCAGTATCCAACCTAAACATCCCCTGGCACAACTTGAGGCTGTTTCCTCTTACCCTCTACCTGTGAGCAGAGCCTGACCTTCACCTGCCTTCAAACTCCTGTCAGGGAGTTGTAGAGAGTGAGAAGGTGCCCCCTGAGCCTCCTTTTCTCCAGCTGAGCCTCTTGTGTCACACTGGAATCAAAGAATTTACCACAAGTGCACGTGATCTCCTGTTCTCAGCAAAACAGGACAGAAATCCCAGTAGGACTGGGATTCAAACAGGTTCTGTCACCTATCAGGAATACAAGCATTAACCTGTGCTTTTCAGACAGTTTCACAGCCTGACTCATAGGCTGATACCACAACATTTTCACTTAAACCACATAAAAATGAGGTTAAGCTTTGAATAATCATTTCCTACTTTCCTGTTAGTAGCCATCTCTCAGCTTAGGGACTATTTTGTTTGAAGATGAAATCATTTCACAGGCCACACTGCAAAATGCTTGGGCTTCATGTCAGCCCAGCAGCAGCACTGTGTGCTCCAGGGATCTGCTTCTGTGTGTGACTGAGCTTGGGGACAGCCTTGGGGCCAGGTCTGGCAGGGACTTGTGTAAGAGGCCTAAAAGCTGCAGTGGTTGGGGAACAGGCAGGATTTGGCCCATACAGAGACACTTAGACATAAAGAGACATGATGAATTAGCTGGGGAAGTATTTTTTCTTCTGCCCCAGTTCTCACAATCACTGTTTAGCCAAGGCACAGAAGGCCTACAAGAGCCTGGTCTATTGGAAGGTGGCCCTGCCTATGGCAGGGGCTGGACTGGATGATCTTTTAGGTCCCTTCCAACCCACTGTGATTCTGTGAAGATGTGTGAACCTGTGAACATTTAGGTACCTCCAGAAAAGGCATTTTGCTGTGCTCCAGAAGGCTGTGATTCCTCTTCCAGCAATGGAAACATGGAGTGCAGGAGTTGGTCACTCTCAGAAGGGTAGAGCCTGCAGCAGCAGTGATGAAACCAGCTCCAGGCCACAGGTTTCTGAAGCACAGCCAATAAAAAGATAAAGGCTGTGGGATGGTGGCTGTTTAAACAAAGCCTGGATGTGGCACTGGGTGCCAGGGTTTAGTTGAGGTGTTGGGGCTGGGTTGGACTCAGTGACCTTTAAGGTCTCTTCCAGCCCAGTCATTCTGTGAATCCTGTGGAAGCAAAGCCTACCTCAGTGTTAGTTCTGGTTTCCCCAGATTGTCTCAGTTTTTTCCCTAAGGATTCTCTATTGACTGGAAGCATTTCCATGGGTTTGAATGGTAATTGGTTTTCCTGTTCCATTCCCAGCGGGGGAGTGCACAGAGCCTGGGCCGGGGTCCCGCGGCAGCTGCACCGCCCCGGCTCGCAGGGCACTCACTGCGTGTGTGTCAGGAGCTCGGGGCCGCCCTGGGGCCAGCCTGGCTCCTCCCAGCACAGCGACAGAGGCGACCTGGATCACCCTCAGCTGCAGCAGTACGAGGGCTGCCATCCCCTGGCCGAGCAGTGCGTCCTCCTCACGGGCTGACTCCAGGGCAGGGAGAGCCCTGCAGTGACACCCTGCACTGTGGGTGGGCAGCTCCAGCTCCATCCCTCCCACCTGTCCCTGCAAAGGGAGCAGAACAATCTCATGTTATTTGTGATGCTTTTTAACATATGGAGAGGGAGGAAACACTTCAGCCAGGTTAGTGGCTAAAAAATCAAGTAACAGGATGCTTTCTTTATATCTGTGGGAAATATTTCTGCACCTGGGACCAAACTGAAAGATGCACAGCCTGAACTGGATTTTAGAGCTGCTTCTTGTGCAGTCAGGAACGGGATGTTTGTGTGCACGGTGGTGGGACACTGTGCTGTGGTTTAAGGCAGCGAGGTCAGTGAGCACAGGAACTGCTGCAGCATCCCTGCCCACAGTTCATGCAGTCCTCAGGTCCTGCTGCAGGCAGTGCTGATGCTCCTTCCCAGGCACCTGACTCATTCCCAAGGGTTTAAAGGTAGCAGGGAGAACCCTGAATTTCTTCTGCAATTAAGGTCCACAGTATCAGGAACTTGCACAGTTTAGTTACACACAAGCTTTATCAAAGTCTTGGAGTACAGAAGGCAAAGGCCAGAGCTGTATTTCCTCACTCAGTGTTTGCATTAGATACTGTACCCAGATATTGAAGCCACCTGTGAGGATTGTTGTTTGATATTAACCTCACTGTCCTGGTCTGTGATTCACCACTTTCAAACTGTTCTGATCAGGAAGGAGTAGTTTTAAATAGCTTTCTTTTTGTTGCCTGGGTGGCAACAGAACCATCCTACTGTAATCTGCCTCCTGTTTCCATTCTGGTATAAGACTTCCTCCCATCTGGTCTGTGCCTATCAGACTATAACCTGAGCTGGATGTGCCCTTACAAGACCCAGCACTCTAAAAATCCATATTTAGTGTGTCACGGCTGGCAGAATTCAGCAATGTGAGTGACTCCCAGAAATGCAGGGCAGGTCATTACCCTCTCTGGGTGGGGCTAAGAGGGAGGAAGGAATAGCTGCACTACTGACCTCAAGCTGCAGGGAAGCAGTTGCTGGTTTTAATGGAATCTGCTGTTAAAATCAGTTTTGGTGGAGCTGAGCTTTGAGAGAGACACCCAGTTCAGGGTCCAGTGGTGGCACAGGTCCTTGCTGAGTTGTGCTCAATTCTTCTCCTTGAGGCAGCTGCCACCTATGTGTAACCAGCTGGATATAAACTGATTTTTAGCTATCACCACCTCTAAAGAGAGGCCCAAAATCTAAGTGATGAGTTAGTTAGTTAATTAGCAAGCTTACAGGAGGCACCATTCACTGGTAACAGCTCTGAGGATGCTACAGCTGCCAAGGATGGAGCCACACAAACTTAAACATGCACATGCTTGTAACAGTGGGGGAGCATGGGGGTTGTGTTTTTATTTTTAGAGTTTTTTACCTTTCTTCATCCTGAAGAGAAGCTCTTGCAGGCACTGCCCTGCTGTGCCAGCTCGTGTCACTCAGCGGGGAGCAGGATGTGTGGCAGAACCAAACCTCAGCCCTGGGCTTGAGCCATCTCTGGGGGTGGAGTGAGCAACTCATTTCACAAGTGCTGAAGACCCAGCTTTGTAAAAGGTGCAGGAAAGAGCTGCAAAGCAGCACTTCACTGCCTCCACAACTGTGGCCTTTGCCACATTTAAAAAGACACCACCACTTTAAAAAGAAATTGCATTTAAAGTAGTGAAACCATCCCCACAAATGATTGGCAAGTGCCTTTAAAAGAGCTTTTTAAAGCTATTTAAAAGTTGCAGCAAATTCCAGACTATTAAATGCTGTAAGAAGTAGTTTGTAAGGGCAAACCAGTCCCAGTGAAGGTGGACCAGCTTGACCTTCAAAGCAAGTTTCATCTTGCTGTAACACTCAGTCACTCTGCAAATAGTGCTGAGGGGATGGTTTTGATTGCAAGAGCTATACAAAAATCAAATAAACTGTTACAAAAAGGCAGGGCAGGAAAGCTGTTGGTTTAAGTTAAAGTTGGTTGAAAACCAGTTCACAGCTTATTCCTCAGTTTAGGGTTTGGAAACACTGGGGAGGAAGAGTTTGCCTTGCACTAGGAATAAGTCAGCTATTAAAGCTAACAAGCAGACACCCTCACTGACCTGAAGTGCTCCAAAAGTGTCATGCTTGTAACTCCAATTGAGCAGCTCAGCTGGATTCTCCCATGGTGGCAAAGGGTGGGAAGAAAACAGTGATAGCTACAGAGGGCTCAAGTCACCACAGACAGTGCTCTAATAAAGCTCACCATTCATCTGTACTTCAGTAAGTTTTATTAATAAAAGACTAATGCATCACAATCTCACCCAGAAGTCTTGGCTGGGTTTGCTATTGCACTGAAGTTTTCCTTTTCCTGAAGTGAAGCTGCAGCAGCTCTCTGCTCTCCCAGGGGGCTGAGCTGCCTCCAGTACACAGCTGAGTGCACCCAGTGTTAGGAACTTGAACTGAGGAACTCCATGAAGCAGCTCTGGCCCGTGGGGAGCTTGGATTTGTTTCACAAGACTATAGGTAAGTCTAGTATAAGGCATTCAAGATGACTACATGGTACAAACTAGAACACCAGACCTTGACAGCCAAAAGAACAGTTGTAGCAGTTTCACAACATGAAAATGAATACCTGGACTAATTTCAGAACAAAGAATAAAGTTGTTGTGCCCAATTGGATGTTGTATCCCTGGTTTTCTTTGTGGTTTGTAAGGATAAGCTTGTAGAGGGGCAGCTGTCTCTACAGGAGCAGATACTTCCTTAGCAAGGTTTCACCTCACAATGCATCATCTAATTCTGCATTTTATTACAAGTAGAATCATTACACAACGAAGTAATGCATATTGGAAAAATACATTTTTACAACAACCCCAGACAAACATTGCAGATAAAATGCCATTGTTCTAAGACTTCCTTTTCTATTTCACAGAGGGTATTAGAAGGTTCAGTTATTTCTGTCACTCATACAAGCTTTGATTTTTCTAGACGAGTTTGCTGCAGTGACCGCCTCTGCTGGTTACAGAAAAAAGAGGACTTGCTATTAACATTTGATCTACAAAACGATCCAGCCTTGGCCTCCCATACTGTTACATGTTAGTTTATAAGCACTACATGAGCAGTTGGACAAGCTGTTATCTCCAGCACGGGAAGTCATTAAGGCATCTGTCAGCTTTTAGCCAGCAACTTACTCTGCTCTGTTAGTGCCTTCAACAGCAACATTCTCACTCCACTCAGTGGTGTGAAACAGTGACTGCACCTTTTACAGACAAAAAATTTCAGCCAGACCACGGTTTGTGCTTGGGTAAGAGTGCTGGACCATGGTATTTGCTTGTGTAAGAGTGCTGCATGACTGCAATCAAAAGGAATCCAGTCTCAGAACAAAAAGCTACAGCATGAACCACCCGACCTCCCATGCAACCCTGCTGAAGTGCCTGAAGCCTCGTGTGACAGCAGCACTTCCAGGGACACAAACTGATTTTCCATCTAACCTTTTGTTCAATGCTTGGCAGACTTGAGTTAATATATACCACTAAAAGCAGGGGTAAGAGGGGTGGGGGTTTGGTAACAACTGTATTATGCTACAAAAAGGGAAGAGCAATTGTTTAGAGTTAGAAATGTGTTGACCACCACTACATTACCAAGTGCCTCATTCACATTTGTACCCTGTAGTGGAGCATTGCCAGCAAAACTCCCAAAAAAATCTCAGTGGTCTGAGAGCTCAGACCAACACTAGGCAGAGTGTGTGAGGGATTGAGCACCACCAGTTGTCTGGATGGGTCAACCCTCAGCTGAACTAGAAAAGAACTAACGTGGGTTTTGGTTCAAGTTGTGAGCTTTCCCTCTTTAGCTCTGGCAGAAAGCTATTTAGAGTTGGCTGGAAGGAAACTATCTCAAAGGCACTTTAAAAGGATCAAATTTGCTGAATTTAGTTGCTTTAAATTAAACGAACACCTCAGGCTGTATATTTAACAATAACCTTAACTTTCCTTTCAGACTTCAGTAAGTCTGGGACAGTTCTGGCTGTAAACAGCAAACCAGGAGCACTACAGGTGGTTTCCCAGATCTTTCCCAGTTTTACAGTTATAATCAATATCCTATTTTTTAGAAGAGCAACTACCCAGCCTTGACTTGCCATTCAGTTAAGCTGAATTTTCACCAGATCCACATTTTCCATCATTAAAAAGCTTGCTTCCCTGTTCCCCTGCCCTTACATCAGAGAAGCCACTGAAAAAGTGATGTTTAAATGCTTTGGCAATTACCTGCTGTGCAGTTTTCCAATTAGGCTGAAGCCCACAGGCTGCAGCCTTGGAAAACCCCTCCTCTGCACTGTCTTTCAGCATTCTGAGTACACTCTTACCCCTCCACATCACTTCAGCTCCAAACTAAAAAGGAAAACAACATGTTATCATGGGATTACACTCAAGACTTTCACCAAATGCACTTTCTCTCCATCATTCTTTCACTGCTAGAGATCTGCAACCAGTGACACACTGAAAGATCAGAAGTACAATGTTTTCCATCACCTCTTTCACTCAAAAAACCCCAAACTGTAGATTGTAGTTAATTGACACCAACAATTACTGTAGCTAACATTAACTGACGCCACTATTTTCCCTCATTCACCTACAATACTATGCCAGAGGTGGAACCTTTGCATTAGTAACTGTTAGAGACCAGTTGTGTTACCCAGAACATTCTGCTGGAACATGTCAGCAGCAGACATCCAAGAGTGAGGCAAGTTTGTACTGTCATCCATTGTTCTTCCCTAGTGGTACAGGGGTGATTCCAGTTACAATATAGGCATATTGGAAGATCAAAGTGCAGATCAAGTGAGACTTGATGTGAAATTAATCATACAAATGTCAGCAATTACCCTCTCCTATCCTCTCCTTGTACAAGCTTGAGAAAAACTGAGCAAGTTTCCCACAACAGGAGCAGCCTGGTTCATCATCTCATCTTACTCTTTAAGACCAGCAAGTCACTGCTTCAAACAGGGCAACCCATCATCACCTGTCCATACTGTTCACTGGAGATAACAGTCATTAAAAAATGCACACCAATTCATGGAGTAAAGATCAGGAACGCTGAACTGAGTCTATAATAGCTTTATCTCTTGAAATAAAAACAGCCTTAACATGGCAGGTGGTTTTGCTTAAGTACCCATTTTTTCTAACTGAAGCCTTTGCCCACCAAATCACAAGCTGGTCTACCAGTCAAGTACTTTCCTGTTTACCTAGACAATGTGGTGGTAGGTTTCCACAGATTCAGCATGTTTAAGAGAGTACAACCAGCCTAGATTAAAATACTGCAGCTTACTCCTAACAGGAAGCCTCCACGTACACTCCCACTCACCAGCAATCCTGCTGAAAATGGAGCCAGGTTTAGTGTCTAGAGGTGCAGCACATGCTACACTTGGTAGGGTTACTGACTCTCCCACAGCAGTTACCAGGCCCCTTAAGCCCCAGGAAAGTGTTTCTCTCCCTCCTGGGTTTCCTAATGCACTTCAGCATTTATTGCTGTACTGTGAGTTAGACTTCACCAGTTTTAGTGTTTCTCCTTTAGCACATGCTCAGGCCTTTCAGCAAACTCATGGTCATTTATACAAGTGCCATGGCCTGGAAGGACCAGCAACATAAAAATGAAAGTGCAACAAAGACTGACAGTTCCAGCAGGTATGAGCAAGAGCGTTTTCCTAAAACAATCTTGCACTTCTCTTGAACATGCTAAAGCTAACGAGTCATTTGCTGAGGAGGTATCAAGATGTGGATCTGCAATTCTGACTACTTTGCATCAGATGTTGTAAAGCTTTCTGTTGTAAGGCCACAATTCTTGAGCTATACTTAGAACTACCCCAAGGTCTGAAGAGTTTCTTGAACAGTGGTTGCAACAGCTCAGTTTAGCTTCACAAAAAGTCTTCTCTAGAGAAGGGGAACATTTATTTTTAAGACAAAGCAAAGAAAGATACCTGGTTACCCTGAAACTTAATACCATCTCTACTAAGCAGCCTGAAAGCCACGGGACTTAATAGAGTTGCTCAGTGCAAAGCACCATGTTGAGGACAGACCTGTTTTATGCCGATTCAATCAGTATAAGTTTCAGCTTCCATACCCCACTGCAACTAGAAGAGGGTCTAAATTCTTTTGTCACTTGGTTTCAACAATCCACTCTGATTCCTAGTGAAGTCTATCGCAGCCCGATACATTTACAGTCATACAAAATCATTTATACCAGAGTATATCATAACAGGGTCCTTAATTAGTTCAGTCTATTGCAGAAGACATGTGTAAGCCTCCTCTTCCCTATCCAGAGGGCTTGCAAGCAGAGCTGCTGTCAGGAGCACTGACTGGGAATCCCTTTACTTCCACAGCATACTAGGAGACTCCTCCCAGAGTCAGGACATCAAAGCAGATGTTGCAAACTCGAACTGGCTTGTTCAGATCAAATTTTATGATAGGAATCTCCTTTGTTGAGCACTTATGGCAGAGCAGGCGTCCACAGTGTCGGCTGTTGATAGAAGACGGGTGGGAGAAAAGTGAATTCCCTCCTAGTGAACACCAGGATGTTACTGTTTGACATTCTTTATCAATGATAGCATCATTAAATACACATTAGCAGTTGAAAAGCTATGATTCTTCTTTTATCTTCTGATATTTGTCATGGAGCAATTGACTAATGCCAACAGCACGTGCTGGTTCTGTACTAGTGAGTCACGTGGTACTGCCTCAGCTGATGCACATGTAGTTTCTCCAGCATACTGAGCTAAGAAAAATCTCAGCTTAACACCCCTCCAACCCAGCATGTTTTGTACAAGTTCAGACTATTTTAAAAAGGGAATTCCTATCTACACAAGAGCAGCTCATATTCATCTTCAGCCATTTCCACACTGCAAACAGGATCCCAAACCTAAGCTGTCAACACCTGTCCAAATCTGCCACCTCTTTTGGAGCAGGTCATCCTACCACTGTGGTGGTGGTGTGCTCCCTCCTGTCTTTCCTGTGTAAGCCAGAGCCCCAGTGGCTGCTCTCTCTGAACCTCATGCCTCCACAGGAGGCTCTCCCTGACCCCAACCTCTATACAGGAAATAATCAAGTCCTGCTAAACCACTGCCACATTTACCATTGAACTTCTATTAACTCACTCTTAATAAAATATATTGTTGCTCCTCTGTGGAGTGAAGTGCATCACACTCTTCCTCTGACAACTGGGTATTTAAATCTCATTTCACTACTGGAACATAATTTCTCATTTACAGCCAATCAGAATATTAAATGCACAAGCTGCTTAAAACATGATTTCAGTCAGACTACACATTTCTGATCTTAGACAGGATGGAATGTTTCAGCTGGATTAGTGGTTATACACCTGTGTTAATATGGAGGTTTCCTAAGCTACTAGAAGGAGCAAGCCTAGCTACATTTGGGGAGGAATCCATTTCCTTGTAAGCACAGCAAGGGGGCTCATATTACCAGTGATGCTTTCTTGTCGTGACTCCAAATTTGGCAGCACATTCATAGCAGTTGGAGCCATCACACCAGGGAGGTTCTTTTGTCAGCATATCTGTTAAGAGATAGAAATGTGAAGGCAAAATGGGCTCAGACATCTTCTGAGTACACTAAACCTGAAGGCTTTTTCCAGTTTTAGGCTGCATTCCAGTATAATGGATTTAACTACTCTTGCAGGAGCTGGAGTCTCATTTGTAGATAATCTGTAGTTGCTTCCCATCACATTGTCCACAGCAACTGTACAGCACCAGTTAAAAAGCAGTGTCTGTGTTTTAAGCTACATTGAACTACACAACCAGCCAAGAGTTTCCATGTCTATCCTTCCAGAAAAAGTAGTATCTAACAGTCTGCATTGTACAATTTTTCAGCTAATCACCAGAAAAACTAGTATTTCTACTCTGCACTGTTAGTAGCATAAAATTCACAAGTTCTACCTCTCTGGAATTACTGTCATCTAAGTCAAAAGTCCAGAGTTTTTTCCTCTGAAGTATCCTGGAAGAATAAGCCAGAAATAGCAAGTGGTACTCACCCAGCAATCTGAAGAGAAGCTGTTTTGTAGCAACTTGATAGTTGAAGATATTGACTCCTTGGTTATTGTTAACTCCCAGGCGAGCCCCAGCTCTCACTATTGCACGACACAAGTTAGCATTTCCCTTCATGTAAGCCAAGAGAAGCACTGAAAAATAAAAGCCAGACAGTTCATGTAAGCCAAGAGGAGCACTGAAAAATAAAAGCCAGTTAACAGAGCAGTAGATTGTGTTACACTCAGTCCAGACAGGATCTTCAGTTTTTAAGTTTCCACGTATTGTGTGCGTCCTACTGTATTTAACATACTACTGCCAATTATTCCAGCTTTAAAAGTGACATACCACGAATACAACTCAAGTGACTTTCAAGTTTAATAGTTGTCGAGTCTCACCTACCTGTGTTTCCTTCAGCATCAGGTTTGTCTAGAGGGTATTCTGGCATACACTCCAGGAAGAGGTCACAGATGGCTGCTGCATTATCTTTCCCATATTGTCCCAAAATATGCATTGGTGACTGGCCTCTGGGGAAAAGAGTTATTCTGATCAAAGTCTCCTTGCTACTGCAGTTACTCATCCAACTCTCCTTGCTTTCAAGTTTGGTTCACACTTGAACAATGCTACATCTCAGTAACTCAGTACATCACACACAACTCCCTACTTAACTTTCCTTCCTTGGTGTAGACATATAATTTGCACAGAATTTAGACACAGCATCATCTGCACACTTCCAAATTTGTGTATAAATAATATAATACAAGCCAAATATATATTTTTAAGCAGCATATCAGCACATATTTTAAAATACAAAGTGGTTCTTTTAGTTTGTTACCTGATATTATTATAATATAGATAATTAATTACCTGATCTTAAAGGCTTTAATTACCTGATATAATTATAATATAAATAATTACCTGATATTAAAGGCTTCTGCATCTACATTGCACTCTGTGAGGAGGACCCGGATGTTGTTCAGACGGCCGTGCATCACTGCCAGATGCAGAGCTGAACAGTAAAAAAAACCAAAGAAAAACAGAAAAAGAAGGTTCAAGACTCTGAGTACCAGCAATAATTACAGCCTAATAACTAAATGAAACACCCTCCTTCCACTTTCCCAACTCCCCTTCTCAAACAACTGCTTCCATCTGCTTTGATTTCCTGGACTTTCATTCTTTCACCTTTGCAGTGCAAGCTCATTCACAGTGAGCTCTCCACCACTAGGAGACATCATTAACAGACCTACTGAAGTGTTTTGCATTTATTTGTGTAACTTGAATTTACCATTATTTCCATTTTCATCTACAGCTGCAAAGTCTACTCCGTTCTCCAGAAGGACTGAACAAATGGTGGGCAGGTCTTGCTGGGCTGCTAAGTGAAGAGCAGTCTGACGGTGCTTGGTCAGTTCATTCACCTGGGCACCTGCAAGCAGCTGTCAGGATGCAAGAAGGAATACGTTCAAAGATGGTTTCAGGGCTATTTTAGCCAACAGTTTATTTCTGTGAATGAAGCACACAAGACTCTACTGTACAGAAATACTTCCAGGCCTGCAGAGTGTATAAAATGGTATCATTACTGAGCTGCTACAACTTGTGTTTGTGTTCAAATGCGCAGAAAGGACAAAGAAAGATTCTTTAAAAAGAACCAAACCTAGCGACTGCTGCAAACCCAACATGCTCACGTGAAGGCTACTGTGGCACCTCAGCTAACAGTACAAGCTAAGGGAACTTTCTGTTTCAGAAAAAGTGGTGTCACTTTGATGTGATGGACCACAGGCAGGCACTGTGCACTAAGTAGATGTCCTGGATTGCAAGGCAAGATGTATTCAATTGCCATCCGTTAGAGGTGTGGCAGTTATCTCCTGTTAATTGGGCAGTTTTCTTTATCTCTTCCACAAACCAATCTTCCCTCGGGGAGACATCTGCTGTTAATGGCCTATGGAATGTCACTGCATGACTGATAAAAGTTGCAGCAACCCATTGAGAGATGCTCCGCCCAGAGGGAGGAGCCAAGCATTCCTGAATGGATATAATCTGAGATTTTGGGAACCAGACTCAGCCTTTTCCACTGGTTCCCAAGAGGAACAGCTGGGTTTTTCCACTAGACCTTCAGAGGAAGCCTCCACCCTTCTACAGGATCACTGCTCTGACAGAACCACATCTGGCACTCTAGCAGGACTGCAGCCATTCCAATCTGGACTGCTACCAACACCCTGACCCACAGGGTGTCAGGTTGTATTCTGACTCTATCAGTGGTTTTTCTTTTGTATTATTGCATGTATTTTGTTTTTTTTCCCTTTTCCTAATAAATTGTATTTCTGACTTGGAGTCTCTCACTGGTTTTGCTTTCAAACCAGAACAGCAGGATGCACATTTTTAAGCAGAGGAAGGGTGACTCGGCAGCACGCACCAGATTGCGCACGATGATCTCGGAGCCAGCCTGCACCGCCAGGTGCAGAGGGGTCAGTTTGGAGGCGTCCTGGACCCGCGAGTTGACGTTGGCCTGCACGCTGATCAGGAACAGCACGCTCTCGATGTCCGAGTTCTGAACAGCCACGTGCAGGAAATTCCGACCTTTATTATCAACCTGGGGCAGAAAGGGCACGTGCAATTAGTTTGGTATTCCTGTAGAACAAGGTGTTTTATGTAGTAGGACATGTTTTCACTAAGAGACACTTGCTCCCTCTGCTTGAACTGTAGAATCTTGTTCCTTTCACTGGTTGACATGAGAGACTTACCTGATAGACTTGACTACTGAATAACTGAACTAAGAAATTAAGTTTGCCTCACGGTATTTTATTTCTATTTTATAACCTTCTCCTTTCTTGACCACACACTGGACAGTATTTTTAGACAGACAAAAAGTTAACAGCTGTTGTGGTTAAATAGTGAGCAGCTGTTAATGATAAACTCAGTTAAATGAAACAAGCTTGAGTCTATCTGGCAATTAATCCAGGAGAAGAAAGCTACATGGAATCCTGCCACAATGATGTAAAATGTATTCACAGAAGCACAGAATGCTTTGGGTGGGAAGGGACCATCCAAGGTGATCCAGTCCACCCCCTGCCATGGACAGGGACACCTCCCACTACCCCAGGTTGCTCCAAGCCCCGTCCAACCTGGCCGTGGATACTTCCACAGATGGGGCAGCCACAGCTGCTCTGGGCAACCTGAGAACTCATTTTTTTGGCTTAATACCAAGTACATGTTGCTCAACTTTGCCTTGCAGCTGATGTTAAAGCATATTTAAACTGGCTGTATTTGTAACTGTGTTTTAGATACAATACACGAGCTCACTAAGCACTCAAATATTTTACTAGTAATTAAACTTACACAGGATAGGAAGAATCTCCTGAACAGCTGCCTGAAGTGTCAGATCAGAAGCCTGAAGATACAGTTGGAGGTTTTACAGTTCAGCAAGGCAGCATAGCATCTATTATTCAGTTATTTTAGGACAGGCTTTCTGTTGTGGATAGCTTTAGAAGAGCTGGGTAATAGATTATTTCTGTGCCGTCACATACAGTGCCGTCAATTTATTATGTTTAATCCAGATTTAAACTGCTTCAACAAAGGTCACAGAAAAGATTACAAGAGCTGACACAGCAATTGCTGACACATTCTACTAGTCCAGCACAAGACAAGACTGGAGTTAGAATTTTCTCCTTATACACACATATGCCTGTTTCTCAGTTTAATATTGACAAGACACTAACCCATAATGTTCTTACTCACACGTATCACATACACACCTACAGTTTCCTAATAAATCCTGCTTAAGAGAACTGGCATCTGGCAAATGGATTGCATGTAAAGCCACAAAAGGATAAACCAGAACTGGCTTGTGGAACAGCTGTTACCACAAACTAGTGCAGTAACAAAACCAGCATGGTTTGAACTCTCCCACCTTACCTGTTCTGCAGCTCCTGGCTCCCTCTTCAAAATTGCTTCAGCTGCTTTATTGTTTTTGTATGTCATAGCACAAGCAAAGGGAGTCATTCCTTGCCTGTCACGTACATTCAGCTTAATATCTGGATGTGAAATCATCAGCTGAATGATAACATTATGTTGGTTGCTAATGGCAACATGGATTGGAGTTCTTCCTTCTGCATCCTAGAAGGAAACCAGAAAGTTTGTTATATATAGACTCAATAGTACATAAATCCTTCTCTATACCTGGAGGGTCAAGGAAACTTAGTAGTTTAGTCCTGTGACCTACCCAGCTTCCTTCAGCATGGACACCAAAAACTGCAGGGCAAGCTCAAACCCACAGTGTAAGAAAAGCAAATTGAGATTTGTTTCTCCCAACAGGCTGACCTCAATCCTGTGCAATACAGCCTTTTAAATAGCTCATCATAGCATCTCCCATTTAGTCAGTCATTTTGGGGGCAGACATTAGCATTCAAATTTAACAGCAAAGTCAACCGAGGTGTTTAAACATTTGTTTGCATCAAGCAGCAGTTTACAGCCAGGCTGCTTTGTGACTGTGTTCTGTGATTCATTTTAATGTCACTTTCAACAGCATCAGGACCTAAAAATGTTATCCATTCATTTCTCCTATTGTTATTTATAAAGCTTCTGTTTAAGGATTACTGTGTAATCAAAAATGAAGTGTAACTCATACTTACATCACCTTAGTTTACTCAATAACAGAAGACATTTCCCAAACATACTAACAAAGCAGAGTATTCTGGAGTTTTACACTGTAGCTGGTGTAATGATTAACTGCAGCTGTGCTCCTGCCTTTAATTCACACTAGGGACAGGAGACACTGAATCCCACTGTTACATGAGAAAACTAACATTGCAGTAAGTTTTCTGTATCATTTTCCTTCAGCATAGCCTCCTGAATTAACCACCATATGGGCAGATAAGCACCAGGTGTGGAAAAAGGGACAGGAGAGAAAGCAGAGCTGCATCCAGTCATTGCACTGGCTCAGCTCAAAGAGCAAGATTTTCTTTTCTCTATCATGCAAAATACACAGGTGAAAGTTTGTTTTCAGTACGTTGGAGGAAAATAATCTACTTTTAAAAACTGTGCATGATTTGTCCACATACCTGAGCATTGACATTGGCACCAAACTCCAAAAGGCACTGGATCACCTCCTCCAGTCCCCAGCAGGCTGCCAAGTGTAGGGGGGTCTGTCCATCATGGGCTTCCTCTTCTCCCTCTCCATTCGGGCCTGGCTTTCTGGAACTATTCACATCACATCCACTACAACAAACACAGTGCAGTCAATTTATCATGTTTAATCCAGATTTAAACTGCTTCAACAAAGGTCACAGAAAAGATTACAAGAGCTGACACAGCAACTGCTGACACATTCTACAAAATCACAAGTTCCTGGTTTTGGTTTGACTCTTGTCATCAAGAACATGATGCTATTAGAGATAACAGAATGTGTCCTTCAGATTGGTCAGAATTCCACAAGTGTCACCCACCCAGCAAAAGCCTAAGGAAGCACATAGTTGTTACTGATTTAAGACAGCATTCAATTAATTTATGCCAGGGACAGCCCTACCTGCATGTTAGAAGGTTTGAATTTTGGAAGGGGTCTGACCTGCGGATAAGGAAGCAAGCAATCTGTTCACTGTTCTCATCGATAGCTCTGTGGAGAAGGGTTTGTGAGCAGCCACTTGGTCCTGACCCCCAACACGTTGCATCACAGCCATGCCTAACCTGGAAAGAGAAGCCCAATGACACAATGAAGGTTTTTTTCAACAGGCTCCTACTATAGTCCCCGACTAATGCTTCTGGAACATTATCCCCTAGAGGTAAAACTTGAGATGCCTTCCTTATCTATTCTTGTGACAGTCCCTGAATTTCAGGAAGCTATTTTAAAGTCTTCCAGACCAATACTTTACTAGTTTACTGTGTAATCCTTAATTAGGTGGTATTTATTAACAATTCAAATATTTGTCCACATACTTTGATAGACAGATCTAAAGCAGGTTGGACTAGTTACCTCACTTTCAGCAATGACAAGCACCTACAGTAAATCAAGCAGCATCAGCAGATGTTGCCTTTGAAGGTCTGGCCCAGTTACCCGCTTTCTCAGACATTCAGCTAAACAGAGAGTTTTTTCCAGGAACTCTATTGCTAATATTTGTATTCTTCAACTAGAGAACTACATACTTGAGCAACGTGGCACTTAAGACTTGTTCTACTCCACTTGACAAACTATTGACAAGATTTAAAGATGAGTAGTTAAGAGTGTTGACTCCATAAAAAGAGTGTTGACCAGAACAGTCAAGAACAGTTACAAAACTTATCTTTCACGTCACTAGCAGAGTTTTTAAATAGCTGTCTCTAGCAGACAATTGGACAAAGCTTTCAAGTAACTTCCTTATGAAAAAGACACAAGGAGGTCTACTTGTGTCTCCCAGGAAATCTCCTGCTGTATCACCCATGCCTGAAAGTAAACTTTCTTTAAAGTAAATATAAGCCTTTAAAGGCCTTCTTGGCTCAATTTTAAGATGCAATAAAAAGCAGCACCTACACTAAAGCATAAAATGAGTATTCAGTTTTATTCAGAAAGCTGATCATTACACAAGTTATGTATGCTGCAGACTGATCTAAGCAGATTCTTACTCCTTCCAAATCAAGAATCCAGACAGTAGTATATAGAATATATATTTTTATTGAAGTGGCTAATTGGTTATGCAGACTATAGTATTTAAAAGATTCCTGCAGTAAAGAGGAATTTCTGGTGAAGAAATGACCTCCAGAAATTAGTAATATTGGACTAGTCTGTTCTCTTAATGTATTGAGTTTGCTTTTGCTGATGAAGCCTTTTGCTGCTAGCAAGATGAACAAAACTGAGACTAAAGCCAACTGACAGTCTTACCAGAGTTGATGCAATGTCTTCCAGGTTGTTTTCCAAGGCGAGCCATAAGGGAGGATTTCCCTTCTCATCTGGCACAGACATGTCTGCTCCCCTGGTACAAATGGCATCCACCACGAGTGGGAGCTGGTTTTGGATGGCCAGCTGTAGGGCTGTCTGTCCATCCTGGGTCCTGCAGCAGGGACACTTCTAAGTGTTACAGATGCATCATAAAGTTCAGTGACAGCACTTTATTGGCAAAGCCAAGAATTAGCTCCTCTTGTATGTATTTTTGCTGTGGTAAGACCATCATGAACACACCACGAATTTCATCACAGCTCTCTAGTCTACCTTTCTTCTCCCCTTCACTTTTATCAAGCAATTTATTTCTACAGTTGGAAAATCAAGTTCGTGTTCTTAGCTCAGAAACATTCAATTCCTTCAGTGCAGCCATTATTTGAACAGAGTTCCTTCTGAGCCAGCCTGCTGTCACAGAAGCAAACAGCTTTATCTCCAACGTGGCAACAATTCAAGCAACAGTCAAATACCAACTGTTAAAAACTTGAAGTTAGAACAGCAGCATTAGGCAGTTTTTACCCATGACATTCATTACAGTACAGCTTGCCAAATTTAACAGATAGCCTGTCAGTCATGTAAGCAGACAAATGTTCTGTTAAGTCTAATGTAAGTTGTCTAGGAGATACTGAGGAGGCAAGATTATCGGACTCCTGTTGCTGGATCTGTATCTAATTATTTTAGATGGTAGCAAACATGCAGCTCTAACAAGCAAATGGATGAGACAATAGAAGGTCAGTGCCTCTAGGCCTGTCTCAAGGACTTCAGTCTGCTACAGAGGAAACTGTTTTACCTAGAATTAAGTGGCACCTCCTTCTGCAGCCTCAAGAGGAGGTACTGATGAATGGAGCTATACCTAGGTCCAAGTTAACACATGAAATCCCTCAGCCATAACTAGTGCCACAAAACAGTGCCAAACATTAAACTATGCGTAAACCACGATCTGAAACAAATCTCAAGCCATTATACAAAGGCAGTCACCACTTGCTCCTAGATACATATACAGGTGAGAGTTGTATCAGTTAGGATCTTACCTGACATTTATATCTGCCTGATGTTCCAGCAGGAAGAGGGCACTCTTACTGTCCTGTCTCTGGATTGCCATGTGTAGGAGTGTCTGTCCGTCTGACATGGTGTCATTGATGGATGCCCCAGATCCAAGCAGCTGAGCTGCTATTGTGTGCATGCCTGAACAGATCAAGAGCATTAGTATTTTATCTTCAGTTCTATAAAACAGACACACTGAGACTAATAGAACGAAGTTAATGTGCACAGACAATACAGTGATCTGGTATGAAAACTACCAGGGAGTTCACAGAGGAAGAATTCCACTAAAGTGCAAGTACGGTTCTGGGCAGAAGCTGTAGGACTAGAAATCTTTCACTAAGTCATATGTGAACACTAATTTTAAAATATGAAGAACCATCTAAAGCTCTCCTTCACAACTCCTCCCCAGCAGCACAAGCCAGAACATGAACACACACCAGCTGTTTTATCTTTAAGAAAATCTTGTTCACATCGTAGCTTCACATCCTGAAGGCACATACCTGTCCAAAGAGCCAATCCCAGCACAGTCTGGTCTCTCGAGTCCTTTAGACTAAAGTCAGGAATAATTTGCAAATTGTTGGTAGCATGAAGAGCATTAGCTACAAGAAAGCATAAGGAATTAGGGCATTCTTGTACTTGACCTGCAGTCACACACTGAAAGCTGCAGCAGCAATGTCACATTTTGTGCTAGGCTGCTCCTTTAGCAGTCAGTTTGTAAGATCTGAGCAAAGTACCTTCAGCTTTCCTGATGTGACACTGCCTAGGATTCAGACCATATTGCCCCTACTGACTGATCTTAATACATATACCAAGAAAAAAATCATTTTTCTAGTTAAGAGGCTTAACCTGTCCCTTTCTAGCTGCAATTCTAGAGTGGCATATACAAAGCTCTGAGAACGAAGAGTGGAGGCTCCACAATATGGTGGAGCCTGGGATGGACAATATTTACCTGGGATGGGCAATATTTACCCCAGTTTACCTACTTCCTTCTAAATCCCACTTATGGTAGAAGACAAAATTGGCCCTGCTTCAGCTGTCAAATTCCCTTCCTGCTGCTAGAAAGAAGCTGACTAGTAGCATTTAATGAACTCATCTGCTGGTATTTGAGCACTCAAGTCTCAACTCTACTATAATACCAGCATTGCTCTGCATAAAGTCCTCTTACTAAGGAGTTGAGGGAGGCAGAAGTTTTACCACAGAGAGATGCCTTTATCCAAAATTGATTCCAGCATTCACCTGAAGCAAATGCTGTGAAGCTATCTCAGTTGTACAGGCAGAATAGAACCCAAGACTAACTGCTCAAGTCAATTATCTACAAAATAACTTGCAAACAGACAAAATAATTTTCTTGTTTTAACAAGCAGATGATTGGAGTTTAAGACTAGTTAGCCAGTCTTATTAATTGCTATACCTAAACACTGTTTACAGGAAGATATGCTTTCTTAGTAGTTTGTCAAAACAGCTTGGATGCCATCCTGACACACCAATTCACTGCAGCATCAACAGCCTGGACACCTACCTTTTTGTTCTAGGATGACTGACACCACATCTGGGTGATTGTAAGCAATAGCCATGTGAAGGGGAGTTTGCAGATGAACGTTCTCTGCTGATGGAGAAGCAGGTACATCCTTCTGCCCAAGCACTGCTTCTGCTGTCTGGATGTTAGGATTGGCTCCTTGCTGCAGGAGTTCTGCTGTCAGGTTTGCTAGGCCATGCCTGCAGGCTGTGTGCAGTGGGGTTTCTCCCTTTAATAAACAAGGTGCTGGGTTAACAGCTTGAGACATGAAGAGAAGCAGCTTTTAAACTATTAAAACTGAAAGAGCTGGTGTGAAGAGTCTCATCCCTAGTAGCTGAAGCTCATTAGGAGCTCCAAACTACATGAGTTAGCTTTTACTAAGGATTTCATTACACCAGGCACTGCAGCAAATGCTAAAAGCATGTTAACAACTGGTGATTCTGCCAGAACAGTGCCACAAGAATGCAAGTGGTGACTAGTAAATACCTGAAAAGATGCAAAGGTTCACGAAGTGCTCCAACTCGCTTTAAGCTATGGTTTAGCTATAAGAGATCTCTGCTATCTTATTTTTGAAGAGAAGTAAGGAAACTTTCAGACTAAGTTTCTGCTTTTACCCATTTGTTTTGGTGGTTGACTTTTGCTCCATGAGTTGCTAGGAAGAGAGAAGCTGCCTCATTTCCTGCACCAGCTGCTCTCTGAAGCAAGCAGTTTCCTAAAGAAAAACCATGAACACTGTTATTCCAACCACACTTTGATACTAACAAGTGTGCTAACACCTTCCCCACTACCTTACATTACACTTTGAAGTCAACAAGGAAAACCCTTGGTACTAAGGTTACTAGTAGCCCCCTTCAAACTGTCACATGCACTTCCACTTAGTGATTACACATCCTGAAATTGTAAAGAGGGTATTAGAACCTGGCAACGAGTCCAGATTTTCTGTCACTTCCTGCAAGTCCATCTCAGCTTGTCAGTGCACCAGCTCTAGGTAAAGCAACTACCACCTATCATTTATTATGGAGTAATTGCTGCTGAAACCTCATGCAACTCTTCCAAGTGCAGTCAGCATTAAGCAATTAACACACAAGCCTTCTGCCTACAATGAAATACAAACCTCTGGTTTACCTGTTACTGTGTCTGGAGCATCTGTATTGCTGCCTCGCTGGATCAACCTTGCTGCAAAACTGTTCTCATCAAATGAGGTTCCATTCACAACAGGGGCATCCTCAAAAGGGTTCACAGACTGGTCAGACGATACAGTGATATACTGGACTGCAAGCCACAGAGCTGTGCTTCCTTCATGATCCTTCAGCTCCAAGTCTAGTCTAAAAATAAGAGTTAGTGCCCCCCAATTTATACCTTAAAAAGTGGTTCCCCAACTCAGCTGAAGATCCAAGTGTCTGAACAGCTGTACTAGTTCATCTCACACCTCTATGACAACTTCTGCTTGCCAAGAAGCCTACTGTAGCTCCAGTTATTTCAGAGAATTTGTGAATACTCTGAAACAAGCACAGCACCTTTTAGTGACTACTAGATTCAAGCTCATTGCTCCTAGGGAAGTGGAGAATCCCTGGTAGATTTGGGCTCCCCCTAAGTGTAACAAAGAGGCAAATTCCCTTGAGTAAGGCATGTACAGGAACTGCAAATTCAGCTGCAATCAAACTGAGTCAAATGAAGTCTTCTGCTTCACCACCCTAAGAAGTCACCCCTAAGCAGAACCCAAGTTGAACTCAAGAATATATTGAGATATTTCAAGAGTGTTATTACTCTTTTTAGCTCTGCTACAAATCAACCTTCACCTCTGGAATTATTTCAGCCTCTTTGAAAAACACAGAGATGCAGTTTGCTGCTTCTTTACAGTAGGGCAAAAACTTACATGGCTTCTGATATGGTTTTAGCATCTTCACTTATGCAAAGCCTTTACACTTTTGCATCCCAAGTTATTACCAGTCTTATTATAAGGCAAAAAGGCACAGAAGAGTTGTTAAACCAGTTTTCACATCTTCACTGTACAAGGTAACCTTAGTGCATTTTACATTCATGTGAGACTTACTGCTTGCACTGCAGGAGCTGACTGAACACAGGCTCATTCCTGACCACAATGGACACGTGTAACGGGGTCCTGTAATTGGAGCAGAGAACAGTGACAGCAGGAATAAGTGAGACACTTCAGACTTTGGCCCCAGTCACCAACGTGCCCCTAGAGAACTACAGGCTTTCATCTCTGCTTAAAGGAGAAGGGCACAAGCACTTCTTAAAAGAAAGAGAAATCTAAACTTTTAGTGAACGTGACTCCAATTAATTTGGTAGTAAGGAACTCATTAATATAAGAAGTAACTTTAAAGGAAGAACCACAACAGCTTCACCTGTCAGAACTGTGTAGCTGATACATTCCATGTCTTCTATATTATTTTATGAACTTGCTTGCCAGCCTAACCTAACCTGTGAAAAAGCTTACAGGCCCTACACTTCAGATAAACACACAGCAGAAACTGGCATTTTTTGAGAACATTTTGGTTTCCCTGACAGCTTCAGGTATACTATTTATCATCTTAGTTAGCTTTTACCATTCAGTGATTCAATAAAGGCAATTTAACTGTGCGCCATGTGTTCTAACACTATCAACTCACCCCAGCTTTCTGTAGCTGGGCTATGCTTAATTGGCCATGACAGGCTACCATTCAGCCTGCACAGCTTTCTACTTTGAGTGCTACCAACAGGTCTCAAATTGGGCAAACGAATTCCTGCTTCCAGCAACAGCTGTACTTTGCTGAAAGACCTGAACAGGTTCTTAGGAGGTTTGCAGCAAGATCACCACAGCATTGTCTGTTACACTGGCAGCACTTTACTTCCCCCAGTACTTACCTGCCTTTGTTGTCTTGCATGTTTGGATTGGCTCCTGCCTGCAGGAGGGACTGTGCAATCTGTGCCATCTCTGCCATGACATCTGGTGAGTGCTTCTTGGGGCTGTAGGATGCCACAAGGTGCAGAGGAGTCTCCTGGTCTCCCAGTGTAGCAGCATTCACACGGGCACCATTTTTAATGAGAAAGTTTGCAGCAAATTTATCTCCTTTTGTGAAACAAAACAAGGTTATTAATGGATATATGTAGCCTATATGTTTTATACTCCAGGAAATGGGCACACGTGACTTCGCTCCATACCATACATTAATTCTAACACAAGTATCTGCTCCTAGAATGCCTCAGCAACAGGCAACTTCAACAATGCTTCATGGCAAAGTCAGGATTAAAATATTTCACAACAAGCCCTTGGAAAAAGTGTTTTGCCCACAGATTACCTGTGACTCAAGTTCTCACACCAGCTTATTGTTATAGAGATACTGACTTTGCTCATTCCTCTATCAAGATAAATCCATTGTTGCTTTAAGTAAAACACTGGACAAACTGTGATACTAAACATACAAGTATTTTTTGAACAATAGGTACTATTCCAAGGCACTAGCCAAAAGTTTCCAGCTCAAGTCAGTCTGTTGAGTCTTACTACATAAACAAGTAATAACACTGCATCTGCTCTTGGAAATTCAGGCCCTTGTATATATACAGGCTAAGGGCTTTAGCAGTGCAGAGCCACCATGCACAGCATTCCCAAGAACTCCTTAAGAGCTTCTCAGGAGTCCAAACCGAGACCCACTTTGACACGTGAAATCTTGAGCTTGAAACACCAATCCAAAGAATAACTTCAGGAAAATACTAGCTGCCCTTCTAGCTTCAAAGGCTACTTTGCAGAGACATATTCACATTTTGCTTGGCCTGAATGCAAGATCGGAGAACAAAGAAAAGTGTTTCAATCTATATTGCTGGATTATCTCTGCTAACAAAAACAGAAGTCCCATTTTCTGATTTCCATATCAGACATTCCTCCACTTTTCAGTGATCATAAGTAGTAAGAATCATGTGGCAAGTGCAGACAATTTGCTTTAGCTCCATTTCCAGAACATGTGATTGTTAACTGTGATTAATTCTCTGAAGCTGTGGTTACTGAAAAGCAAGCGTTCATTCTCAGAGCTCTAGCTCAGACTAAAAGCAGACATTAGAACTAGAGACAAATGCCAGTATTAAGAATGAAGAGCAGCCTGCTGGAAATCCAGTGTTTTATAGGGCTGCAGCCATCACACACTGACCTATGCCTACAATGTCTCCTACTCTTGCAGCTGAAGTCTCTCTCACAGGATCGGACACCAGCATTACCCTGTTTAGACATGTAAGAGATTAATTCAAATTTTGTGAGCTTAAAATACAGCTCCCAACTTCTTCCTTTACTTCTAGGGGTCCGAGACAGTTTAGTGCCAGAAATAAACTTTCTGGAACAGAACTGGCAAAGACACTGCAGAAATAACAAGGAGCACAAAGTGTTTGCTGCAGATTTTTACCACACTTTGACCACAGGCCAAGATGCTGCTGATCCAAAGCCTTCAGAGTACTGTGGCCATGGCAACCAGAACCTGCTGTGCTCCAACTTGCATAAGATGCATTTTCCACTCTAAGGTGGAGAACAGCTCAATATAACCATGTAGTTGTACTCAGACTCCACTCTGACAACTGCACTGGAGCTTTGAAAATATTTAGGCTGGACAGAAGTACCTCCACTTGCTACTCATCGTTTAGTCAGATTTTCCTATCTCCTAGCTGCTGTGCAGTAGCAAGGACCCTTACTGTTAAGCATATCTCAAAGAGGCATATGCTGCATTCAACCCAAGTCTAGAAGAAGACTTCATCTTTGTGACCTTTATGTTGTGGTGCTCAATTCAACTATTTGCCAGAAAGAATACTGTCAAATTAGAATATTGCCAGTGTCTCCCTGTATTTCTTCTTTTAGCAGGCAACGTTCTACTAGATTGCACCTGGATTATCACATAGCCTAAGTTTCTCCAGCCAGCAGACTGGCTCTCAGATCTCAAATAATAGTCTGTCTGCTTTTATGTCTAAAAAAAAAAAAAGAAAACGGGACAAAGTTCATACTTCACTACAATTTTCTAACTGCAATGTCAACTACAACATGACACAGGAATAATAGACTTTGAAATATGTATTCCACATTGGGAACAACTGGAAGTTAACAAAGCTTCATATCCCATCTACTTACCTCTCTGGATGGCTTTATGGAGCAGACTCCAGCCTTTCTTGTCTGCCCTATCTACATCAGCCTTGTAGTTGACCAGTGTAGTTGCAATACTCTCCAATCTTTGGGCCAGGGCTAGATCCAGAGCAAGATCTCCATTGTGATCCAATTCATTGAGCTTCCCAGGAAGCTACAACACAAACACAGCCAACTGACATTAAAAGTATTTGAATAATTATTCCCTGCCCTTTGTTGGGGGACAAGTTATTTGCTACTTGTTTGGAGTTTTCATCCAAGCAGAACAAACACGTGTTACTTCAGCTTTCAACAGAAAAGTTGTTCAAGGAAATTATTCTTACTGAACTGCCATGAAGCAGCAAAGTTGTCTATTATAACCACTCAGCTTTAAATGGGAATAGCAACATCAGGTAATGGATTTTATTAGATATATTCTGTTGCATACAAGATGTTTTAAGCATTATGAATCACTTCTAAATTATGTCCTCGTGTAGCTACTGCTAGATTGATCTCCATTACAGACACAGAAGTAGCTGTGGCAATGCTAAACATGCAAATAAGAATTAATGACAAAAATCACTAACAAGGTTCAGACTGGTACTTAGGAACTAATTATTTGAAACATCAAATTCTAGATAGATCAAGTCAGTCTCACTATACCTGAGAATCCATTTCAATAAGATACAAAAAGACTACATCTTCTCTCTCAACTTTAATGGCCTTATGCAAGGGATATTCTGTTTTTGACTTGAACATTTTATACAATAGCTGAGCACTCATGCTGCTGAAGTCTTCTTTACGCAAGTCATCCTAGGAGCAATTAAAAAAGAGAAGGGTAAGCAACACTCCTGTTTTATTTATGGACAAGGCATTGCACAATGTAATTCTGAAGTTCACAAAACAAGTTCAGTTAAAAGTTCAATTTTGATAACATTTTGGCAAGAACAATCCCAGATAGTCTTTTAAGATTAGGAAGAAACAATCAGGAAGTTTTAAATCTTTCATTTTAGTTTAAAGATCAGTTAGTGAAATTTGTATTCCTTTTTGTATACAGACATGGAAAAGCAGCATTTTAATGCTACCATGGTAGATTAACATTTAGTCTTTAAAATAATCCTCTACTAACTTATTCTTAACATTGACAAAAAGTCCTACAGCTATTGAAGACTGATTCATAAAATTATGAATAGAAGTAAACAGAAGCTTAGGAATAAAAAGATCTTAGGTCTGAGTTAGTGCTCATTGACTAAACAGAAGCAACTTCATTTCCAGGTAGAGGTAAGCATCAAAAGTTAGGAGTCAAGAAGGAACTCAAGAGTTAAAACTGCTGACTCACAGGTTCACATATAATAATCTTTTTTATATATTAACATATCAAAACACTTCCCTCTGCCTTCGAATTAGCCAAGGAAAGAAACCTCCACATCTATGGAGTACGCATTCTAGATTTAGAATAACCTCAAGTCTACTGTTGACAAGTCTTATTTTAAAGGCTAATTCATTACTCAGTTAATCAAACTTTCTTCAAAATAAAGAGATCAGAGCAAGTGAAACTTCCAAGTTGGTTGCAAGACTGGCTGCCTCTCTCTCCATTACAGAAGATAAATTGCCCTGGCTTCCATGAACTATTTTTAGAAGTAAAACCAGGCCTGGGACTTGTGATCTGTATAGACAGAGACCAACTATGGATGAACTTATAAACACTTTGAAGTCCAGATTTGACAAACAACCCTCTTGTTTATTAGGAGACAGTCCCTTCTATCTTCCTCATGTTTAGGAAACTAAGACACGTTGTACAGTGAAGTATTTCCAATGAACAGAACAAGTCTGTGGGTAGAAGTGACTCCCCCCCACCAAGACATTCTCAACACAATTAACCAACTAACAGAGGTTAGACAGTGTGGTAAGGTAAGCAAAATTCTACCACTGAGTTTCTATAATGTGCAAACATTTTTCATCTTGCTTCCTTGTGCCAGGACTCACCCAGTGGCTAGCAATGATCTCAGCACAGTAGTTGAGGAGGGTGCTGGCACTGAGCTCCTCGGCAGTCTGATAGAAACGGATGCAGTTCCTGACATTAACCAGTGACATCACTCCTTTTTCACATCTGTCAAAACAGAAAAGCCAGTGCTCAGTAATCAAAAAGCTTTTCTTAATTACTCTCCCATGCTGTAACAGAGTCCTAACACTCTTTTTCATAGACGCTGATAGACTGTGGCATGGACTTGCTTTACTAAAGGCTGAACTGCATAAACCTACTTTCATCAGCAGCCCTAGAAGACACTTTCCCTAAGAGCAGACTTCTATCAGAATCCACCTAGCCAAGGTCCCATGATAACACCACACCGCAGGAGTCTGCAAGTAGAGATCCATCCCAGTTCTCCCAAGGGCACAAACTGCAGTTCATTCACTGCTATGAAGCAGGGAAGATGTACTACAGTGATCACAAGCAGGGGTTGTTGAGGTTGGATATTAGGAAAAATCTCCTCATTGAAAGGGTAGTCAGGCACTGGCACAGGCTGCCTGGGGCAGGGGTGGAGTCACCATCCCTGCAGGGATTTAACAGATGTGTAGATGTGGCACCTGGGGATATGGTTAATGATGGACTTGGCAGTGCTGGGCTGTTGGCCACTCTATCTTAGTGGTCTCCTCCAACCTAAACAATTCCATTATTCAGTGACTCTATACTTACAAAAACATCTCATAATTATGAATGGCATCCTACACATGGACCTGTCACTGGACTACTGTGACCAGAAAACTGCTAAGTTCACAGTACAACATTACCAGCTTTCAGGCTGGTACAAGGCTTGAAGCAGTTTTAGCCTTGGCCTTACAGATTGCAACTTCTCTGGTCAGAACACTTGACAGCAATTTAGTTGCTTCACATTGAAGCCATACAAATCACAGCTTATGAATGTCATGTACTGCTACAGACATCCCTTGGGCAAAGGATTGTTCTATCAAAGGGTACTTCGACTAAATTGAAGGCTTTGAAGTTGTACAAAACTTGATGAGATTTCAATTTGTACATTCAGGCTTCTCACTAACTCTAAACGGTTTAGAAGACTCTAAAGAGCTCAAGATAACTTGAACTAGCCCCTAGTGCCACAGTGTAATCATAGTCTCAGAATGGGAAAGCATTTTGTACTGTTACATTAACCTTATGTCTGAAGAAAAGTTGCACAAGATACACAGAAGTTACAAAAATTTCACCTGTGCCACTTTAATCCTGCAAATGAATTGCCACTGATTCTTCCTAGCATTCTCTAACAATTCCTTTCTTGCAACTCTCCTGAGCCTGATGCTATCCTACTGATCTCCTCTCAACACCAGTTTCGGGATATTAGTTTGGCTGGGAGAAGAACTGAAAAGTAAACATAAAACCTATGAGAAGTATGCTACAGTTTAACTAGAGCAATGCTTCATTTCTCCTGATAAACTGAATGACATGCTGTATTATTAAAAGCTCAAGACTTTGAAAAACCATAATTTTACCCTGTTGGCAGCAGCTATCATCTTATTGCTGTTCAAACAAGGTTTAAGAGTTCAAGTATATTTACTAAGACTCACCTTTCCCTAAGCAGCTGGAGCTGAAATTTATTAGCTAATTTCATGAGCTCTGTCAAGAAGATATCATCTTCTCTTAGCTCAAGTTCATCTGTGTAGATCCACCGCAGCATTGCCATGGTTACCTCTGGGTCAGCATCTGGTACAGGAAGCAACGGATTAATAAAACACTTAAAAACAATCACCTATCCTAGTAGTTGCTATTCCTTTGACTTCTAAAAGTCACAGCTACCATAAAAAGAAAAAGATAGTCTTGTTTTGAAACTGTATTTTGTTCAAAATGTCAAAACTGGCAAAATTGGTCGGAAGCTGAAATGAGTAACAGTGCTGGCACCAAGCAGGAAAACCTTCTTACACTGTGCAGAATGCAGGGAGCCCTGTAACATCTATCTGCTACATCAATGGTGCATATTTAGGGGTCCTTTTAAAGTCCTTGGTCCCTCACATATGGCCTAATGCACATCCACACCTGACAAGAACAAAGCTCCTTCTTAATTTAACAGCCATATGTTATGAACTGCTGCTTTCCAACAAAGATACATCTTGTTACACTTTGGTAATAATTACAAACCACTTCAAACTGCTGGTAGCCATTTCTAGGAGAAGTGCAAAAAAGCCAGTTTAAGAAGCTGGTTAGATTTCAGGTCTTTACAAGACTGATCACAAACCGATATTTTCACACAGTGGGAAACACAGAAAATCACACCATGGGATACTACACAAGCCCGGTGGTCAAGGACCTTTGTCACTCACTCACAATTAAAATAACAATCCATCTTACAAGGATGTAGGTAAGAATAATTTCAGAAGATCAGGCCAACTACAACTATTCGTTTAAAAAATTAACCTTAGTCCTTTGAGCTATTTTGTTCTTAAAAAAACCATTTTTAATTAAAAACCTTAAAGAACCCCAAATACCCATCCTAAAACATCTCCTTTAGATGGAAGGTTGGCCCAGATTATCTGCAGAGTAGTAGAAGTACTTGGCACGCAGACTGCCTCTCAGGAATCACAAGGTTTTAGTAAGACAAGTATTTTTTGCCAAACTCAAAGCAATCAGAAAGCCTACTTGAGATGTACTATCAGCTCTGCCTTGGCAGAGGTAAGAGAGCATTTTCAGCCTCTCAATAAGAGAACATGTGTTCATCTTTTTCTACTCTTTTAAATATTAGAAACTTCTACAGATTACATGAACTCTGAAAGTGCTCAATCTCAAATGCTGCCTGCATTCTGAAGATAAGATTCAGGCAATCTTAGCTTGCAAATTCTTAAGAGAACTCCTTAAGAAAACAATTTGCAGGGAACAGCTTGTATCTTGCTCCAGCTACTTCATAAGCTAATCCTTGTGTCATTTATCAAATTTTTAAAAAAATCAATAATGCAATTTTACAGTGGAAAGTATCATTTACTAGCATGTATTTAAGCAGTGTTTGCATTGTTAAACATGTAAGACTGCAGTTACATTTGAGATTCTCAGGCTAGCTTAGATGTGGTGCTAGAAATGCTTTGGACCGCCACTTGTAACAACACTACAATTAACATAAGAGCTTTTTAGTAATAATTTTTGTTAGCACAGCACTCAGTTTCAAAACTCCTTGGCATCTGTTTTCTTGTGGCTGCAGAAAGATCCACCAATCATGTTGCAAGGAAGCCCATGCTGTCCCATAAAACCAGCTTGCTGTGACTTGCTACTTTCCAGTTTGTCTGCACTTAGAATTCCCTACAAGATTAAGTGCAGAACGTGAAGCCAATGCTTAATATTCAACATGCCAGTCAGCAAGCCTGCTTAACTTCATACCTGGTTTTATTGCTCACAAATTAATTGTATAAGGCTCTCCTACACTGTTAAGTACAGAAAAGCCTTTTGAGAGGTTCAGTCTGCAGAAGCACTGCTCAGTGTAAGTACATGCAAGAAACAGCTACAACAGAACAAAACACTCATGTAGAAGATGGTCTGTTACAAAACTTCTCTTCCTCGCCTGTTTTACAAAGGTATTAAAGTGCCAAAGCAAACAATTTCAATAATACATCAGTACTTGCATTCACTTCCCACACACACTATGTTAACAAGCAGCAAGGTATTTCCATTACACACTTCAGAGAAATTATGCACACTACCTCAAAAAGCCCTGTCCTTCCTCAAAAAGGAAGAAGTCAAGCTCCTCCATATAGATTTGTTTTTCATTATGTTTAGTTGACTCTAGAAAAGACAAACAAGCCACCAATCTCAACCCCTGTTTGTTAAAGAGAAAGAAGGCAGGTTATTGATTTAACTACCAGTAGCACCCAGTTCACAGGCTCACTACCACTCTTCAGAGAGAGCTCAGTAATTAACAGATTAAGCACCACTTTTAGTGGACAGCAGGAGACTGAAAGGCACTTAAGTAACCTTCTCCCAATAGGCTCTTTCACAAGTCACCCTAAAGACAACTGAGGCATCACATTACTCAGCAGTGACTGACCTGACAGATCCAGCTCCTCTGTTGAGGCAAGGTTGGCAAGACTCCACATATCGCTGCGTGCCGCCAAGACAAATTTGTGAGCACGGATGTGCTTGTCCCCAACCTTTATCTTCAGATCACTGAGAGGAGAAAAAAGCACAAACATGTATTATGCAGACTTCTCCTGCACGCAGGTATGTAGAGATTCAGCATCTCCACAGTGTCTATGTCTGGGTATCCACATTCAGGTTCAAGTTGTTTGAGACATTAAAACACAATTGGTTAAATAGAACATGTTGTCAAATGACAATTCGTATTTTTCTAGGGAGAAATGCAATGAGTCATTCATATTTCAAGGGCTTGGTTGGGTTAGGTTTTTTAAACCATTTCAGAATAAACAGCAAGAGAATTATTGTAGAAGTCAGGAAAAGCCAACAGTCTTGAAGTTAAATATTTATGTCACAGTGTCCATACTAATACTGTCAGCTGAGCACCAATGCTTTCAGGCAAGACCAGCAAGAGAACAATGCTGCTTGACAGTAGTCTGAGTGCAAGGCAGAATCCCCAGTTCCCAGGAGACCAGCTGTCAAGAACACCCATTTCATCCTGACCCTTTATACCAGGTTATCCACTTGCCCTGCTCATTCTGAAATCCCATGGCTTGCAAATGTTCTGACTGTAGGTGTGCTTTCCAGACCATTTTCCAAATCAAAGCACTGCTATAAACTACAGCACAACACAGAGATGTTACTTAATGAAACCTGCACTGGGACCTGCTACCTTTCTCATTCTGTGATATGTAGGCCCTTTTAGACAACTATTCAATGCCTTTAAAGCTAAGAAGCTGAACAGAAATGAAGTGCTCCAACTCTTCTGACATATACTACCTAACAAATCTTTTACCCACCAGGATACAGTAAGTTCTTGCAGGCACAAGAGACTTTTCTCAGGGAGGCTCATGAAGACATGCTGGTGCAAGGAAATTTTAACTAACATAGATTTTCCCTTACATGACTAAACTCCTTTACTATACTGGCATTGCTTTCAGTAACAGCAAAGAAATTGATAAATATCATAGTAGTCTCAGAACTTAATCAGTTCAGGGACCCTTAGTGTGCCTATGGAAAAGACACTATTAACCATAATTTTGTGCTGAGATTCAAAAATACAGTGTATCACTAAGTCACATATATCACTAATACAACCAGACAAGCAAAATTAATCAGGCTTCTTCACACACAACAGGAATACAGAACTGAAAATGTTTTAGGACTAAGCCTTTCAAGAAATGAACAGTTTTTCCACACAAATTGTGTAATTAATCCATCAAGTAAGTATGGTTCAGTTCAAAACTCCTTCTCTACAAAGCGAGCTTTGCTGCTGACAGTGATCATGGTTAGTTTTCTCTGAACTTGTCTGAGAGACAAACTTCTGCTTAGAGCTCTCAATTCAAGAACTGGATTCAGACCTTAGCATGTTCTTCCATCTACAGCTGCAACTCAGGACTCTATTCACACCTGGCAGCAAAGAATTTTCCTTGTCTAAGACCAGGACCTAGTGCAGTCAATAAAACCAAAGGTTCCTGTAATTCCCCTTTCCCAGAGGGGGATCCCTTACCTGTACTGCTCCTGCTGGTAGAGCTCAGCTACAATGGCGAGAAGCCGACTGATGAAGGTGTCGCTGGCATTGTCCTGGTTGGCCTCAACAGCCAGAAGGTTGCACCTCCTCTCTGTATCAACAAGTTTCTTCTGCAGCTTCACATACTCCTGGCGGAGGAGCATCAGGTGCTTTTCCAGCTTGGCCACCTCCTCTGCAAGGCGCACAGTGTTACCACAAAGTTGAGATATGCACACCTCTGTTTGACATCTGAGGGTAACTTCACCCTGAGATTGCACATGTCATTTAACTACAACACTCCAAGGAGAGGCTCTCCTCTTCCAAATACCTGAGCATCTCACCCCAGTATTAAATCTTGTATTTTGTACCATTTTCATAAGCACATTGAAAAATCACAACAGTGATAAAAGCCACTTAGAAAGAAAGTTCTGAATTCTGTTTGGTCAGGAATGCTGTAAAGTTCCTAAAGCCATGGGACTCCATTTCTGTGGGAATCATGGTGGGGCAGAGGACTAAGTCTTTGGTTCTTACCCATTTTTTTCAGCCTAGTTAAGATGCTGTTTGACTTTTCAGCTGATACTTAAACCACAAGTGAGCACTAGAACAGATGCTAAAGCACCATATCTACCTCAGAGTATTTAACTGACCTGTTAGAACTTCTCAACCTGTCAGCTAAGAAACTCCTCAAAAAATGGCCAGAGTGGAAAACAGGCTGTCCCCAGAATCTACGTGCTAAAGGCCAGTCAAAAGTATATAAAACTACTTCCTGCTGGCACACTTCTCCACTGGAGGCACTTCACTGGTAAAGCATCACAAATGGCTGCTCCAGGGAATTGGCTATTTCAGTTCAGGATCAGCAAAGCAACAGCACCTGGGAATCCGATCCTTGAACAGGTATCTCCATCCCACTGCAGAAGCCACTTTTCCACCACACTTAACTGGTCACTCCACAACATGCTGGGGTAAATCAGCCCAGGCCACCTCTATGAAAAACCTCTACACTTCACTCCTGGAAGGAAATATCTGTACAGGTATTTAAAACCAATCCAACTTATGAGTGCTTATTTATGGATTAGTTGCAAAAACTGTATGTTTGCTATTAATCACAGTGTTTCATTATCTTCCCCCTATCATTAAGTTGATTTTTCAAGTAAGGCCAAATCCCAAACGAGTCCAAAAATAAGAGGGGGCAGGGAGGATAAATCTGGACGCTAACCAGTGATTTTAGGTGGGAAAGTTCCTACAAGATTACTCCCTACTAGCCAGGAATCCATATTTCAATGACTTTCCTAAAATATTTACTAAGCATCACTACTACAAACAATGAGAAACCGAGCTCTGTTGATCAGTGTTTTCTTCTTGCTTCTGTAGAAAAGTTCAACAGCCAGCTGACCTTGGCCTTGCTCTGACACAGGTCCCCAGGGCAGAGCATCAGTCTCTGGCTCTGCTGCAGACAGAATACCTTGTTTAGCCTGTCCTCTACAGACCCTGCAGCAAATGCTTCTTCATAACTCTCTTAACAACAATTGTAATGGATAAACAAAAGGCAACATATCCCATTTTATTTTTCAGTTAATATTACATAAGCAGGCTTGGCAGGTACTTCCTTTAACAGCCTTTTCATTAGCTTCATCCTTCAAAATTTCAGAGATACCATCTCCTTTGGGATATCTTTCTTTTTCTACTGAAATATACTCTGATTTCAGAACTGTGCCATCAGCACCACACCAAGCCTCAAGGAGGGTTTGAAATCCTGCTGTGGTCAGTCTTCCTATGTGAAGATGAATGCAGTTTTGATGTTCCCAGAACTAGAAGGACATGTCCATTGAGCAACTACTCCTTCCTCACTTCTCCATAAGGATAGTGGTGGGGCACAAAGCAAGTCCTACCATAGAGCAGGGAGAGCAGGAGTCTGACAGGAGCCCAGAGTAAAAGACACTGAGAACTGCACCAAAAATTAGTGTATGAACAGCACCACTGTTTATCCAGTAAGATTTTTAGATGGCACACAAATTCAAATGCTAGGAATAAGAAGCTGCCTAGTGAAGCTCATTGCATGCACCACCTTACAGAAATACTGCATCTTCCAGTCAAACCATGGGAGTGCAAAGGTGGGAATAAAGAATCCGTACCACCGCAAATACTGACATTTTACCAAAGTCAGCTCACTAGCTCTAAATTAGCCTGAAATCACTAGGATACAATGCAGAACTACCTTAAACCCCCAAACAGCAGTAGCTGAAGCTTCGTGCATGACCAACAATCCAGCTTGTTACTGCTGCTTTCAGGGCAATCCCAGACAATCCCTACTAGCAGTGAAAGTACCTCAAAGAACCAAAGCTTTGAGAACTCTTGTTTTCAGACTGACACCATATGCTTCCTGCAAACTCAGTGAGAAGGGCTGATAGGTATTTGCTTACTGTACCAATTACAAGAACTGTAAAATAAAGAGTTTCTCTTATTCTACATGACAACCTGCACACATGTGTAGTAGCTACACTTGAGGACAGTATTTGATCTTACAGCACATTTCAAATGCACATTCAAGAGAGTTCTCAATGTCCAGTTAATCAACATTTACAGCACAAGAGCAAAGACTCAGTTTTCCCTATAAACTGCTCACTTAAAGAGTGAACAAATAAAAAGTACAATTACTGCACCATTACACACACACTTAATGATGGTCCTTGCCTCAAGACACTGAAAGGACAGGCTTAGTCAGATACCAGTAAGCCTCTGGCTAAACAGCAATCCCAATGCCTCAGTGAAGAGGATGCCCAGGTTCAGCAGAGTGGAAAACACAAAATGCCTCTTCTGAGCCACAGTCTAGGTAAATAAGAGCAGCTTTTGTTAACAGCTCTCTGGCAGACTGATCAGCAACTCATGAACTGGCAGAAGTTTATATTCCATATCAAAGACTTCGAAAAGGATTTCAGGAAATGCTACTGTCATTTTTTAATAGGAGAATGCACAGAAGTTCTAGCGAGCAAATAGATAGCTGAATCAAGTAGGGAGGCAAAAGGCAATGAGGAGACAGATAGCACATATCAAAAATTAGAGGGAGGCTCTAGTGGAACCCATCACACAGCCCATTCCACCCATCAAAAGCAGTCCCAGAAGCCATACAGACAAACTGTGTTTCCTTACAAAGTGGACCTGAGTGAAATACTTCAGAAAATCAAATGATTTCCTTATCCACTGCCCCATACTCTGATCCTTATCTCCCCAAGGATGTACAAGTCACTGTTTTCTTGTTCCTCCTCACTTTTGTATACTTTTGATCTTTACCACCCCAAAGCTCTACAGCTACTGCTTCTTTACACTCAAGCATTAATCCAACAATTCTCACCCATGCCTGCATGTAAACCTCTGGTATTAGCAGTACAGAACCCAGAAATTACAAACTAAATTGTTCAATCTGCAGGTAGCAATTGCAATAAATCTGATGCAGGATTTTTCTAGACAGAGGCAACACTTCCTTACGAGAAAAAGCACTTGGCTTCTGAGCTAATAACCACAATTTGACAAGCTCCCTTCCTTAACAGGCTTTCACTTTTCAGCAGACTCAAGTGTAGCTCTTAACTAGAAAAGTGTGGCTGCAGGTAGCTACCTCGTTTGCAGGGACAAAATGAGCCCCTCTTCCAACACAACCTAAGGAATGAGAAGGGTGACAACTCCAGCTTGTTATTCCAGTTCACACAGGATCATTCATTGGTCATGTGCTTTTTTCAGCCAAAAGATCAGAGAATTACTTAAGGCAGGGAAGAATCTCTGAGAAACACAGATTGTCTGAAACAGGGCTTGCTTGCATCAGCTGCAGGTTAATTCTGCAAAGGAGGACCCTGAGCCAGAACCTCACATCCTTGAGGGTCTCTTTGGAGAAAGTTTCACTACCTGAAGCCAACTAAAGCCCTCCAGAACTGGGTCACCAAGGCTTAAAAGCAAGCATAAGAGGCTGGTCAGCTAAATATGAAGCAGTGGTATTTCAGCACACAAGAAGTTAGGCATTCCTCTAAGGACTTATCAAACCAGCTTGACTACAGCATCCTCCCAGCTGATGCATGCTAGTCCAGCAGCATCTGCTGCATCTTAGTCAATATTTTACAAGTGTTCCTAAAACTTCGCCACTGTCCAAGAGCTGCACTTCAAGAGCTGAAGACTCTGCTTTCACGTCTCTAACTTCATTTCCTTTGTAACTTGGAGCAGTTTAGCTCCGTTTGCACTCCGTTTCCTCCAAGAAAAAGAGGAAGCTTGTCTTGCAGAAAGGAGTAGAACTGCAAAAATCCAAGCCTTTTTTTTCCAAATCCCTTTAGGTTAAATTAATTTGAATGGTGCGAATGCCAGTCTTCAAGCAAAACAGCAGCACTCCAGGAGCTCTGCAAACCTCACTTGAGCCTGACAAAAGGACTCCGGCACAAGTGACCGGGAGGCTGCAGCACAGGCAGCCCGCCCTGCTCCAGGGAAAGCCGCCGCCCGCGGCGCCTCGGGCAGGGCACGGCGGGATGAGACCCCGGACGGCCCCGGGATGAGCCCCACGAGACGGGCAGAGCCCCCTGCAGCCCCGCCTGACCCACCGCCTGCGGGGAGGGGTCGGCGGGACGTCCTGGCCGGCTCCCACCGTCCACAGCCAGCCCAAGCGCCCTGCTGAGAGGCAAAGCCGCCCGCGCCAGGCCGGCCCCGCCCGGGGGTGTCCGCNTCCAGGGAAAGCCGCCGCCCGCGGCGCCTCGGGCAGGGCACGGCGGGATGAGACCCCGGACGGCCCCGGGAT
>VXBC01007501.1:302250-329901 GCA_013399945.1 Ploceus nigricollis
GGCCCCGCCGGCCGTGGCGGGAGGCAATGCGCGGCCGGCTGGAGCCGCCCCGCGATGCGCTCCCCAAGTGGAGGAGGTGCCCGGTGATCCCCGCCGGGGCACTGGGCTGGCGGAGAACAGCGAGGCGGCGACTGGCACGGCTGGGGAACGCTGGAGAAAACCGCCCAGCACCGGAGGAAACGCAGCTGCTGTGCATCCCCTCCGCTCACCTGGGCCAGGAGCGCTGTCCCGAGCCCGGAAAGCGCCTTCTGCCCGGGCAGTGCCCTCACGGCTGCAGCAGCCACAGCGAGGGGGGTCGGGCGTGGCGGCTCCTCCCCACTTCAGTTCCTGCTTTTCTTTCCGAGCCAACAATCCTGGACACTGAATCTGTGTCCCCTGGACACTGGATTGGTGCCCGGTGGGTGAATGGTTGCAAGTAGACAGGCAGTGACCAAGCACCAACAACAGGATCATTTTCCCAGCCACGTGTACAACATAGCTGCCCCCTCGGCTGTTGTTGTTCATCATCGCTCCTGCTTAGATGCAACTGAAATGCCAAATACTCGATGCTGGTCCAGCAGCAAATTTGTTGCTGGCTTTGAGGAGCAGCTTTCAGTTAAACGTTTGAAGACTTTATGCACAGTATTGTTTTATAGACGTAATTTTTTCTGGACTCCACCATGAAGTGACCTTTGAAAAGTTGCTCTACATCATATTTATTTTGGTGTTGGATAAAACAGCAAATCCAGAGCTGGGCCCAGGAGGGCCACAGACTGTAGTTTTCTGGATATACTATGAAACAACATGTCTCCTTTTGCACAGCTTGATGACAGCTGTGTATAGCAAATTACCCCTCTGCTCATGGTGCTACTATTGATCCTCTTGAGGAACTGAGGAAGCAAGTTATTGCTCCCTGCTCAGATTTAGTTTAATTTCACAGTAACAACAGGGATCAGATTTCAAACCACTGCTATGTTTTGCATCAAGGGAATTGTAATCTCCTCTGGGGATTTGCCTCGGCAGGAAGCTGTTTTATGACAGTGCCTCTAAACCCTAACCAGCTTCTGACTTGGTTTAGAATCACTCGTGCTGCTTCTGAAGGGACTCATGTTGCTGCTCTGTGTGCAGTGATGGCACTGCACCAAGAGCAGTGCACCAGATGGTGCAGACACAGTGCAGTCCCCCCCACATCGGCCTACCAAAGCCCAAAATACATTTCTAATCACTTCAGAATTCATGTGCTCTGCTTATTGATCATTTAGTTCCAGTGTTTTCAGGCGTTGCAGCAGAAGGAATTTTAGAGTGATAGTTGACAGTCCTTCTGAGTTTTAGGGATCTTCTCTTATGCAGCAGGGAGAAATAGAAAAAAAGAGTTAAGATGGCCACACTAGTTAGACATTCATTAGTATTTGATGCTTTCCCTTTTCCCCCAGTGATATCTGGAATGCAGGGCAAATGCCCTCTGTTGGGGCAAAAATCAGCTCAAACCAACAGCCAGGATAACAAACCCCTGGAGAACCTACTGGATAACTCAGCAGCCTGCATGAACCAAACCAGATACAAAGTCTTGCTACAAGAAAAACTGAGGAATGCTGGTTTACTTCCTTGTTCACCAAAAATCCTCATACAACATGTCAATCCTGCAGCTCCTCAGTGGTGTTCCCATCCGGTTTTATCACTAACAGCTTTCCACCAGTGGCCCTTTGAGTGTGGGGCAGGAACAAAGAGCCAACTGTGATCACAGAAAAGTGAAATAGGCCATTTCCTTGCCTGCCAGAGGCTTCCTACAACCTGGACACTTGGCACCAGACCCTGAGCTGCCTCTTTCATTCAGTCACTGGGCATTAGCCATATCTGCAGCTTGTAGATCTTAGCAGTATCCCACAGTAACGCTCCTCCCTGGGGAGTATCTGGGTCAGGTGGGATCACAAACCATCTGAGGAAGCCAAATATACGTTTGAATTTACAAAGAGAGGAATGAGCAGTGCTGTGGAATTCATAGTTCTTCCATACCACTGAAGCAAGACAAACATTTCCAGGCCTATCCCCTACAGAACAAACAAGCAGCAATTCTGGAGAGCACAGACATAAAGCTTTGAACCATTTTGTGAATTTACAGGTGAGTCTGTGGTGAACTGTGTGTGGTACTTTGGAAGACAAAACAGGGACCACTCTTGAACTTGCTGAAAGCAGCAAATACCTTGAATTGCCTCAGTTCTAGATACACTGCGGAAATTAAAAAGGAAGGTCAGCCTGTGGGGGAGTAAGTCCTTTGGTAGGTTTAATAAGATCAGCTTTTTTCCAGTCTTTTTTTTAATGGAAAGAATGACACCATGCCACTGAAATTCTGCACAGTCCCAACTTTAAGTGGAAAAGGGTAGTCAGCTGGTGGGAAAGAAACCTGCTCTGAAGACCTTTCAGACAAGTGCTCCAACAGGAACTCAGATCAGCTCTGGTGTCTGGGGGATTAAGTACTGCATGCACCTGCCTGGCTGCAGTAGCAGCCTAGCCACCTAAAAGCAAATTTAACTAAGGATTTCACAAAAAAATTCATTTCCAAATATGTAAATATAGATATCAAACATACCTGTTTATCTAAAGCACCCATAGGAGGAAGTAGTATCTTTCCCTGTAAATATTCTTACACTAAATGCCTTTTTGTCCCCAAGGGCTGCCTTGCCTCTAACAACTGTCACCTCCTTCCACCCCATCCCCCCTCACAAAACCTGCAATATGTGTCTTTCACCATATGCAGGTAGCACAGCAACATAAAATGAAGTCCTGCCAGCAAATTAGGTCTGAAGGCTTCTTAAAAGCTGACTCTGACACTGGAACTCTCAATTTATTAATGGGTTATGCTGTGCTGTGGAAAGAAAAGAGTTGAGTAGTTTCAAGGTCTTCTATAAAGTTTCTTTGGTCAAAGGCTTGAAAACTGTTTTGAGCAGATACTCTGAGAGTAGCATTTGCTCACTAGAGGGCCAGAGATGGTTACAATAGCGATAAAGTTGTGTGTTTTGTTTGCTCTTTCATTATTCAAGATGAAGCACAGCATGTCCAATTGCTTAAGTGTTCGGTAGCGTTGTGTTGTTGATGATGTTCAGGTAAGTTGTGCTCCAGCTACAACTGTACCCTTCCTATTGTGAGACTCAAGACAGCCAGTTTGACACATCATTATTGGAAAAAATTATATTTTGGAAGAACTCACTACAGAAGGTGACAGAATTCCAAAAATCAAATTACATGAAAATATACATCGCCATTTTCTTTGTACATTAGGTGAGGAGAACTCTGAAGTAGAAGGCAAAGCAGATGAAGGGCCACAGAAAATAGTAAAGGAGGGAAACTATTTTTGATACCAAACCCAGAAGTTAGTTATTTGAAAGCCTACAGATGTGCATGCTTGAACTCAACCTTGAGAAAAAACAAGCCTCCCCCCACACACCCCACCCCACAAACAGGCAATGAAAAAGGCAAACCAAAAATTTCACCCATAAAAAGCAGCTCATTCCTATCTTGGACTAACTTAGTCAACCAAACTTCCAAGTGAAAGCACTCAAGTCCTTGGAAGTTAAAAATCCATCAGGCTGCTCAAGGGTGCTCCATGGCCAGTTTTATTGCTATACCAAATTCAAGAAGGATGAGTAATTGGGTTTAAAAAAGGGGTGGGAAGAAAAAAAAGCACCTTTGAGACTACAAAGGTCATCATAAAAGAAGACACAAGTAATTGATAGCAAATCCTTTCAGGGTTTAATTAGGAAAATTGTAAGTTCTGATGGGGGAAATAAAAGGGACCACATTTCCAAAAATCAAAAAAAAAAAAAAAAAAAAAAAAAAAAAAAAAAAAAAAAAGAGATACTAAACTTTAATAAGCAAGAAAATTTTAATTAAGCCTTGGTGGGTCAAAGGAAAATTAAAGTGGGAGGAAAAAAAGACAAAACCAAAAAAACCAACTTAGTATCCTAATTGGTTTTGACATGCTTCACAAGTTGCTGTTTTTTTAAACTCAGGAAACAATGAATAGGGAGAGAAAAAACCTGCTAAAATCTTTAGAATTTACACAATTCTATCCCTAACTACAGACAGCATTATTTGGTACAATGTGTATTTGTGGATGTACATGAACAGTATATATATTATCCGGATCATGTTGTGCTATGTACACATCTTTACAATTCTTCCTGAAGGTTAAAGCAGTTCATTAGATTTCAAAATGCGTAATCATCTTGTGTTGGCACTTGTTAGGCTCTTGTCAGCATTGATAACTGGCATGTTTTATTGCAGCCCAGTTCCAGCCAGTGTTTGCCAACTTGTAACAACAGAAGTCCAGCAATAGGTGGGTAGAGTGCAGGAAAAAAAACAGTGCCATGTTTCTCAATTGGAGACCTGCAAAGAAATCACAGGTATTAAAATAAAACCCCTCCTCACCCTCAATTATTTTCAAGATGTTAATTAGTTTGTCAAACTCAACAAGATAACTATTACTTGTTCAAGAGCTTCACATACCTCTGAACAGAAGATGGATAAATCCAAACTCATCACCTGAGAAAGACTGGAGTTAGTTCAGCACAGTGTGTATCCAAGCTCAATTATCAGACTTTCTGGCTCCTGTAACTCGCGTTGCTTGTCGAGTGCGCAGCGTGTAAAGCTTTGATTATTCACACACAGGGCTAAACATGGCAGATTTATCACTGAAAAGGCTGTGCATTACTTACTGTGAAAGGCAGGTACAAGTGGCACAGCAGTGCTTAGCAAGCTCTGACACCACAGCCCCAGTCACACTGGGCTGGTTTGAAACCAGCTGTGGCCCCTTCTCATCCAATTCCCTGCCCATCGCTCACTTGGGAGGGGTCACCAGACTTAGAAAAGCTTTTGCCTTCCAGAAAAGCAACACAGCCAATTACTTAAAATATTTGTCAAGAGCATTGTTTCACTATAGCTAAGTTCAACATGGCAACAGAGCTGAGGTTAGTTAAGGATACTCTGGAGTGTTACTCACAGTTATTCCCTTTCTCCAAGACAAGAAAAAAAAAGCAGTATTAACAATTCTTGCACTCCAGTTATAAGCAGTTGTAGAAGACTTTCTGTTCCTTTGCTTAGTCTTTTGATCAATATTAAGCATTTTTCATGCTTAATCCATAATGGAGAAAGTTCCTTTCAATCAAAGCATTTCTGCAAAGAGGGACTGCAGAACTAATTTGTCACAGATGGAGCCTTCCCCCAACCCCCCCGTGTTTACAAAAGGGTAAGAAAGGAACTCTCTCCTGAACAACTGTGATTAAAAAAAACTACCCAGCAGAAGAATGTAGTAAGCTGCTCTGGTTCAGTTTGAACTATATACAGTGCCATATTTCTGTCCCTGTGAATTATGTATGCTGTAGGTAACCAGTAAATATGGATTCGGGGTTTGCCAGCCAAATGGGTCAGAGCAGTTTATTTGCCAAACTAACCATTAAGAAAAGGCAGCTTCACCATGAAGTTCTGTTTTGCTTTGAAAAGCAAGAGTGGGAAATTATTAGCTCATGGAGGAAGTTTTTCCTTGGCATACCCAAGATAAAGTGACCAAAGGCCAGGGATTTAAGGGCCATGCCTTAATACAGAGCTTTCTACAAGAGGTTATTAAAAAAAAAAGTCCCATTAAAACTGAGATGGGATTTTGTAAATTAGAGTAAGTATCTTGAGTCAGAAGCTCTTTAACAGGGTGGCAAAAAATGCAAATATCACGTCAGCTACTCTCAGGTCAAAACTTGTCCAAGCTCTCAGATATGCCACAGTTCAGTTTCCAAGCAGAACACAGCTGTTTTTATGAAGCTATTCTCAAGCATTCCTCACTAAAGATGTTTTTTGGGCTGCTGAAGAGAACACCACCTTTCTTGATATTATTGACTGGTAATACCTCAATTTGATGATTTCTGCTATGCCAGGAGACTTTCTGTTCAAACTCCCATAGATACCTGAAACAAACCCTTCTCAGTGGCTCCTGACAACCTCACTGAAGTCTCATTTAACTCCTATGTGCAACATGCCACCAACATCTGCAAGATAATCCACAACTCCTAAGATAACAAGACTTTCAAGATGCTTTTAAGATTCTAATAAGTGTTCTTCACAATAATGAATATCAAGGAATTGTCACCCCCTTCTATTACAGCTCCAGTAACCTCTAAGTGCCATTAATAAAGCAGGATGAATTCTGATAAAGAGAAGTTCAACTTCTGAACAGCATAAAACACAAGAATACAAGAGAAGTTCCCCAATTTTGGCAGGACAGGCTGTCAAGTGCACTTAAGTTCTTTTAGTCTTTAGTACTACATAGCATACAGGCAAAGAGCTCCACTGAGATCATGCAGCTGAGAAGAAAGGTTTGGAGGTTTCTTTTTGCTTTTGAGGGGCAGAAAAATAGTTCAGCAACACTTAAGCAGGAAATCCTCAACTCAGGTAACTGACTTGTCTTGAGAAAGATACTTACCCTGAAAAAAGTGAAGCTACTAGCTGCTGAATAAGTGTCACTCAAAAGCAGTTTCTTGGCTTTTTCTTACACAGCGGGCAACTTTTCTTTTAAATTCTCCATTTCTGTCTTCTCTCCATTCTTTCTGTAATTGAATAGACAGCTTTCAGATGTCAGTCCTACAACAAGGAGTTGTACAAGCTCTAGGAAGACTCTTGTTGTTTATGTTTTCAGACATTAGCCATCTAGTCAACATCTAAATTTGCTTACAATCATTGAGCTCCTCACTGAAAACCTGTGATATTCACGACTTTTGAAAGTTTGCTCTGGGTTTCTGTGCCAGCTGCTTACAAGACAGTGAGGATGTAATTTTCCCCTTGGATTTTAGGCACGCTCCAAGACTAACCTGGTGGCTTACCAGTATTTCACACTGTCTGTGCTAAAATCTATTTGCTTCAGCCTGCAAAGTAGCAGCAAACTCAACCTGTAGACCACAAGCTGTTGTTATGTGTTAGAGATAGTGTCTTTAACTGCAGTGGTGAAAAAGGTACACAGGTACTGTAGAGCCAGCAGTTACTCAGAGATTTTTTTTAAGACAGTTTCAGTTCCCTTCAATCTAGCCAGGACACTCCAGGACAGGAATACAGAAGTCACAGAACCTAGAAGAGGCACAGCAGTGTCCTTCGAAAGCAAACACCTCCTAGTTAGATATGGCTGTAAGATACTGGCTCTGTGAGAAGACCTTAGGAGAATACTCAGCTCACCTACAGGGCTGGTCTCTGTGACAGGGATCTGATTTCAGAACTGCAGAGATGAAGAGCCAAGATAAAGATGAGCAGGAAGCTAGGTAAGAGGGAAGTCTGAACCCAGAGATGCACACATCAAGGTATCACAAAAACCTACGCAAGAAAGTGCAGCCAGGTTTGTCTTGTGCCAGGCTCACAAGGAGCTCAGATGAAAGCACAGGAGCATCAGGTGTGGTTAAGACTGATGTGCTGGGCACTGCCTTCCAGTCTGAAGTGGTGGGGAAAATATAAAGAACCCCTTATTTCATGAAGTTCTACAGTTCTAAGTTTCTGATGCAAACAATATATTCTTACTGCAGGAGTGAGGGAAGGGGTTAAAAACCCCCACATTGTTTCACCTGATGCAATCTTGCACACAACACCTTTTCACCCCCACTTGGAGTGAACCTTGTAGTACATTTGAGTGATAAATGGCATATCCTAACATTCACCACCTCCAAGCTCACTTAAACAATCAGCACACCGGAGAGCCCAGCATGTCTTTAACTTTCCTATGAAAGCACAAATAAGGCTACTAATTAGTTTGCTCTTTTTCAGCAATTCATGCAGCAAACATTTGGTTCCTTGGACTGGGACATAGGACAGCTTACACAAGATTGCTTAAAGCCAAGAAAAGCCTTGAATTTGTGCCCTCTGAGCTTCAGAGCCTTATTTTTTGTTTCTACTTTTTCTATTTGTAGTTCTATGAATTGTTCAGATTTGAATAGCAAGGAAAGTTTCCAATTTGACAGCTGAATCTCCAAAAATGTAATTTTAGGTCATGAACTGTTCTATTTGCTTTTCGAAATATCTATTCAGGTTCCTGATCCTCACTTTTCTCCCACTCCAAGAGACAGTACTCCAACATGCAGAGTTCATTTTTCCTGAAGGCAGGTATATCCCCTGCTCCTATAATCTTGTGAACTCCCTGCAACACCTTATTCACTAGACTCACTTAAAAGCAGAAACTACTGACAGCAGACAAAAAGTATCTTATAGTAACTGCCAAATTTTATTGCTGTGGTTAACACAGGAGCTGCTGATTCTTCACTGCCCTGAGTATGTTTTTTGCTAATATGAAGAGATCTACAATCCAGCAGGAGAAGCCAACTGCTCCAGCAGCACTTCAAAAGTTCCTTGAAACATGTAATGCCACAGTCAAAAATAGTTTCTAGCATCCAAGGTGATGCCTCACTACCACCTTCACAGTCAAATTTGGATTTTTTTTGTTCTTTCATGCTGGGCTAGAAAAAGCTGGTTTTATTTTTGACCTATACCTAAGGCAAATTCATTTTGTGTCTAACTTCCCTACGGAAAAAAAACCCAAAAAAATAAAAAACTCACCCCCAAATTGTTGTCAGAGTGGGGCACAATACAAAAAGTCTGATGTCAGGAGGGTGACAAGCACAGCTAAAAGCATGTGCTTTTTCCAGGGTTAGGCCAGCTACATTCAATATACATGAGTTTGTAAACTGAGGAATTCTAACTGCACTTTTAGCATTTTATTAATACTTGCTCCTCCTGGTGCTCTCAGCAGGAAACGTCCATATTTCCTGGGTGTCTGTTTCCACCAGAAACATGACACAAAAAGGGGAGGTCCAACACTTAAAAAGGTTAAATGAGGAAATTGTTCACTGCAACTTTTTGTTTGTTTTCTTCCCATTAAATTTGTTCCACATGAGTCTGTTCCCACAATGATTTTTCAGAGAGCTCAACCACCTTTGAAAATACTCACAACACAGCAGATCAAAGGCTCCAGGAAACTGCTAAACCCCCACCCACTTTGGGAAGGTATAGCTTGGCTGACAGAACAGATTAACATTCCTTCACAAAACTCTGCATCTCACAATTCCCATCTCGTTCTTCCTCACTCCCACAGTTAAAAGAGCTAGAACTTCTCTTTTGTGAGAAGACAACACACACTGCTGAACTGCAATTCACGAGCATGTCAGTGCTATGTCAGATGAGTAGGGCCTGAAGTCTGTCCCCCTGTGCCCTTCCAGCACTGAGACTTTTTTCTCTCCCCACTATAAACATCTTTCAGCCTCACTCTTATATTCTGCTCTAATCACAGCTCTTCTAGAGAGCTGATAGCTGTGTTTATACACACACAGAGCACAGGCCATGCTTCAGAACAGTGTGCTGCATCAAATGCTTGCATCTCACACCTGCATATTCACCCTGGTCTTTGGCTGTAAATCAGACCATTTTTCCTCACTCCTGAGCCAGTCAGTCTAGTCTGGGACAACCCTCCCTGTTGAGTTGAAGGTCAGATGTCCAGTAAAGCCTTTGAGTACCTTCTCAGAGCACAGACCTACACAGACAAACCTACTGTTCTAATCCATGGGACAGGATGACTCTTCTAGAAAAGTGAAAGAACTTCTCAAGGCTAATTAGTAGTTTTGTCTGACAACATCACTGCTTTTCCCAACACAATGGTAGCCTTAGCCTGTGATAGAAAAGGTTCTTCCCAAAGCTACTGTTTGCTAAACCAGAAGCCGAACTCCATTGCAAGGTTTCTACATTGAAGACAATTGGCAGACCAAGGAAAGCCTTACCGCTGCATCAACATTAGCAGGAGAATCACCATTGGGATCTGCCAGCATAGAAATAACACTAATCATTATAGTTTCCACTGTGTGAATGGGAAGCCAGCGTTCCTCAGGTTTTTCATAGCCATATTTGTCTTCTCCAGGCTCATGAAGAATTGAAATGCAGACATCGCCGTTCTTGTCAACTACAAAATAGAACAAGGCATATTTCAGTCATGAACAACACGCTGGCATTTCTTCAGGACAGTCAGGAACTGTTCATCTTCATTCCAGCTAGTCTGAAACACGTTAGTGAAGACACTTTCTGAAGAGGGAAAGTAATTAACTATTGCAGAACTTAAACTGTAACAAACAGGGCTTGGTGGAAGTCTGAATGTGCCTGGACTCCTGACAGAGAGGGCACATGGGGAGGAAGGACTCAGTCTAACATCATGCTGCAACTCTCAAGAATATTTATTTAGACAGGCTTCCACTACAGCCTTTTCTGTTAAGTTCAGCAAACTCGAGAGTGACTTTTTTCCACAGCAACAGCATCAGCTGGATATTAGTGGAACATACTGAAATATAATTTAAACTGCTGGAATTAGAAAGTGCCTGACAAGTACTCTGGTATTTCCAGAGCTGAAACTGACACAGCATTAAAATATTCCCTGTCCTTTTGATGGGAGCACTGTCTCCTCCCACCTTTCAACATCTACAGTTTCTGAAGTTGAAGAACATTTCTCTTTCCCAGTAAAACCAGCTTCCATTTTTTTTTACCTTCCCATCCAATCTCCATCAGTCCATAGGTAAATGAGACATTAGGAGAAGTCTCCTTTAGAGAGACTAAAAGATTTCTTTTCATGCTTCACTAGATGAGGACAACCTTGGGCCTTCTACACTGAACTGCCAAGTCCCTAACAGCAAGATGAAATATTTGAAGGTATAACAAAAGGCAGCTATAGAAGTCAAGTTTTTCCTCAGACTAGAATTTTGCACTTCGGAAAAAAAAAATTAAGAAAAAAATCCCTGAACAATTACCAAGAATGCAAGAACCTACTCAGAATACCTTCTGAAAATACTTTAAGAGTATTTTATGCTCTCAGAGTAGCACTATTAAACACTCTGCCATTGTTATTACTTCTCTATTAAGTGAGGATGGCAAAGTAAAAGCAGAGTTTCATATTTCTAACATGAACAGAAATGTATCTATTTGTCTTCAATTTCTGCATTTTAGTTCTGAACTGCAAGAAGAAATTGAAACTTTGACATTTCTTACCATTCGGATGCCAGATTTCTGTGATGAATTTCATTTTTGGCGGCCTCAGTGGGTAGTCTTTTGGAAAAGTAAGATGAGCCTTGAAAACACCACCTTCACTGGGGAATCAAAAATATCTTAGTAGAGTTTCTTGTAAGCTTAAGCTGAAGATCGGAACTTACTGATGTTCTAAGTTTACACCTCACACAATTTAACATCATGTTGGTAATTAACAGTATCAACACTTCCATATGCAATGTAAAGAGTTTCTACATTCAGAAGATCCTTTCACAAGATACTGCCAGTTCCCCAACATGATCTTTTTTAGAACTACGAAGATGTTCCAGAGGGGAAAAACCATGGGGGTGGGGGGGGAAAAAAATTTCAAAAAACTGCCAAGGAATTTACCATCTGGAATCACAACTTACATTTTTTTTCCTCCCAGTACATTTATTAACAGGAAAAAAAAAAGGTATTGCCAATAACTGCCCTTCTCAAGTCCAGCCCAGCAGACACCCATTTTCCTCTGCTAAGAGGCCTCAGTCCTAATTTTGTGGTCTCAGTCTGCAGCAGTGAGCCCCAGGGAAAAACTGCAGAAAGCTCTGGCTGTGTGTAGAGCATTAAATGTAAAAAGACTTCCAATGCCACCTTTTCAACACTAAGCTAAAGTGACTCAGGCATGACAGTGAGGTGTTCTGCATTAGTTACCCACTCAACTGGAAAACAATAATAAACAAGAGACATCCAGGTTTTATGTGGAGTTACAGGCCAGGAATAGTCTCTTTTGAAAAATGTGAGGGCCTGTATTAGATGGAAAGGTTAACAGATGGAATACTTTGCTAATGTCAATAATATTTATCCTGCTACTGTTATTTCTTCTAACTGAAGGTTGTAACAAAATTTGGAATTGCAAAGGCAGAACAAAAAGTGGAACATAAACCTCCAAAGAAGATGGCATGAGATGCATGGTGTGACAAGCTACTCCTCAGCAGCCACAGAGACAAAACAACTGGTGAACAGAAAACTGTTCAGTGCAATTTTTTCCCTGTATTTGTAAAGCAGTAGGAGTTGCTAAAGTGCACTGGCTACTGAGAAAAATAACATGTTTTACCACCATTAACCAAAGGGGTGCAGTTCCAGCAAGTGTCTCAAAAAAAAAAAACAAAAAAAACCCACAAAAAACAAAGAACAAAACCAACCCAAAGAAACAAACAAAAAAACAACCCCAAAAAGCACTGCCTTTAAATAACTTGGCTCTTTGAAGTAGCTGAAGGGATCTGAACCAACAGCATTTATTTTTCACAAGTTTTAAAAACGGCAGGCAGTTTCCAAAGAATCCTTCACCCCAGCAGAGGTAAGAATTCCAGAAACGCTATTTTAACCTCCTCATAAAGTCAAGACAAAGGAGAGCTAGATTGCATTTGTTGATAGCCCCAAACCAGTCAAACCCTTTCTTTCAAACTGAAAAAGGCCTTCTTTCTTTTTTTAAAGAAGCAGATCCTAAAGCTACTAGGCTGTAGGGCACCCCTGGTTGCCCCATATCAACTGCATATAAATACAGGTTTTAAAGTGGATATACATTAGATATCAGTTAATGAAATACAGCTGTCAATTAAGGGAGATCAATGCCATTTTTAGCAATATTCCTGATAAAAGGGTTTCTGTCAGTAGAGTAATGCACTAAGTCTTTTCAAGTAAATTCAGAATAAATGAAGTGGGACTGGGAATGAGACTGATGTTTGAAAATTGTTTAAGTTAAACTATTATATATGACCATCCTTATCAAACAGCCCAGGGAAGAAGGGTTCAGTGTAATACTACCCTGAAAAACAGCAATCAAGGACTGGAACAGAAGAGAATTTCTTACCTAAAAGCCTCAAAAAAAGTTCAGGACTCAATAAGAGTGGAGTTAAAAAAACCACTATTGCAACTTTTAACACCTAAAATGACAATCAATTGGAAGCAGCATTTCTTTATTGACAATATTTATAAAATAGCCATGAGAATATAACAGAATCACAGGACTGTTCAGAAAAGGTCAACAGAAGTTGGAGAAACCATCTCATGGCAAGACATGAGAACCACAGTGCAGTGAGCTTGAGGAAAAGCCAAGCAATTTGATTACTGGGTTTAAATACCGATTCAAAGTCTGCTGACAGACTTACAGAACTTCATGCTGCAACCAAAACTGACCTCAAGTAAATGTCACAAGGCTTTTTGTTTCAGTAGTTTACCACAGCAACAGCTTAACGAAGAGAACAGAGGTCATCTTCAGGAGTACACTTTAAACTGACCTCTCCTGGGCAGAGAACCTTTTCCCAGAAACTGGAATAGATGATCACCCCAAAGTACTCCAGGTCACACTTGAAGTTCTTCCATCTCAATCTGACAGGATTTGAAGCTGATTCTGTGGACTGCTGTGGTTTCCTCCAACTACATCCCACTTGAATTGAATATTTTCCTACTATCACACACATGAAGTTGTAATGGTTTAACATACCACTATCAGGTGAACTACAGCCTCCCAGCAGCAACAGCAAATAGTGGATTTTATCTGCCTTACTTAAATGTGGAAGAAAACAGAAGCTGCCTCTAAGTGCACCTATTGTCTTTCTTTTCCATACAAGTACAAAGAGATCAGTGTTGCCTTTTCCCAGGAGAGCAGTTTAGAACTTCTACATAGCAAATCCAGCTATTTACACGTATTCTGCTAGCAACAGAAGAGCATTACCTGATTTAGCACAAGGATTTGGTTAGCTTCTATTCACTAGGAGCAAACTAGAACTAGTAAATCGACTTCATTCAAGTTTCTGTATAAGTATCAGTACTTACTATAGTGTATCTGGAGGACCAATAATAAGGACTTCCCATCGATAAAGATCATTGTCATCTATTAAGCCCGCTGAAAAGCCTTCCACTGGATTTTTGTTGAGCTCTGTGTAGGAAGAAGAATTTAAGAGAACTTTAGGTGTCTATAATACACATTTGCTGGTTTTGCTTCTGTGTCCATACACAACCAAAAATCCCCGTGACATTTGGCGCTTTCTCATGGCCTGAGTGAGTGCCCTCAGTTCCCCCACCACAAACACTTCTGCCAGAGCTGGGACCATGTCTGACCCTAAAACTCTGAGTGTAATGTGAACAGAAGGGCCAGAACAACACACAACTACAGGACGTGGTCTCCTAAACTAGATACCAAACAGGGTTTAAGTCAGGAAACAGGCTTTCTAATAATACAAGAGCTTTACAAGAACCCCAAGGAGCCAGCTTAACTAAAATCTGTCTTTAACTCTAGAAAATGTTAACAGAAGACCAAAGTCACATTATGTTTTTATTCAAAAGCAACATTCTACTTTGTTTAAATTATTTTTCTTTCAGACTCTGAAAACATTTGAGACCTGTGCCAGTGAATTCTGGAGATAATGATTTACTGTGTTTTGAACTAGTACAAGAGAACATAGAAGATAAGCTGCTATGCTGTTCAGATATGGAGTTGTGTGTTTTTATTTCTTCCTCTTGCTTCACAGTTTTTTCCATCAGTGACAAGCTATAGAGCATTCTAAGTGTATAGGCTACTTCATACAATTACTGCCAGATAGAGGCTTCTCTGGAAATAGCTACACACAAATAAGTCACAGCTAGGTCTAGACTCCACTGAACTTGTGTTTTCAGCCTGCTCCAGGAAAAAAATCTGTAAGATCTGGAATTAAACACTTCAAATGAGTTTTGCCTATAATCCAGTGGTGGGGGTAGGAAGGTGAGAACATCTATTATCTGACAGCTTCAGGTCAGAAATTATATTAAATGCCATATTTATGCCAAATTCAAATTCTTCATCTAGCATTTACAACGGTACATACATATCTTGGGTACTTAGAATAAAGGAAGGGGGAAGTTATGCCTTCAACTGGTCAGTAATTTCCAGATTAAATTAAGAATGGTAGTTATTGTGGAAAAAAGAAAAATACACACACAAAACCAACCAACCATACTTATTTTATAACCTGTCAGACTCCATGCAGTCCTCCTTATTCTGCTCCACAGCACAGTTTGTCTACACATTCCCATTTTGTAAACCTAAAAGCCATAAGACTTAAGTTCAGAGGGCCTTATAATGCCCTCAGGCACATGCAGAGGAACTTCAAGAACCTTGAGAACCTTGTACCTTTAATTAAGAAAAACTGCCATTAAGTCCAAACTGATTTGCCCATAAGCTTGCAATCACTGGTAGCCAGTTAAGTTCTGAACTACTTAAAGTGTGGCTGAAAAAGGCAAGAAGAATGAGTTCAAGCCCTACACAGAGGAGTCTAAGTCCACACTGGGAAAACAAAGTGCTCAGCTCAAGTGAAGGACACCAAGGCCCTGAAGAGGGAGACAGCAGGAACATCAACTTTATTCATTACTAATTTAGCCAAACTTATCCACAAAGATGACTCCGTTCTAAAATCCCAAGGAACATATTATAAGAGGTTTTCCTAGGAGCTGCTCAGAAGGGTGTAATCAGGAGGTAAGGTCAGCCATCCAGCCCCCAAGGTGCAAGACAAAGATTTGGGTTTTTCCAGACATGTTTTTTCCAGACAATGCCTGAAAGAAAAGGCAACATCACAGGCTCTCTAACCAAGATGCAAGCCTCAAACCCAAAAGCTACAGCATGACCTTGCCTCCTCTAAACAAATCAGTTTTCAGACTCTGGCATCTATGAAACTTTGTGGAAACAGCTGCACAAGATTGAGTAACTATTTAATCTTAGCTGAAAGGGCAGATAGCTGAGGTGAGCATCTCACATTAAGAAGAGTTTCACCAGTCTCTTACTACCTCCTTAATACAAACATTTCTTCACCATGGTCTATTAAAAATTCACACCTCAGTAGTTGAATAAAACCTGCTTTTTCAGGCAGGATTTCATTTTTAAAAATGACTATTGCTTGTGAAAAAAGCCATCTCTGCTCAGGACATTTACATCATCTTTTCAGATATTATTAGCACTGTAATACAGAATACCCATGGTAGTAACTAAGAAGTCAGAATTCAAATAATAGGTTTTACTATCTCACTAAGACTTTCAAACTTGAATTTAAGCCTGTGAAACGCAAGTCCCATAATTTCTGCATTTCCACAGAGAAAAAAGGATTTGTGCAGAGTTCTGTGTGAACTGCTGTAACTCAAACTGCTCACATTTAGCTTCTTCATTGTTTGCAAGTTATCACTGCTCACTGATAAGACTTTATAAGACTGCCAGAACTTAAGACTGAAAAAATTCAGAATGTTTCTCTCTGTTTAAATATGCCACATTATTTCCAAAGCCAATATACACATTTTCTTCTCTATTTCTTAATGTGTGCTGTTTCAATTTCTTTCTACATCTGTCTCAGCCTCAAACAACTTTATCCCTAAGTAGTTCAAAACATTTTTTGTGTATTTATTCCCAAAGAGAGACAGCTCTTACACTCTGACTCTCACCAGAGAACTTGGGAGAAGGAGTAAGATTCCCGGATGCCAACTCCTTTAATGCAGAACATTTGTAAACAGCATGAAAGGGACAATCCTCAACAAAAATCTTCAGTTAAAGCAGTTAAAGAAGATTGCTTAGTGGATGTTGCCTATAAAGCAAATGAGCACATCTTTTACAGGAGGTGCCATCAGTCTCAGCTTGTGAAAAGGTTATTTTCCTTCCATGACAGCAGTATTGAAGCACAGCTCAAACAGCTGCTGATTGCAGAAACACTCTTAGGAAAAACAATTAATATAAGCTCATACACCTTCTCCATGAGAGGTATGCAGAATTGCCAAGAGCAATTTAAAAATGAGCTTTTCCATCCAGATTATTTATGTTAAACTAAACAACATGTCCGGCAGGCATACAAAAAAGGAAGTTTCAGGAAAGTTCTGCACTGAGAGACATGAAAAGCATCATCCTTGGCTGCTTTACCATGGACAGCCAGTAACTGCTACTCATTAAAACCTGCAAACGCCAAGGCCCAAGGTTTGTTTGGCTTTGTTTTTTTCCCCTGGATATAGTGAGTGTTGTGTACCACGAAAGTTGACCAGTAGTACCACCTGTCTCTTGCCTCTCTCTTCACTAGTTGAGCCTCACACAGTGAAATCCATGCACCAAAAGCCCAAAGGAACAGCGATGCAGGCAGGGCACAAAAGGACCACACACACACGGCTCAGTGACACAGGGCTGCTGCCAGGCCAGTGTCACTGCCCACCGAGCAAGTGACACTGACGCTGCACCCAGGGCAGGGGACACCTGCTCCCTGTGCCTGCCAGTCCCCACCAACCACAGCATTAACTGCTTGCAGCCTGAACAGGAGCTCCCCTAATCAAACAGGTGGGTAAAGCAAAGGATTCAGCTCCCTTCTCCAGGCAGGGAGAGGGGAACAAGCTCTTATTGCAGGTCCTCTCCAAAGCCCTGCTGAAGAACTGCCCTAGAAGTCCTGGAAAAGCAGAGAAGCCAGACACCTAGGAAGAATTGGATCCTTACACATTATTTTTCCAATAGCTTTACTTTAAGATTTCTTTTTCAGCTAAAGATATGCTGTACTTTTTAAACATAAATGAGTACATTAACTATTTCCATCATGTCCATGCCTAACTAAATGCCATTTACTTGCAACTACTATCTATATATTACAGTCTGTCATTTAGCATTTCTGACAATATTTTTTGCATTTCTGATTATTTAATATAATAGGCATTTTTCTACTCAGCAAAAGAAAACAAAAATCCAAAACATACTCACACTCAGTTTAGAAGCAGTTTCAGGTAGAGAGAGCCCTTTGCAGACCAAGCAGCAGCTGACAGGCAAAGCAGCACACACCTGGACAGCTGCCAATCAGCAACATACTTGGAATAGAATCCAGTGTCTGCTTATAAATTAGACATTCAATTCCTTTAATCCCAGTCCTGAACCTGGGATTAAATCCAATACCTGATTTGGGAGGTGAGGAAGACTAAAGGCCCATAATCTAACAGAGCTGTTAAAATCCAGAACAGATTTTAAAACCCTATGGCTCCCTTTCCACATGACCTGCCACACAACACACTGTCTGTCCCTTTAGCTCTAAAGCAGAACTAAGTCACCATTGCCTTAAACTTGAGCCAACACGGTACCACGGGCTGCACTTCCAGTTTCAGTGTTTAGTTTACATCAAGCTACTGATGTTCCCACACTTTATTTAAGCCAAGAGACTTCACCAATCCCAAAGCAAAACAGCATCAACAGAAATGACTAAGCAGAACGAGGCCCATAGCTCCCTAGAACAGCTATGTACGGCATCCAAACTTTTCAGCCTGACATCTCACCCAGACAGCCACTGCATAGGAACTCTTTCAGTATTTTAAGCTACATTACAGTACAAAGCTTTCAAAAATATGAGCTCCTATACTTTTTTAATAGCAGCCTCTTTAGTAACTTACACACTGTTTGAGTTTTTTGCAGCCAGTGAACAGAGTACAATACAAAACCAGACTAGGGAGGCAAGTCCTGGCTAAGGCTTCTGGAAAAACCATCCAGCTGGCTTACACAGCTCTCAGAGCAAGCAGGCCATACCAGCACTTTATATCTGCTGCACCTTAGACTAGTGTTGTCTCAGCACCAGTCCAGGAGCTTCTAACAACTGTTCACACTGAAAATCCTCATTATAGACTCTTCTCTGTACCCCACACTGTGACTTCCATATAGTCCTATCACTTCACTGAGGTCAGTTACAATTTCCAAAACTTTCTCCATGCAGGACCCAGCTGTACATCTCAGATTCTAGAGAACCAGGGCTGAGATTATGATAAAGTAACATGATCTCCATGTGGAGATGTATTCCCCAAGCTCTCCATTTTATCTGCTTTTATCATGCTCTGTCTTGCTCCACAAGCTCATCCAAGGAGTTCAGACCAAACGTAGCACCAAATATGCACACACTCCTGATACCACTGTGGGAGTGACAAATAGACAACACTTAGAACAGATTAAGTCTCTGAAGGACATTGAAATTATTTTGAAGGGAGACTAAAGTAGCAAAGACAAACCTATCTTTAGCAGAGAGTCTACCAATCATTTCAGTAGAAGCTTTAGGTTTGACTTTAGCCTGGCAACTAATTTCCAGTGCTCCACACTTCACTCCTTCTTAATAAGGGCAGCATTTCAGACTTCTACAAATCAAATTATCTGAGCTCAGAAAATCTGTAAGAAGGGTTGCAACAATAACTCTCAGTGCAGCGCTACGCACCTTTGTGTACTGCTTCACTTGCCACCTCCTCAGCTATACCTGTGAAGTCTTCCTTAGATTTGCACAGGGAAGCAGATTTTGAAAGGACAGAGGACAAGGTTTGAGGTTTCTTGTTTGATTTTTGGTTTTATTCCCAGTCAAATTCCTAGCCATGGCCATAGCTCAGCTTTGCAAACAAATGGAGAGTAGCACTAGCCCAGAGTTCCTAAAACTGCCACTACAGGTATGAGGATTAAGGTACCAGAGAAACTTGAGTAAATAGAGATTGGAATTATTTTATGAGTAAGATATCCCAGTATTCTAGAATTAAGCTAAAAATTGAGTTTATTGATTCTGTACATTCTGTAGCTTCACAGTCATAGGAATCATGGCATGCCTGGAGACAGACAATTGGAAGTTCAGATTAGTTATTTAGTGGAAAACTGAGTCTTAACACATCAACCAGGAGCTTGCAAGTCTTTGATACTGCCTTGGTTCTTAAGGAGCTCCCCATAATCCCTTAAGCCCATGGAGGTGGACATCAGTAGACATTGTCAATGCTCCTTTAGATTTCTCTCTCATGGATCTCAAAACCAGCTCTTAGACAGTCTCAACTTAGACACAGATACCCAGCAACTGATCTAACCTGGCAACCCAGTTTACCCAGCCCACGGTCTGTTCCCATGCACCATTTCACCTGAGAGTCCTAAAGACAGGCAAGAACAGTCACAACCTATTTTGAGACATTTCCTTTCTGCAGTGCTCTTCACACATGGACCCTTCTCTGTGTACACACCAAACGGTACACGTCAAACCAGTCTTTTTCCAACACCCCACACTACAGAAGGAAGGTCTGCTTTCCCCTCCCTCAATACATTTGCCATTAAGCAAATACCTGAAGTTACTGTGGACCATGTTGTGCCTACTAAACCACAAATCTTTTCTTCCAAAACAGATGTGGTGTTCAAATTACTTTCCTGTCCAAATCACTGGAAATCCAAAACATACTCATCTGATGAAAACCTTTGAATGCCATAGTGTTGTTTGAAGTTTTGAGAGTTATGCTTCCAGAATTAAGGTTCTCAGCAGTAAGTTCAGAATATATGTTCAAATTACCATCAACCATGTAATTTTGGTAGAAATCAAGATAAAATGTTTCCTGAACAGCCTTCTTTGACTAGACTGCTAGAAGCATGCTGTGTATCGCATCAGACCAGAAACCAGCACAGTTACACTACCCAGGTTAACATGGAGGTTGAATAAGGTCTGTTAAAAGACCACAGCAAAACCATTCCCAGTAAGTTCTGAACTTTGAGGGGAAGTGTTATGAGGAAGGGAAAAATAAGGATAGTAAAAAGAATTGGAAGAACCCTGATTCAGAAACCCACATGTAAAAGGAAGCAATTATGTCACCAGGGAATATTCAGTGCTTTGCCCATAGAGTCAACTGCAGCACAGAGCCACATTCATCTATCACACTCAGTGTAACAGAAATGCCACCTCCACTTCATCCTCCATGCTTGATGCCTGTTTCCACTCTTTAAGAGTCAGACAAGTATTCAATGGGTATCTGCATCTCTCTGCATTTGAGATGGTCACCCTCAGCAGCATTGAAGAGATCTTATCAGGGTAAGTAGTTTGAGACACCATGATTATCTCATCCTGAAGCAGGTGTCAAAAACAGGTCAGATGAATCACACTCTACACACACTTACTTCTCTCACCTGCAAAGAGACTTCAAGTTTCAGATGCCTACTGTACACAACTGCTGGAATCTGGAAAGACAGGTGTCATCCTAGGTGCCATTAATGTAGCTGAATTTACCATGGACAGGAGAAGTCAATTAACTTCTTAAAAGCTAATTACCATTAGACTAAAGCTAAGGAAAAAAAAACCATGCAAGTATCTTCTGAGCAGTCACATACACATCATGGCACTGCTGCACAGTGCCAAGGGTTCTAGGATGTGTATGGTTCATAGACAAAAACAGAACAACATTAGAAATCCACTGAAAAGGCTCTATGCCATGCCTATGCCACCCCGAGATATTAACATCTGAGGGAGATGTTAACATCTAAGTTGTTGTGCAAGTCAAGGACAATTTTCCAGCTTGTTTTCTCTCCTGCTTATAATATGAATAACAGGTTTGCATAGCCTAACTTGAGCCACATTGTTATTTAGAATTGTTTTAAGACATTCCTTTAAATGACTCCTGACAGCACCGTCTTCTAGATCAGCACCAAATGCCAGCCAGCTAAAAAAACAGCCAGCTTGACCTATGAGGTATATGATGACAGCACAGAAATACATTTCCCTACAACAATCCACACACAGAGACTGCATGTGAAAACATTTACAGAGGGTTTCTATCAAAAAGTCTTTATTATTACTCTAAACCTGTGCAAAAACTGCTAACATTTCTGTCCAGGAGAGCAGATATTTTTATGGAACCCCATTTCAATTCAATTGCTATACTTAGTGTTCTTACAAGGTCTGGATATCTGATCTCTGCTCCAGCTGATATGCTTTGGACTTGAGAGTAGGAAAGAAAAGCGAGTACGAACATTTACACTTGCAGGGTGGCCTAAAGCTCAAGCCTACTAGAGACTTTAGGTGAAAGATCTCATCAAGACCAGACACTGAAAGATAGGCACACACCACTGAAAACTGAAGCACAGAGCAGGTGCAGCTGGGTGAGAGCAAAGGCCCGCATGTGAAGTGCTGCCCTGGTTCTGTTCCCATACACTGGAACAAAAAGTGTACAGGAGAGTTTCAGGAGTCACATGCCCTCTTCCTCACACAAGCCACCTGCTCTCCTTTTTCCAGGCACCCAAGTCTGCACACTCATTTTAGTATTTGGTTAGTTCTTGCTTTCAGAGCAGCAGACACCTTTCAGATCAGTTCCACTTCATTAGAACCCCATTTCTATACTAAGAACAAACTGTTGTATTTTACATCAAAACAGAAGTTGATTAAACACACCACAGGAAGAATATTTAGCAGAATGCCTACTTGAGGCAAGCAAGTTTCACTTACAAAGATCACTTATTTTCAAACTGTTTAACATAGGGCTTTGGGGGAACTAAAAACCAACTTGTACCAACCACAGAAGGGACCAAGTAATCCTACATTAGTTGAATATGCACGTATTGTTCCAAGTCTGTCTTGCACTAAAAAGAAATTTCAACAATATACAGACAAGTCAAGGCAGAATCAGCTATAATTGTATGTGGCTTCATTTGAAGACCATTCACTCTACTTGATTTATCCCTATCAGTTTATCTTAAACAAATACATATATACATAGCAAATCAATAAATCCTTAGTTTGCAGTTTTGCAGCAAATAACTACAATACTGAAGTTGGAATCAGTATCAATCACACAAGTCAAGACATTTTAGTTGGTTTTTGCATGATTTAACATCTCCAAATGAAGCTCTTACCAACAAAGCAGAAATTCTGATGAAAGTATTTTCTCAAATGGCATTAATTTTGCTCCTTACTTCAGAGGATCTCGGGCAATGCTCTCCCATTCCGCTATTCTCAAACAAAACAGGAATAAATCACTCTACTGCCAGATCCAGATATGCCCTTACTTTGGTGTAACTTACAATACCTTGTTTGGGGGGAGCAGAGAAGGAAAAAACTCAGAGCTCATGCTAAGTTTGGTTCTTTCCCTGAAAGATTAGTAAGCTGACCTAGGCAGAGCCAAGACAGTGACTCCTTGATGAGGCAGGTTATTGCTTCATCCTGTTTAAGCAAGTAGTTGAGTCATCAAGCCCTACACCATTCTGTAGTTTAGCTAAACCTCACTTTCCAAAACTGCCAGCACCCCTGAAATTTTGCTGGTGGTGCTGTTATAAATATTCTTTCCTTTGAAGATGCAAAGTTCAGATTATTTCTACAAGAGAAGCATTTGGAAAACTAACACGTAGCAGGCAAAGTTCGCCATTAGTCACATTTATCATGTTATTTACAGTGCAACAGAAATTCAGGCTGCCTGTGCTCTTGTAGTGATTGGAGTCTGAGCAAGGCTTGTGTTTTAGCAATGATACTGTCTATAAAGTCAGCTTGAGAAAGGCAGCTTTGATAATTCTGTCAGCACAACCTCACAGAATCAGGATTATCTTACCTGCTGTAACAGGGCCCTACGCTGTCAGGGAGGTTAAGGTGACTGCTACACACATGCTGTACCTAAGTACCCCAAAAAGCATTAGACCAAAAAATTGATGGTTACCTAAAAACATGAAAGAGTCTTCTAAAAACAATATGCAGCTGTGTTTATAATTTCAGGACCAATTAAAATGCTAAGTTTTACATGTACAGGACCTTGGAGTCCTAATTATTTGGGGTAATACAGAGTATTACTGTCCATATGAACAGACCTTCACAAAGGAGATAAGAGGCAATCTAGTACTAAATTAATACTTCACATCAGTGCCATTCAAATGACTATCTTATAGACAAACTTACTGTAAGCCAGTGCTTAACTGTGAACAAAGGTGTCTTATACACCAGCCACCCCAGAAACATGCATCTCAGCTTTGATGTATAAAGTGATCTTCACTCTGCAATTCCCTCGCCATTCACTACTCAGATTTTTTAAAAAGTCCTAATTGCCAAAAATTCAACTAGTTCAATATTACCCAGTAAGATTCTTCCACAGAAGAAAGTAAAAATTGTTCAACTGTCACATTAAGTATTTAATACAGTTTTCCAACTTGCTAGTTTTTAATTAGACATTTCTGCTTTGAAATAGAAGCTGTATACACTTTAAACTGAAATAATGCCATGTTTCTCATGCTTAAGAAAAGCATTAGAGTGGCTTTTTCTGTATCCTAAGTTGGAGATTATTTACAACCCAGCTCAACTTCAGCCAACAATGGCATGGTTATTCCCATTTCCAACGCTCCATGTTTATGTTACAGAGAACTCGCACTTCTAGTTCCACTGTGCGCTACTGATTTAACTGCGTCCTCCCTGTGTGATTTTGCTGGTTGAACTAGACAAGTCTGCCTACTCTAAAGTCTCTGTGTCAGCAAGAATTTGGCAGAAAGATGAAATAAAAGTATTCAGAGACATATCTCAGTCTGTAAAACCTTTGGACTCAACAGCTCTGGAGACTGGAAGAGAAGCTTTACACCCTGTTGTCTGCATCTCTTTTTAAAGAGCATAAAGTTTTGGGGCTGTAAAAAGAACAGTTTATCCTCCACCAGCTCCCCTGAGGGGTGAACTCTGCTAACCCAGTGCTACACCAATCTACATACTTGCCACAGACTTTTTTAAGTTCGGGGGCACTTTTTTTCTCTTTTAGTTTTTCCTGCACTCTGCCTGGAAGAAATGGACAGGTCATGGCTTCTATTTCACGTTATTATCAAGCCACAAAATGCCCCTCTTCTCAAAAAAAAAAAAAAAAATTAAGCTATTTCCAGAAGCTGCTACTGCTTACAATTAGGTTGATTTGAGAGGGAACTGCATTTAATTTGACAGATATCCACAGATATCTGATCCTCCAGCTCTAGTCAGACCACCCTTTTTAAGTGGCTTTGATATTAAGAGATCCCAACTCATCACTTCCCTAAGACTTAAAAAAACCCCAAAAAACCACCCGAAGTTCTTACTACTTTGAATTTTTCTTGTGCCTAAATGGGAGTGAGCACATGTCAGTATAAAAACAGCTACTACACTTAGTCCCTGGGGATCCAGCTCAATATTTCATTAGCAAAGGCACTGTGAAGCCACATAGAATTTGGGAGACTAAAAAATAACCCACATGTAACTTGAAGTTATATTTTGTGATTGTCATTGAATGTCCCTGCTCTCTGAGCATTATCAGCATCCAGAACATGCCACTGAAGCACACAAGCATGTTGTACATGGTGCTGCTGTGGTACCAGCTCCCTGCTCAAGTTACAAGCCAGCTTGCTTTCAAAAAAAAAAAAAAAAAAAATCTTTTTTCATGCACTCACTGGAGCAACTTGCAACTTCAGGTTGTGTTGTCAAGTTTTGCTCTGTTTGGTCAGGCTCATTGTTTTACATCTCACTGACAGCCAGCACAGCAGCCTCATCAGTTGACCTATACTTTGACAAAGTACTCAGGAATTAAAATAGCTCATTAAAGTGCTCCATGCCAGACACCTTCTTTCCCCATAAATAAGAACAATAGCATTGGGGGATCAAACAGGTAGCCACTCTTGAGAACTACTGTTTAACATTCCTCCCTCCTCCTGACATTATTTTTTCTTCTGGGCATTGAAAAGAGATATCCAAGGTCTCACCATTAAAAAATTTTTATACTGCTCTACTGCTCCACCATTGTATAGGTTTCAAATTCTCACTTCAACCTCCCTTCATTTCTGGATGCCTTGCTTCAACTTCAAATCTGTCATTATCAAAGCACAACTGAATGACCTAGAGCAATTTAAACTAGCTTAGAGCACATAACTCATATCAACTGTTTACTGTTCTCCAAAACCCAACCACCAGGTACAACTCCATGACTCACAACACCTGATAGAGGCAAAAGCTGCATGGAGCAGAGACTGAATATCAGTCCCACCAGGGCAAATACCACCAGAGTGGTGACTCTTGGTTTGAGGTAGAAGAAACAGTGTGGGTATTAACAAAGGGACACGTTGGAGCAGGTGAGACTTGGAAGACAGTCAGCAGTAGGGAAAGAAAATCACAAAGCTCAGCCTCTACACTAAGACTTCAAGCAGCCTGACACCAGAAAAACCAGTGTCAGTCCATTGCCAGCTCAGTTCAGATGTCACATAGAAAATAGTTTCTTCCATACATGGCAACTTTCTCAGGTCAGTTATTCCACATAAGACTTTTGAAGAGTTCAAGACTCTTCTTCAACACTTACCATACTTCATGCACACTCAAAGTCACTTTTAATATGGTTTCAATTTCTTTTAGTACATGTAAAGGGATACCAAAGGTATTGATATTACTTAAAACACAAAACCCCCAGAACAGCTGCATGATGCAAGAAAATGGCTGCAGTCAGTACAGCTGAATCAGTAATAGGGGCAACTAGAAAAGCTCACCAGTTTTTACCAGTACACATCAAGCCTTCAGATAAGAGTGAGCAGAAAGTTAAACAGAAGTTAACCCCTAGATCTAGTAGTCTTACACTTACATATCCAACCAGTCTTTGTTTACACAAGGCCTTAAGACCTCACAAGACTAAAAAAAAAAAAAAAAACCAAAAAACCCCAAAAACAAACAAACAAACAAAAAAAACCCCCACACCACAGAAGCTGAATAGCTGAATATGTACTATCAAGATACTTCAACCAAATGTCCAACTTTCTTTTGTGGAGCACAATTACTAGATTAAAAGAGAAATTCCAGACAGCTGAACAACTATTCTAGGTTACCAAATGCTTTTTTTTATCAAGTTAGAAAGAAACTGTTCTACACTCTTTAGGGATCATATATAGGAGAGAGAAGCTTCACATCACATCCAGTCTGGAGCTCCTGCAATAAGCCCATACCGAGGCATTATTAGCTTATCTGAACATGCAGACACCTCACTGAGTGTCACTAATAACTTCAGCAGTTACCAGGGCATTAACAGGTGCATGCTGATGTTCAGGACTAAGGCCACAGTATGCGATTTTTAGCCACAGTACAAGAATTTTTTTTTTTTAGACCTTCACCTTAAAGGGGTAAAACGTTCTGTGCTAGTAGTTAACGATATTGAAGTTTCTCAAACTGATCATCAACCGAACCCAGAAAACAGTGCTGGAGATGCACAAACACATCATCCAGCTCGCTATTCTCAGTTATGCAACCTCATCTCCTTACTGCTAACAATGCTGCTTTCCACCCTTAGGCTTCCAACGACATTAACTGAAGTTTCGGGCCAAAATCCTCCTCCGGGAATTCCTGTGCCACTCAGTGACCCCGTCCCTTTGTACGGCTACTCGGCCAATTCCAGCCAGCTTTGCAACTGCCCGAGTTTAGGTACACCTGGCACACATTTCCTTAACTGGGTACGAAGCAATTTTTACTTAAGAGGCGAAAAAGGCGACCCCATTTTCCCAAGGTACCGTGCAGACCCGTGCGCTTCCTCGAGCGGATCGCCGTATCCCGGCCCAGCAGGCAGAGGATGCGGCGAACATGTGCAAGTGGGGGAGGGAGGAAGGGAGCGCAGCCGGCTCGTTTCCCTTTAAGTGTGGCAGCGCACACATGGAGCCGCATTGTGCGGCCCCGCGCATGCGGGGCCCCTCGGCGGGGCCGGGCCGGGCCAGCTCGGCTGCCCGCCCGGGGACAAAGGGAGGGGGCGCGGCGACACCGAGCCCGTCTGACACCCCGATGACACCCCACTCCCCTCCGCCGCCGGCCCGGCCGCAGCACCCAGGCCGTGTCCGTCCCCCAGCCCGGTCCCCAACTCCTCCTCCCCCGCGCCCGTCCCGCCCTCTCGCCCCCGGCGGAC
>VXBC01007501.1:330287-418584 GCA_013399945.1 Ploceus nigricollis
CTCCCCCGCTCTGCCCGGCGAGGGAGTCCCAGCGGCGGCGGGGACGGCGCGGCTCCTGGCGCTGCGAGAGGTGGCGGCGAGCGTCCCTCAGCCCGTCCGCTCTGCGCCCGCCGGGGGTCTGGCTCGGCGCCGGCCGCCACAGCACGCAGGGTCCCGGGCAGGGCAGCGCGGCCGTGGCTCCGAGCCGCCCTCCACCTCCTGCTCCGAGCCCTCAGCGCCGCCACCTCCCGCTCCCCCCGCCAGGAATTTCACCGCACTCGGGCCCGCGCAGGCGCACCCGGGCCGGCCGCCGGGCTTCCGCGCCGCCATGTTGAGAGCGGCTGAGGGGCGGGGAGTCGTGCTCGGCCGCCATGTTGGGAAGGTCCCTGCCTGCCCTTCCTGAGTCGAGCCTGAGTGAGCGGGGAAGGAAGGGAGAGCGCTCCATGAGGGGAATCTCCTCACGAAGGACATTTAGGGACATAAACTAAAGCACAGCAAGTTTCACCTCAACTTGAGGAATAACTTCTTTATGTGAGCGTGGTAGAGCACTGGAACAGACTTGTCCAGGGAGGGCATGGAGTCTCCCTCTCTGGAGAAATGCCAAATTCACCTAGACCTTCCTGTGTCACCTGCTCCAGGTGACCCTGCCTCGGCAAGAGGATAGACTGGGTGATCTCCAGAGGGCCCTTCCAACCCTAACGATTCTGGGATCTGCAAAGGCCCTCATGAAGGCCGTTATTAGGAAGGAATGCTTCCTTTTGAGGGTGGTGGTGCCCTGCCACAAGTTCCCCGGAGACGCTGTGGCTCCCCCTGGATCCCTGGAAGTGTCCAAGGCCAAGCTGGACGGGGTTTGGAGCAAACTGGGATAGTGAAAGGTGTCCCTGCCCATGGCAGGGTGTGGAACGAGATTCTGCTGAGGTACAGCTGAGATACATCTGAGGTACCCTGAGATACATCTGCCCTCATCACCAGCTGCACAGGACTGTCAGATACAGGAGTAAGGAACAACAGTGTCTGCTGACTCTCACTCAGGCTGCTGCCATCTTCCAACCCACTAAATACAGGAGGTTTTGAGGAGCAGCGAAACAGAACAGGTTAAAAGGGTTACCAGCTGCCAGGTAAAAGTTGCTCATTCAGGATTGCTGCAAAAAGTACACTTTTGTCTCTGTGTGTGATGGGGATGCTTGAAGCACTGTGCCACTGCACTGAGGATGTACCCAGGGAAGAAAAAGAGATAAAAGGTCTAAATCAGCCCTTACACTTATGAGGCAAAGGGGCTTTCCTGCATTAGTGTATCCCTGACGGGCAACCTAGGCTTGGGTTTGGATGTCCAGCAGAAACCTTTAGAAAAAAGGCTTTTGAAGGGTGACTGGAAGCCTGAGGGCACTACAGAGGGAAAGAGCTAAAAATTAAGATAGTTTATCCCAAGGAACTAAGTAAATTGCCAGGAGAAGCCTGACAAAAATACAAATTGTCTGTAGGCTCACGTGTTGGCTATGAAAAAGATAGTGTGATAAATAGGTGTGTGCAATTCTAAAATAAAACATATGGGCTGCTCTGCTCCTCTGGCTTTAAGCATTTCATTGGATTCCCTAATTTTACATTTCAGTTCTCAAGTATATGCAGTTTCTGGCTAATTGGATGAAGCATTATTAGCAGTGCTAGAAAGCAGGAAACTCCCTGCTCTATTGCAGAAAGAAATTACTACAAAGGGATTTATCTTGTATCAGTTTGCCAAAATGTTTAAATCCTTTCTAAAAAGGAATTTTAAAAATTTATTTTTCTACTACAAGGGCTTTATTTTCTGAACACCAAAATTGGCTTGCAACAAAAGGAAAGAGAATGAGCAATGGTAACGTCATTTCCTGTGCTCCAGTTTGGAAGGCCCAATATAGTCTGAGAGTTTCATTACTGTGCTAGTACAATTAATCAGAATACTATTCCCAGATAGTCTTGCAGTTCTGATTAAATCTGTGTCCTTTTCAATGATTAGACTGGGATGACGGAGGACATTCCATAGTGTTTGATACCATTACAGAAATTCATCTCATAAGGGTGTCCTTAGCCAAAAAGAAAGTCTTTGTGAAAGCCTTTCTCCTTTGTAGGTTGACTCTAATTCCTAAATGTATTTTGTATTTGTATTTTGTATTGCTTCAGTCAGGTTCATTCAATCTTAAAAAACAATCTTTCCATAGGAGGCTATCATGTGCAAGTGCATTTTGTAAACTTATTGATCTAAGAGACAGTTACCCAGATTGGAATTCAGGCGTGTTGATGGGAAGTGACACTATTGTGGATGGTATTTCTCTTTCAGGAATAAAAAGTAGGCTTTGTTCACAATGTCAGTTAAGCCAGCACTAGATTCACTCACTCAACTTTCTGTACCTGATGTCAGTTCAGGCATGAGTACACTTTCTGACAGTTCTATTAATAGAGGACCTAACTACAGCACTGAAGACTGAAAGGTTATATGAAACAGCTCTATTTCTATTACATTCTGGTAATCAAAATCATTCTGCATTGTTCACCGTTCGGTCACTTGGTGGCAATTACCTGACTTAAGAAAGGAAGTTTTCTGTGGTCTCCTGTACTTTGTGTATGATTTTCCTTGTAAGGAACATAGGAGACTGTACGTTGGAAAAGAAAGGATTTGGTTTATGCTGGCACAAATGACCTGGATTTCTTTATTCTGCAACAAATTCAACCCTGGTTTATAAAAGTAGTATGTGTCATTATGGGAAACATGGGCAGTTTGAAGTGCTCTAACACTGCTCTGTGAAATCACCTTGTGTGCAGCTGCAAAATGTCCAACATGGCCACAGTGGTGAGGGCAGGTGTGTGACTGAGGCATAAACTAGTTTAGTGTTTCCTTGCAGCAGTGAAGACTCTGTGGAATCCCATCATGAAAATGGAGCTGCCGTGCCACAGCAGAGGGGAGCTCTGTTGGCTTGCATCTCATGTTGCCTGTCCTTAAACACACCAGGCTGTTTGAAAAGAGGGAGAAGCCTTTCCCTGCTAGATGAAGTGATCTTTTATTCTGTTAATATCTACTTTCTGTACTGCCTATGCACAAGCACCTTGTTCTACTGTTTGTTGAGGCAACATGCACCACATTTGAGAAAAAGATCTCAAGACAGATTGAGAGATTGGTTTTTTGAATTTGTTTTACTGTCCCTGGCATGCAGCCTCTCTACAGCTGTCTCTCCCATCTCTGCATTGAGTGGAAGGGCAATAAGGATTTAGATTACTTTCTCTTTTCTGAGACCATTTCTGGTATAATGACTGTTCAGCTCTGACAGCCATTTGCTGTGGTCCTTACTACATTAATATTTCCCTTGGCAAGGGTATATTATCATAATAATTCATCTCCTTATTAGAACAGGAAATCCTGGCACTTTTTCTGTCACCTTAAGAAGGATCAAATCTTCACATTCAGCATCTTACTTTTCTTGTATAAGATGTCATTTGTTTGACTTTCTCCCCAGTTCCTCCTTCACAACACAAATCACAGATTACACTGGTAGATAGTTTCTGTTCTGTAGAGTCCTCCAGGTGTTAACTGTTAACATCATCTGCTCCCCTACTTCAGCTTCTTGGCAAATTCAAAAAGCTGATGGTAAGATAGACACAGCTCCCTGTAACATGTTCTGCAAGGCTCCTCTAATTTTACAGGCTGGAGTCAGTGAAGAGACATTTTAAATGGTAGCATTGTGAAGTATCAGATTTTAGGCTTAAAAACAGATCCTGTTAGGCAAAAAGGGACCATTTATATGTCCTTTTTAACATTTGCAGGCTTGGGTTTCTTGCAGTTTCTATCTAGCAAACAGTAAAGGCTAAGTGTTTTAAAGGCTTATGTTCCAGATCCAAGTTGTCACCAGGAAATAATATCAGTTTGCTGAGCAGTTCTGTGTTCCTGTCTATCCCCTAGCATTTGGTTTTGCTGTGCTTTTATTGATACATAAGTAGTTTGCTCTAAGGAATCTTTTTTGAATAAGCCTTGACTGAGTTTACTTGTGAGTAGTAAAATCTAAGTTATTTCTTCATGTATTGTATGTAGAGGTAACAGTTGGCCATTACCATGGATATGCATCATAAAGAAAAATGCTCTGAAAACTCCTTGTGAAGAGAGAAATTTGGAAAAAGGAGATAGCAATTCATTGCAATTTTTGTTTGATTCATGGCTCCTTGCTGTTTGAATAAGAGCATAAGAAAGACTAAAAGCTGTTTTGTTCTCACTCCGGTGTGACCTATAAATAAAGTGGGGACTAAACTTGGACTCAACACATCAGTCTGGGCTCAAGTATTTGTGCTGAGTTCAAGGCTACTCCTGCAGAACAGGTTCAAAAGTTTAACTGTTACCCAAATGTTGCTGGGCTCACGTTTCACTGGAAGTGGGTGTGTGTGAAGAAGTGTGATTTCCTGGAAAAATAAGGACCAGTGAATCAGTAGCATGGCAAACAGAGAGAAGCCTGGTACAGGAATTGCTGCAGCTGCTGTAATGCATCCCTTCAGAACTTGCCTCTGTGCAGGGCATGATGAAAATATTGACATTGACTTGTATGGTAGCAGTGCTCAGCTTCTCCAGCTCAGATGAGGGTCCTGCTGTGTTAACACTAATCCTTAATGATCTCCTGTAGGGGTAAGAATCTCCATTCTTCCCTACCAGTCCAAAGAGTCAGGATGGACATGCATGGCAGTCCATGGTGCTAAATTTTCTTGCCCAAAATACCAGAGCAAGCCCTGGAGCCAGAAGTAGGAGCTAGTCCTGACTTACATTCCCTGATAAATGAAACCACAATGACCCTCATGTTCAAACCTCACCATGTATCTGTCTGTCATTTCTTAATAAATCCAGCAGTATTCCCTCTAGGTCACTGACCACAGATAAAGGCTTTAGTTGTAGCATGAAGCATGGACAATGATTGCTTGAGCCAAGGAGAGCAGATGTAGATGTTGACTGAGTTGTTCCCGGATGTGTGACACCTAAACAAAGTGTTTTGACCTGACTTTGGGTGAGTTTTCTGGTATGAATCAGGCTTGACAGGAATGGTTGTGGTAAAACAATCTCTGGAACTGCAGGAAATCCTTATGGATTCTTATGGTGGTGTTGGTTCAGGCTTTTGGCAGAAAGGTGCTGTTTAAGAGCTGGGTAAACCAGCATGACCTTGTTCCAAACTTTATTTGTATAAGCTTAAACTGTTACTTAAACTGATAGCGTTCTCAGCTGGGAAACAGACATGCCTAGTCATTAGTGGTAGGAGAGGATAAAATGACCCCTGACAGGTGTTCACTTTACACAACACGGACATAATTTCCTCAGAATTAGATTTCTTTCCTTATTATTAGTAAAAAACAACATCAAAATAAATCTGCAAACAAAAGCAGCAGAAATTAATGATGAAAGATTGTCTTAAATCCAACATAGTTATGGGGAGGGTTAAACTAAAATGAAAGTTGCAATTTTCTAACTCGTATTTCTAAAGAATTGAGTGTAAGAAAGCTTTGTTCTGCAACCTGAAAGCCTGACCTAATTGACAATCAGTTTAATATACCTGATGGAAAGCAGTCATGAGATCCACTGCTGTGTCAGTGTTCAGTCCTTGGAGCAAACACAAGGATTGAAATATGAGGCAGGTCATAATTGATTTGCCTTTTCTAAAATGCTGGCATGTTCCTGGAAGAAAATAAACATCAGAATTCTTTCTTGAAGAAACAAGGACATATACTTGAGAATGGTTATTTGTATGTAAATTTGATGCCAGAAGTTAAAATAGTGTTTTCAATACTTCCTTTTTCTATTGTTGGCTTAAACAAGAGTTAAATACTTGATTCGTGATTTAAAATGGCAAGCTGGAAATACAAATTTACATAATTTATTTTATATTTATAATTTTTAATTACGTTCTTAAATAGCAGATTCCATGTGCTTGGCATGATATTACTTTTTGACAGTCAGTAGAACAGGAGTAATTGATTTAAGATATGTGAACATATATATTTTCAAACTTCTGATTTTGTTCTTTAATCCATCAAGTACTATTTTATTTATTTGATGCTGTGAGCTTTTAACTGATTCTTTCTGTTAAGTTACATTTGATGGGATTTGGTTAAAATGCACAAAGGAATCATTAAAAATGAGAAATGAAAATTTGGTTTTAGCTCCCCCTGCTTCCAAGATATTCATACCATCAGATCTCATCCTCCCACAAGTTAGAGCTAAGCATCCCACACCTTGAATTTGCACAAAGTTTGGAAAAGGAAAAATCACACTGGCTTCTTTTTCCAAATCCATGTTTGGTTTCCATCTCTTAATGAACCAGGCATCAAAACGAACTTGTTGAATAAACTCAGATGAAGAAATTTCTTTCTGCACCTGCAGATGAAGCTCTGCTGTAAGGAGCTGGTTCAGCACTCCACATGCTATTTCCAGCCACTTGCTCAGTTACACCCACCAGTTCGGTGTTTTGACTTTCTCTGAAATTTCTGCAGCAAGCCTGAACTACTGGTATATTCTGTACTTTGTGATGCTGGATTTCATGACGTGTGGGCTGCCCTTATTTCACATTTTATTTTAGATAGGGTTGTTTTTAAAAGAACAGACATACTTGGTTTAAAATAAAGAATTACATTTTTAAAGTTGTTTTTCCTTTTAACCTGCTAAATTATTTACTTTTGCTCACATTTTGCAAAATATATCCCAAAAATTCATTTTGCAAAATGTATCCCCATTGATGCCTCTTACCTCATATTGTGGCTGGAAATTGTTGATTATGAGATATATAAAGGGCTTGGCAAAAAAGTTAAATTTTTCCCGGAACAGTAAACTTGCGGCTCTTTGAGATATGCTCATATTTGTACCTGACACATTCTGGTGCCTTTGCAAGTACAAAATTAGTGCAGAGCACAAAAGGGAAGAAAATATGTCTGCAGCCAGGGAGGTATTGGATAGAAAGTGCCCAGAGATGAAGGGAGCAGTGAATGCAAGTGTAACCTGCACACGGGCTCTATGAGAGCATGAGCAGCACGACCTGCACTGCCCAGCTCAAGGGCCAAATCCCTTAATGTGGATGCACTTAGAGATGTTACGTGAGGATTAGTCCCCTCAAGGAAGCAAAATAGGTTAAGATAGTGTAAGTCCAGCCATCAATGGGCTATAGCGTTTGTGGCAAGCACATTCTTTGCTCCCTCAGGAAATTTTCGTAGAGGTGCAGAGAAGGAAGAAAAAGAAAACAATTTCTCTTTCTGTCCCTTGTTTCTTCCATGTGGAATGCATTGGAGAATTGTTTACCTGGTGTGATTGGTTGATTGGATTCTGGTGGGAATTGTTTGGCTCTGATGGCCAATCACGACCACCTGTGTCTGGACTCTCTCTCTGGGGAGGGAGTCGCAAGTGAAGTTACAGTTAGAAGTTAGGATGTAGTTTTAGTATCTCCTCTTTAAATAATATATTAACGTATTGTAATATAGTTATAATAAAGAAATCATTCAGCCTTCTGAACTGGAGTGAGACATCATCTCTTTCCATCTTGGGTTCACCTGCATTTTCCCCACAAGTGTTATCATATAATACAATATTTACCTCTGCTAGAAAATTATACAAGCACAATTATTATATTATACATGGGAACTCTGGAACCAAATTGAATTTCACCTGAAGGCCAGGGGAAGAGCTGGGCTTTGGAGCACCAAGCAGGTCTGTTGTGGAAACAGGTGGGTGGACAAAAGGGATGAACAACTCGGACCTGTGGAGTCTGGTGATCTCAGTGTGTGGCTGTGTAGGACTGCTTTGGTTTTCTGTCAGGACTAAGAACTTGCTGGAGGAGGAGAAAAGGGGGAGGGGGAATGGAGGCAGTGAAAACACAGGTGGCTTCAGTTATATTTGGCTTTTTGAACAGATTAATCACTTTGTTGATTTACACTGTCCTTATTCTGTATTTTTAAATCATTTCGTAAGGAAGCATTTTAATGAACTAAGAAGATATTCTATTGACATAAGGCTTTTTGGAAGGTAAAGATTTTTTTTTTTTTTTTTGATAGTTTGGAAAATTGAGTTATTGCAGTTCTTCCATGACTGCCAGTTAATTCCTGCAACCATTCTGGACTTTGAAACAAAGTCTCTTCTTAGCTTCATTTAACTTCAGGATTTACAATAATAAATCTCATAACACCTTTTTTTTCAAGCAAATGTATCAGCTGAAGTTGATATTAATGCTCCATTATGAACAGTATCCAAAAAGCTACTTTGAAGTATGGAAAAGAGACTTTGCTGCTTGCTGGCTCATAGGAATAAAAAGATAATAGTTCTTCCACTGGTACTGAACTTGTCTTAAGCAAAAGTAGCTTCTAAAATCATGAGAATAAAATTCTTTCATGAGCAGCCTGAGAGTCTGTGTTCTTATACTTTATCAAAAGTGTGTAACGTGTGCAAATGCCAACATGACTCCAGGAAAGAAAGAAAGGTCAGAGTTTATTAATATACCTTATCAATTTATATGTAAGATATCTTGAGACCGTCTTCAGAGCAGGTAAAACTTCTGGTATAAAGAGTGAATGGAAGGAGATTGTGAATGAATTTAATAGAAACAAGTTTAATTTCTATCTTTTTACTTTAATATTGCTAAGTAATTAATAAATTATTCATATAGTAATTTTATTACTGTGGTTTTAAATTTTGTGAAGAACATTGTATTCAAACCAGAGATTTAAGAACCAAGTGCTGAAGCCTGAAAACATCTTGTACATTAGTTAACATGAATCAGATGTTAAGCAGAACTGCAAGTGTTTCAAAGTTTTAATGTTTATTGTTTTCTTTCTCCTTTTAAATTATTTATGGTACCACTTACTTTAGGACTGCAGGCTTGAGGTCCCTTTGCTTTAGCAAAGGAAGTTAGTAGCAGAGAAAGGAGTTCTTCCAAACTTTTTTCTCCCAGGTTACCAATATAACTGATTGACATTCCTTTCCACACTTCATGGTTTTTTTTGCTCCATGTTCTTTTAATTTTTCTTCATTAAAAGTAGATGTTTGACTGGTAAAGATTTTCACAGACTTTTTTATCTCTGCTGGATTAAAATCAAACAGAAGATGCCCAGGAAAAGAGTGACTCTAGCTACTTTCTCCATTTGTTCTCTTGTTGTTGAACTGGGAGCTGCCCTCTGCCTAAGGTGGTTACCTATCAGTGATAGTATAGATATATTTTAATCCCAAATCCCTATCTAAATTGCATTATAACTTTAAGAACTTCCAAATATTTACATAATAACTGTCATAAAAATCAGCATCCTGGGGTTAGTGCTTAAAAATGACCAAGCTTTTCTTTTGTTGCTGGCAGAATTTGTTTCACAGTGCTGTCAATGAAGCATGGCTATTGTGAATTCATGTACCTACCCTTCCCAAAAGGGTGAATACAGCCTCACTTTGCCTTGCTGGAAACATTGAGAGTGACAGTAAATCTCTTTGTGCAGGATTTACTTCTGGGAAATAAAGACATTCTCAATACTTTAATTAGACTATTTTTAATTTAAATCAACATTTATTCAAATTTTTAGTTAACCCTGACCTTAACATTCTCTGTAGTGATTAAAGTACTGTGTTCACTGCAGTTCTTCCCTTTCAGTCTGGAGGTAGTGAGGCTGGAAAGAGAGAGGCCTCATAGGGAGAGGCCTCCATTTTTGTTCTGTCAATGCTTGTCTGTTTGTCATTTCTCATAATAAATGGCTTCTATCTCCTTTGCTGTTGTCTTAATGAAGAGGACTCTGGTGTATCACAGTGAAGACTGCAGTGGTCAACTAATGATTCTTCTGGGGATGAATGCTTCACTGTGGTAGAAAGGTCAAAACATAGGTTAAACAGATATTTAATTCCACTGTTTTCTTCCAGAATCCAAGCAGATGTCACAGCCCTTTCCTGCTACAATTGTATCAGAAGCATCCAGAATCCCAAAATGCAAGAAATGCTCTTATCAGCTATACCAATAAAGATAAGCTTGAGCTAAAATAATGGTAAAGGCCAAAGCAGATAAACTGGTTGGTGAAATAGTATCTTTGGTGCACAGTTGCTATAATTCCTCACTTCTCTTGACCTCCATGAGCTGCTCTGTGTTTGACTAAATATCAGCTAGAAGAGGCAGCTCTGTTCCAGTGATGTGCAGCTTTCTTTTTGTCTGATGTTAATGCAAAATGTTCTCATTTGCAAAGGAGGTCTTTGCTTTTCTTTTTGTTTTCCCAGAGAAGAAGAAGGGAGCAGTTAATAGAATTGAAGTGTGCTCATCTTTTGCTGCTCTGTGATTATGTGCTGGAACTGTAATTTCTTCTGCTATACATTTGGGACAGAATTATAGGAATACAACCAAGGAGAATGTCACCTGTGAGGTAAGTTATCTGGGTAAGTGCCCCAAGAAATTTTTTTGTAAAGCTGCAGTTTGTTTCCTAATTTAAAAGATGAAGGAGAAGAGCCTGAACAAGCTTTCCTGCCCAACCAAAAGCATGATCTTCATTCCAGGAAGTAGGAAGTTATATAGAGCTTATTTGTCAGTAATAATGAAATAGTAGGTTTTATACTTTAGTGTGTGTAAATTTTATTTGCTGCTATCACAACGCTAGAATACGTTCCAGTGAATCCACCCAGGGTTTTGTGCTATTACTCAGGCAACAAAAAAGAAAGCATTTTAGATGGAAATTCAGGGTGAAGAGGTAAAAAGGATGTGGTGACTAAAAATGTAGCATTTATTGAAACTCACAGAATGAGAATCTTCCTAGCAGACATTTTCCAGTTAAGTGTATAGTGGATCAGGTGGTCCAGCTGGTTTTCTTGAAGTTTTTGGTAGTAGTGGACTATTATAAAGATTGTTGTCTGGAAGATATAGACAGAGACTCAAATTAAATAATGGCTCACACATGTAGTTCTGCCTGCAAAGGTGAAAAAAAACTGTTGGCAATCTAGTTTTGATTATTCAGGTACTAAATTTCATGCTAAAATACGAAATATTTTCTAACAGCTTTTGACGTCGTTAGCAGTTGCTACCTGAATGTTAACCATGGCTAATATAGCTGCATGTACCACACAGAGATAGGGCAGATTCAACCAAGTACAGGTGTAGAATTTCTCAAACTTCCCTTGGAAGGAGAGTGCTCAGGGTCCCTCCCTCTCAGCTGTGTATTCCAAGGCAATTACAGCTTGGCAAATGTGCATCAGTCTGGAGGGCTGAAAGGCAAGAAAAATATACACATTAGTAGATGAGTCATCTCTGGAGTTTTGTAATATAGACTTTTATGAGAACAGGATCAAGTGTTGATTCTTTAATAAATCTGTAACTGAAAATTATGCAACCTTTATACATGATTACATTTCTTGAGTTGCCTGCCCTCTTGCCAGGCTGGTCACTGCTTGGTTTGAGCTGTCAAACTGCTGCCCCTCTAGACATGCAGCCCAGGTGTTCATGTCTCACTCCAAGTCTGTCTTTATGCTTTAGCACTGCAGACTGGGTTCAAAACCAAAGTGAGTTACTGTTCAGCCTTTGTACAAGTAGTGACAAACGTTAAACCCCCACAGCCTCTTACCTGAATGTCTCACTCTGCAGCTCTTTTGCAGTCACTGTAATTGTCTTTGAATCTCCTTGCAGTGGAATATTTCAGGTGGGTCTGGACATGCATTTATTGAGCTGTCTGTCTACCAGAATGATGTTAAATTTCACTTTTTTGATCTTGTCAGACACTAAAGTGATTAAGTTGTACACCAATCCAAATGTCAATTATTTGCAGAAGCTCATGATTTATGAATTTGCTTCCATCACAAGAGGCTTAAAATACATACACCTTAAAATGCAAACCACTTTTATATGTTCTGCATTAAATGCATGCTTGTTAGTTCTAACTGTATTGCAGCAGTTAAATATATACTTACAAATACACACAAGTATGTATTTTCTATTGGTTACTTTATGTTCTCTGTCTGGGTAATGCATGAGAGAGATATCAAAAGCAGCTTATTTCTTTCTTCTTAAAATCAGTATTGTTAGATCTAGTCAACAATGAATATTATTTTCATATTTAGTTTTTCACAGATTTTGTTGCTGTTTGCTATTCAGTGGCTTAAAAGCTTTTTTTTTTACATGTATAGAAATGGTTTGGAGTGAATGAGGATAACAAAATATTTTCAATATAGATCTTTCTGACATCTTTGTTCACTATTAATGCCCCTTCTGATGTAGCTTTCTGGGAAAGCTCTGGCAAACTTCCAAAGCTGTTCACGGATGTGGCAGCATCCACCGTTAGAGGATAGTTGGATAAATAAACACATTCAAAGGCATTTTGTACTAAATACTTGGAAATCCATTCAGGGAAAGCTGGAAGCTCTCCCATTAGCTGAGTGTAAGCAGTCCTAGTGGGATTCAGGCATGAGACATTTTTGGGACTGCTCAGGATCAGCCAAACACTTTAACTATCACCAAACATCTCTGTTCGTCTGGGGGCCGACCCCTGAAAATCCGAATGGAACAGGATGTGTCCCAGACGCAAGGTGCCACCACCTGGAACTGGGACTGCCTTGAGAGTCCCAAGGGCATCCTACAAAGTGACATCAGGAACCTGGGGTGGTGAGTTTTGTTTCACAGGGAAAAGGGCCGGTGTTGGTGTCCAGGGGCCTGTGGCCCAGACTGGGGGTCTCAGTTGCCGCTGTCAGGTTCAGTCATCAAAGCAACTTTTGGTACCATAGCCAGATTCCAAATGGTATAAGAAAATATGTTGCTCTGTGACAGGATTCGTGCCAAAGATGAGAATACCGAGGTTCTGACTTGCTGCTCTCATGGGAGGGTTTAACTGCGTGGCACCGCTATGAGATCTCCTGCTCAAATGAACCACCAAGAGAACAGAGCTTCTGAAGGAGTATGACAGGCATAAGAAGCTGCTTTTTTTATTGCATGGGCACCTGGCACCGACAGGGTAAGCTGTGGAGGCAAACACCACACTTTTTTCCAAGAAAGGAACTGCCTGACTGACAGAACAAATAAGGAAGAATTTTAATTGGCTATTACGAAGTGAGCTGTGATCTTGCCTGACAAAAGTTGACTTGTATTGTATAGTGGCATTCTATATGCCCACAATGGGGATTGTCACAAACTTTTGGTGGAAGTTTTTGGTGCAGTATGATCTGGGCAAACATGAAAATTGTAGTTGGAGAGCAGGACAAGTATGCAGTTAAGGCAGGGTGTAAGCATCAAGGAATGATGGCTACAGGAGCTGAGGAAGGCAAAGTCACAGGGACCCTTCTAAAAACCACTGCAGATTTGTACCCAGCAGTGAAACCCAGAGAGGGTGGAAGGAGGTGGCTTGTGACATTGAGGGAAGGGAGAAGGGGGATGTGTAGACAGAGGTGATGGCACCAGTGCCCAGGTAGTACAGCAACAAAAAGCATGAAGTGATATCTGGAAACTTTAATGAAGCGCAAAAAGGGAATCAAGTGTTTAGAACTGATGGTTTTGTGTTTGTGAGGAACATTTTGTTTAATCTGACTCTGTATTTGGAAAATTTGGAATTTGGAAATTCTGCTCTGTAAAAGCAGAATCGTGTTCTTGCCACAGCAGTTATAGTTAGAAACCTGCTTTTGGCCATCTCAAAACATCAACTCTAGGCAGTAAATGTCATTGAGAGCAATACAGGATGTGCCCTGGATACTCCGACGACGCTTGGATCGAGAGTTAAACCCTGATGAGCTGCCCCGTGAGGCCTTCCTTACAAGGTCTGAGCTGTGGCTGGGCATCAAACATGGAAAATGTTCCCGGGAAAGGCTTCGGAGATCAGACGGGAGCGGGCGGGGTGGTGGCGCCGCGCCGGCCTTGGGGCGCCACCTAGCGGCGCAGCGGGGCGGCACCGCGGCACTGCCGCAGCCCGCTCCAACTCGTCACAGGCCTTCGAATTGCTAATGAAATAGGTGTTTGTGATTTTCCTTTGTCCACGGCTGCGGTTGGAGATAAAAACCTCTTACTTTCTACAAAATCTTGTAGATCTTGTGTTGATTCTTTATTGCTTCCAATTGCTCCTGACTTCGCTGGGTTAGTTAAGCACTGGGATAGTACGGATAAGGTGACATTTCTCAGAGAACATCCTGTGGTCTATAGCAGAGAAAAGGGGAGATAAAAGAAACAGAAGATAGAATGAAATACTCGTGTTGAGCACGTGGAAGCAAAGGAGTCTGCATTTTGCAAAAGGGCCAAGAATGGTAGGTGCTATTTTGTTTTTCAGTCAGTCTAAAGTGTGAAATACCCAGTTCTTTAAAAAAGCCCAACCACAGATCTGTCTTCATGCATGAGTCATGAACCATAGCAGTCCTCATCCTCGTCACTGTTAAACTCTTAGAGTTTGCTGGTAATTTTCACTTTAAATTTTCTTAACAGGGTGCAAAAAATAAATTGGCTTCTGAAGTTGGTAATCCATAAAGTCGCTCAAAAGACATGACTGAATACTTCTAAAAATGTGATTGGACAGAAGGAAGAAAGCAGATAAAGGTGTCTACATGCGCCCAAAGAACAAGAATGCCTTCCTGTGCCCTCTCCTCTTCCCCTTTTGGACATGTTTTCGAGGGAGAAAGGGGGAAGACACAGTCCTATTTTAAAGGCTGATTATGTTCTCTTTCTCTCTTTCTCTCTTTCTCTCTTTCTCTCTTTCTCTCTTTCTCTCTTTCTCTCTTTCTCTCTTTCTCTCTTTCTCTCTTTCTCTCTTTCTCTCTCTTCTGCAGAAAGACTGTTTTTAGCTCTGACAATTCACTGACAACAAAGAATACTGTTATTTTTGCATTTGTAGTTTCTGTGTGATCACTGTGGAGTTGTTTTATTTCTTGGGTGCACAATGGATTACTTTGCTTTTGTTTACATTTACTTTGCCTTGTCTTCAAGGCCATGGTCTTCAGCACTTTTGCAAAACACAGCACTGCAGCTTTTTTCTTTGTAAGTTCTTCTGACTGCAAGGAACATTTCAGTTCTTAGTGGCTGTGCTTCAGTCCGGAAATGACCGTAGTGATTGAAGTTCCTCATAGCCCCAACACATCAATTTTGTGTGAGGAAATGCTTCATCATCCCTGCTGAGTGTCTGCTCTGGAAACATGCAACCCCCCTGTGAACATGAAGACACAAGCTTGCTGCTCCAGCCACTGTTTGAGGGAGAGAATTATGGAGCTGCTGCAGCAGATGGGACACGATGTCCATCAGTGTCTGTGTCAAGGAACAATCCAGCAAAGAGGGACTGCCTGGTAGTTGCCGTGCTGTGCTTTGGGAATTTAGTCAATTTCATTGATTGGTTCATTGTGCCAGGTGAGAACCCATTTTCCTCTTCTAAAGAAAAAGAAATTTAAGTTCTTAACAGCTCTACAAATGTTTCTAAACTCTACAAATGTTTCTAAAGTAAGGATATGCTTTATGTCCTTTTACTTTTTCTCATTTATCTGCTTTAGCCTGTTGATCATACTCTTAATGAAACTTCCAATTATAAATCTGGAAATACCTAGGAGGGGTTTATTAGATATTAATAGTTAGTAGAATGCTTATAAAAATAAGATAATAGTTTAAAATCTAGGTCTCTTATTAACAGATTTTAGCATACAGGATAACTGGTCCATTTTTGTGGCTGGATTCTACAGAGGTGTGACTAAGGAGCTTCTCTTTACATAGCAGTTTACAAGGCCTTCTTTGCATCTATATGTTATTCCTTTATCTGAAGACTACTGATGCTATTCCCTCCATTACAAGTTCAAAAACTATGTGATCTTTGTGATAACTTTGTTATCCATGATAGTTTGCTTAGGGGAGGCTCAGCTTCCTTGTGAGCTGCTGGCAGTTGTGTGATTTCTGCAATTAAGAGTGGAACATGATTGTGGAAAAAGAATAGAGACCCCCGAGACCCCCTTCCTTAAGCCTTTCCCCATCCAAGTTATGACTTGTTGTCTAATAAATAATATCCTTCCTCCAAAATATTTTTAAACTATTTTTTTCCCTAGCTGAAAACAACCAAGAGTTGCTTATAGTAAACTGGAGGGAAACTATGGGGTTTTCTCCCATAGAAATTGTGGTCTGTGTAAATTCTTCTATTTAGTACTACTCCTAAGCCTCTCCCATGCTTCCAGGGATCTGATTTAGAAAACAGGGGAAACACGTGTTGTGAGATTGCTGTATTTTACTTCTGAGTGGCCTGGGAAACAGAAATGTTTTAAACCTTGAAAAAACCCAAAGGATGGATTATTGAATTTGGAATTAATACCTAGTTACAGTACACAAAGTAATTATTTTGCTACTTAGACCATTCAGAAATTTAGGACATTCAGTCAGTATCTTTGACAATGGAGAGTGTAGTGGGTTTAAGAGTTTGAGCTTGGTTTTTTGAGTACTTTTTAACAATACAAGAGGGAAGGAAGCAAAATAGGAGTGCAGTAGGAGTACATGCAAGGCTGTGAGTGAAAACCTTCTGTGTATGCCTTCCTTGGAGAAGGGCAGGGGACAGAAGAGGATGAAAATATCTTCAAGGAAGAACTTGGATGCTAGAAGGGGATCCCCTTGTGAGGGTTAAGATCGAGAAGCCATTTGGCTCATTCCAGGCTTTGAACTATTGAGGGGCTCCTGAGCCAGCTAAGAGCTTAAAATTCTCCCAACCTGCTCCTGTGAGTGAGGTACCTTCAGGGACATGCAGGAATTCAAGAGCAGAGGTGGGGACAGTGCCCAGGCCTTTGAAACACCTCCTTTAATTACACTATATGACTAAACCACTTTTTACTTGGTTCTATGACTCCTGGGCCATGGGGGAAGTCTGTAAGCTGCAGTTTATACCACAGCAATATACTGACTGTTCACCTGCTAGAATGCAGTGCCACTGCAGAATTCTTGCAACAGTGCATGGGAGTTTGGCTGTCCAAGTGTATGACCATGTTGTTAGATATCAGCTGACAGGAAAGGGAGGAAGGGGAGGTGTGAGTATCTGCTTAGAAGTAAACTGGCAGCAGTTACAAAGTTGTGGTTTCCGGATAGTTTTGCTCTCAGGCTTTGACAGCATTTGCATCACAGAAAACAAGCTCTTCCCCTTAGTTGTCTGCTGACTTCAGTTTGTTGAAACTAGTGACCATGCAGACCTTTCCCCTCTTTTCTGTCCACCAAACTGTTCAATGCTTTGATTTTTACAAATCAATGCTCTGTAATTTGCCAGGACCTGGCAGGGTCAGTTATTTTAGTTATGTGGAGGGGATGGCATTTTAATGGTGCTCGGTGTGAATGTTAGTTTGAGATGAAGTTGTGGTTCTGTTCAAGTCTTGTTAGCTGTGATTCGTTCTAAATACTCCACGAGACCAAACCTGAATTCCTGTAATACAGTATTTCTGTGCATTGATCACTGGCTGCCAGAAAGGAAGGATATAATTGATTGTTCTGTTTTAATGATGCAAAATGTTTGAATTAAATCTCTTGTTTAAACTTTTGAAACCATTAGGAAACCCCTAAATGTAAAATATGTTCAAGAGTCACTGAGAAACAGCTGTAAACCTCTGGAGCTGCTGTTAGGCTGGACCTTGATCTACAGTGACTTGAAGTGACATCAGTAAATAGTAAATAGACTGATGCTGCAGCCATGGGAGAACATGGATTTAGCTCTAAATTAGCTGGTCCCACACTGCTTTTAAGTGGCTGGAGCAGTATAGTTCATGGCACAACGTGTAAAACACACTGTGGGAGAAGGGGTGCCTCTTGCTGACCTCAGCCATTCCCTTCTGCTGCAGATGAGCTCCTGTGAGCACAGCAGGCAAACTACACTGAACTTGTTCTCTCTTGGTGGTGGTTTCATCCTCTTAACAATGTTATGACTTTATCTATTTTGACAAAATTGAAGTGGCATGAGAAGTAAATGTCTTTTTAAATTGATATCTTTCAACACTGGAGTACAGGTATGCTTTTTCAAAACAGTATCTTCTATTTTCAGTTGGTTTTCAGAAGTGTAAATCGGAAATACAAGCTAGGTGAGATGGAAGATCTGCAGCTCTGGCATGGTATAGAGAAGAAAAAAGACCTTTTTGTCTGAACATCCACTGGTTTGTTCCACATTGTGTCCATTAAACTTTGAACTCTAAATTTTTCATGTTCTTAGGTGCTAATGGTGCAAAAGAAGCAGAACAGGAGTGGTTGAAACAGTGGGTAAACTAACTCTTGTAAGACCCTTATAGTGGAAGATCATTAATTTTATCTATAGTGATAAGAATTTTTAATTCTCTGTGCATCTTTTGCTTGTGGTAGAGTAATGGCTTACATCTAAATTAAAATCTAAATGTGCTGCAGTTCTTGCAAACCCTGGTTTTGGGCTGGCAGTCACCAGGATTAGCAGGGTGCTTTGCTGTCGTTCAATGCCTCCTCTGTTGCAGGGATCCTGTTGGATATACAGAAATACTTCGGGCTTAGCGATGGGAAGACAGGTCTACTGCAGACAGGTAACAAAATCTCCTCAGTTCAGAGACTTTGCCTTGCCCCTCTGTGGTCTGCTCCTAAAACACAGTCCAGTAACTTAGCTCTTCTACTTCCTCCTTGTATGTGGCATTGCTCACTTCCACTTGTGGGCAGGCTGACTATAATGCAAAACTGAAAGTCCTTCCAAAATCCCACAGTATGTGAATCACAAAAGATGAAGGGTTTCTCAAGAAATACAGAAGTTGACTTATTCACATACATTCACATTGTTCAATTCAATTCACATCAATTCAATTCACATACATTTTATTGCTGTATAGGTATTTTGAGTCAGCACTTGAATCCTCCTCCTAGTCCTAGAAACTCAGCCTGCCTTTAAGCCCTGCCCTAAAAATAACCTGAGTTTATCTGAGGGCTGAACAGTACATATGACAAAAATATTTAGATAAATATTGTCTTTGTTCATTGTTGGATTTTCAGTCTTCACCTTGTGTTACATGCTGGCTGCCCCCATCTTTGGATACCTCGGAGATCGCTACAACAGGAAGATCATCCTTGGAGCTGGTATTTTCTTCTGGTCTGGTGTGACCTTGGGGAGCTCGTTCATCACTGAGTCGGTATGTTGCTTTTTTAGAGGGTGCTGTGGAAATAACCTGCATGCATCTTGCAGGACTTGATAGAGTCCTTCTCTAATCACATTTGGAAAAGCATCAGTGACCACTCATTTCCCAAGCCTTAAGCCTGGACTAAATATACTCCATGCAGGAGTGCCTTATAGGACTCTGGAGTCCAGCCTAGGCAATAGAGAACCCACAGATTATTGTTGTGATTGATGGGGTTTTATTTTTGTCCAGAATGTTTTTTGTTTATGACCTTAAAGTGTCGCAGCTTGTTGGTTACATGTGCTCTATCCACCCTGCCCTGAAATTCCCTCTGGGTGTCACTCTGAGAAGTCGCTGCTGTGCAGAAAGAGAAAGCCAAGCAGTGAGATGTGAGGGGAGCAGGTGTGAGTGGAGGGAACACAGACACAGGCAAAAGGCAGTTGAATTCTGATTTCCTCTGGTAGATTTCATCCACTAAAATGCCCCTCTTTAACAGTAAGCTTTCTTTCTTGCATGGACTTTTTTTGACTATAATATGTCTTTTCCCTGCAGCATTACAGGATATTTGTTCTTTCACGAGGATTGGTTGGCATTGGCTCTGCCAGTTACTCCACTATAGCACCTACCATCATTGCAGACCTGTTTGAGGAAGGAAAAAGGACCACAGTGTTATCTATCTTCTACATCTTCATTCCAGTGGGAAGGTTGGTTTTCTTGCAGTGGCCTTTTGAAATTCTGTCTGACCACACCTGCAATTCAATATACCCTGAGCCCTAATCAGATTTATTTTGATGTATTTCTTCATTGGCTCTTACAAAGGGATTTGTCACTTCCTTGGCAAGTTTGAATAGAGCTGATTAGGTGTATTTCTCTACTTACCTTGAGAAAAATTCGCTTTTTCCCCCTAACATTTTTAGGGAGAGTCTAGACTGGAAAATCTGGCTTTGAATAAAATATTGAATCAATTTTAAAAGAAGTATGTGCATGAGAATATGTAATTTATTTCTGTGTTTTGGAAGACAAAAGCTTTTAGATATTAGTTTTTTTGACAGATTTTCCAAGAACACTCCATTAAATGTCTCCCAAGGAAGAACTGGTACTTCCCTCTCCTCTTTTAGTTAAATTGACATTGTGTCTGAAGAAAAGGTGGAGAGGGGCTTTTCAAATGGTTTAGAGGCATACTCTGTATCAGAGCAGGCAGCCAAGGCTGGGCCCAGAAGGCAGATTAAAACTGAAGAAATTCCTGCAGGGCATAATTCCTTTGGCTAGCACAGAAGAGAGTAGGTAATAAAATGTTTTATGGGCTCTTTGGTCCAGGTTTGCAGTGTCATTCTACAGAATATGTATTCCAAGGGGAATGTGGGCCATTACTGTCATCATCTCAAGTCTGCTCTGAGGAGGTTAGACTCTCTTTTTAATACTGGCTGGCAAGCAGACTAGCAGAGACCATGAGGGTTATTTCTGTTTATCCCTTTGGAAGACTATGACAGAACACTTCTGTGTGTTCTCCTTAGCTGGCAAGACATGTCATTTCAGCCATCCAAAATTCACTGGTGCTTACTGACCATTCCTTTCTGTTGTTTGCAGTGGCTGTGGTTATATGCTGGCAGCTGGCATGGCAAAAAGCACAGGTGACTGGCACTGGGCATTCAGGGTGAGTCACTCATTTTCATTCACTGTAACATCAAAATCATCACTGGAGTTTTCTTTATGTTCATTGTGTTAAAGGTGAGCAGTGGGAGGACTTCCTACCCTCTGAGAGGTCAGGAACGTGGTGTTCAGGAGAAGTTTTCCTGCAGGACAAGTAGCAGATTTCTGCCTAGCTCTGATAGGTGTAGGTGAAATTGTACAACAGCCAGGGCAGGTGCTGATGTTTCTCTTACCTGAGGACACATTTGGAATGGTTGTTACTGCACCAAGACCATCTCAAACAGAGGAATTTGAAGGTAAAATAATCATTATACTGGTAGCACCAGTTTCTGGAATGCTGTTGGGAACAACTTCTTTATACAAAAAATCAACTAGCACATGCAGGTGAGTGGGGCAGAGTATTTACTGGAGTAACACTGATGCTATTCAGGTAACATTGGAGGTGCATCAGTGATTCTTGTGTTTGTGCTAGAATACTACAGTTTAGTTTTCTTTCTTCACATTTTTTTTTTAAATCAGAGGGAGGAGCGATCAGGTGTCTGTATGATGGGGAGGAAGGATCTATTATCTTTTCTCCAAATTCACCAAAGTCACTCTTTTTCTTACAAATATGACCTAAACCAGCACACATCTATTTCTGAACATATCTGCAGTTTTCTGATAGTGGTTCTAATGCAATTGGAATTGCTGGAGTTCTCACTATAAGAAAACAAGTATCTTTGATCTAACCAACCTTGTGTCTATAGGTAACTCCTTGCATGGGAGGACTGGCACTGCTTCTCCTGATTCTACTGGTCCCTCACAAGATCCAGAGAAAGACAGCAGCACACAGAGCACTGAGCATCTCCGGCATGATAGGAAGAGCAGATGAGAAGCCAGATGTATACAGAACTGCCAAGACTACTTGGTGTCAAGATGTGGGATCACTTGTCAAGAAGTAAGTGGTCTGAGCTATAAAGGTTCCCTCTGTTGAGGAGTCACCATTCCATTATAAGAAATATGTCCATTGAGTCCCACTTTGCTCCTTTGAGCCACATGCTGTGTGCAAGAGGATGGAACACCATTAGTAAAAATCTTTCTTCCACTTTTTTACAGGAATGCTACAAAAGAGATAAAAATTTCTTTGCTTCTTCTATCCTCCCATTTTGAGGAGGGGGAAGGGGGCGAAGTTCTGATGGCAGTTTGCTCCTATTTGAATCCAAAGCTCTACTTTATACTACATTTTCCCTTCCTTACAGAAGCTAGGTTGGTAAAAGTGCATAATTTTCTGGTGTAAATTTATATATAATTCTTAGCACCTGAGGAAGGTTTGATTAGCATGTCTCAGGCACTCTGTGGTATTTGGGAGCCTGCTGTGCATGAGGTCAGAGTTTGTGAGACCCCAGTATGGTTTATAAAGTAATTGTCCATGTGTTTTGATGGGCTGAGCTGTGGCTGGCAGATGACATCCTCCTTTAACCACACAAAAATTAAAGATGCAGCTGACCTGCAGGGCGGAGTAAACTCCGGACTGGAGCAGGTTCGTGGCTGCTGTGACCCGCAGCCAGGCGGTGCCCGGCCGTGCCGGGGCAGGACGAGGCGCTGGAGCGGCTTTGGGACAGCAGGTGCCGCTGTGCAGCTGCGCCAGAGCCGGCTCCGCGCTGCCGCTGCCCGCAGTCTGCTTTCCCGAGCCAACGCTTTGCGTTTAAAGATTTGCTTTCCTGGGACATCGTTTGTCTTTGGAGTGTTCTTCTAGACGATCCAGCGTTTTCTAACTGCCCACTAAATCTGCATCCTCTTTGCATCCTGAACAGCGGGTACAGTAGAGATCGGTTTTGTAGGATCACAATTTGTAGGCACTACATCCTGAAGTGAATAAAAAAATAAATTTTCCTGAATCAAAAATGAACCTTTCTGACATTTCAACAACTAGACTATCTCCAAAGTTGCTTTCCTACAGAGATGTTCCAGTGTAAAAAACCATATTTTAATTTTCTTTTCCTTTAGCAATTGATTCCCATTTTCTTTTCCTTGGGCAATTGATTTCCAAAGCATAAAGACGTACTGCCAAAAAACTATGTGGTTCCACTTTTAATCAAGTCCAAGAGCACTTTATCTTTAGGAAATGGAGAATTAGGTTCATATCTTAACAAATCCTCTAGTTTGGTGGTCACCTGATCATTTGCAGTAGTCTTTAGATTTCATACATCCCTATTGACCTCAAAGGGGGTTTTCTCCTGAACTGTTAACGACAAAGAGTCTGGCAAAATTAAATTTTCTTCTAGAATAGCTCAGGAAGGAGACAAGATTTGAACAGTTTTCAAAAATGCTTCTCCTTTTCTCTGAAACTTGCTGTGGAGATTGAGTCTATTTTTGCTCACTCAGGTAGAGTTAAGGAGTGCTTCAGCCCAGCCCAGACCCAGACGTTGCTCTCATACTGGTTACAGAAACAGCTTAAAACCTGAGGCATTTCGATTGAACATAGAACCCTTTCCTTTAGGTACTAAGCCATTAAATTCCTGCTCACTCTCTATTGTTATACTTCTGCTATCAAAAAATTCACAGCAATTGTTTTAGCAGAAGTTGGCATGAAATCTGCAAGAGACCAGGATTTAACATTAAATCAGTAGGTCATACCCTTTGCTCTAATTAGTACTTTATTGTTGAATTTCATAATAAAGCCTGGTCAGAGTTCAGATATTCAAGGGAGTGGATTTTGATTACAAGATGTCTGAAGATATTGTTTCATTATTGCTTGAAATCTTGAGTGTTGCAGGTAGGTTTTCCCTTTTTCCTCACACACCATTCTTTCTAATATCTCTCAGTTGGTTTTTTTTTTCACTTTCAGCTGTAGTTTTGTTTGTTCCTCACTGGGTCTGACTGCCATGGCCTTTGTCACCGGAGCCCTAGGAATGTGGATGCCACTGTTTCTGTACAGAGCTCAGGTTGTTCAGGGCCTTGTCCCACCATGCCTCCAAGACTCGTGCAATTCCTCTAACAGGTGAGGAGTGCCTGTGGGAGCGTACCTGGAAGCACTGCACAGTGTTTCCAGTCAATCCCAGCTGGTTTCCAAAGGGGAAGGGGAGGATGTGACCGAGCACTTCTTGTGAAGGCAATGGGGTGTGAATGTTAAATTGCCTCCAGGTATCTGAGACACTCCCCTTTGTTTGTTTATAATCACTCAGTTAACTGGAAAGATGCTGCCAGCCCTATTTAAGTAAAGTGGGAAGAAGCAGTAATAGTAACAGTTGTGGAGAAAAATGAGCAGCTTTAGCCAGGAGTTTTTAGTTGACAAATGACTGTGCACCCCGAGTTACTTAAATACCCATTTAAGTATATTTAAATCCAGTGGTTTAGTAACTTGCCTATTATCTTCTTCTTATTCTGTTTCTATAATCCGTGCCATGTTGGTGAGTTCATTGTAGCTCCCAGCTTGAAGAAAACTTGATGATTTTGATGTAGTATCATATCATCACATCAAACCAGGATCTTGTGAATAGCTGCCAGCAGAGCTCTGCTTACAGAGCATGTCCAGACCAATGAAGATTCATGAGTAGTATCAAATATTGTATAAGAAGGGGAATTTACACTAGAGAACACTTTGAAGTAGTCATAACACACCTTTTTGTGGTCCCTTTTTCCCACCAAGGAAGAGAAGTTTTTCTTCAATGTGTTGTCCAGAATACAAATATGTATTCAGCGTTCCTCTTGAGTCTTCACAGCTTCTCTCAGTAACAGTGAGCATTGGGACTGGCTCCCTGGCAGTGGTCTCCGTACAAGTATCCTTTTCTCCCAGAGCTATCCCAAGTCTTGTTTCAGTCTCTGCTTTTGTAATGGATTTCAAAGCACTAAGTGCTTACTGCGTGGCCTTTCCAGGTAAAGACAATTAAAGGGAAAAGCAATAATCACACCTTGAATGTATCCTCTGCTAATGGTATTTTTCTGTTTTTCTGCAATGGAATAACTGAGTCAACTCAGAAGTGATTTCTGAGTTATAGCAAAACCAGATGGATTGAAGAGTCATCCCAAAATCCTTCAATGAATTGAAATTCATTGAAAACTAAATTCATTAAATGGAATTGTCCTTCCATGGACGCCACCAGTGGCACATTACTTATTGATGAACAGTACTGGGAAGGGAATGAAACACAGGAGTCTGGCTCAGGGTAGGCAGATGAGGAAAGCTGAACAGTTTAAGATGTTTGGCTGTATCTGTTCACAGATGCAGTTTAAGTACTTCCTTTGTTAAGTTGAAGGTGTTGGCCTCTAGTTTGTTTTCTAATCCACTTCTGAATTATTATTCCACAGTCGTGTTGTTAGAGCAGATGTGGTCTTCAGGGAAGTGAAACAGAGAATCTGATAGTTTAACCTCGTGTACTGCTTCTTAAAGGATGCTTTAAATACAACCTTGGCATAAAATCATAACAAAAGCAGCATAAGGCTAGTTTTGGACTGTTATTCCAAGGGGATGTAAAGAAACAGAATATAAACTACTATGTCAGCCCTGATAGTGCTGGAGGAACTGAGCTGCACATTACCAGACCTGCCCAGGGGTACTTTAAAGCCGTTTTTCCCTCTGGCTGTTCAGCAGTTTCAGACTTTGTTTAAGGATCAGGACTGTGTCACTTAGACTTCTTGGAAACACAGACTCAAATGGCACCACAACTAATTCAAGTCTCAATCCTTTCAAGGTAGATAAATAGGCAGTGTGAAGTTTTTGTTCAGGTCTTTGTGCAAACACTTTCAAACAGATCAGAGAGATAAGTGAGCATTCTCAGACCCTAAAGGATCCCATAGGAGCCTTTCCCCAGTACTAGGCTTCTGTTCTTTCCTATTCCCTGTCAACTGACTGTGCTTGGATTTAGTTTTGGCTGTTCTCTTTTATTCTAGCTGCAGGTTTATTTCAACTACAGTTTACAATACATGAATATTCTAAACACAATTCCATGAATGCTTCAATCAACTAATGTCACCTTGGAACTTGCCTCTCTTGAACAAATGTCTGAGGTTATTCTGCCAAGTGACAATCTATAATGTCACTAGCAAGCTATAATCAGTGATGGATCAGAATCTTGCAGGGAGAGTACAAATTTTCTTAAAGTTTGTTATCTTGCATAGCAATACCTTTTTTTTTCTTGTAGAATTATTGAGTTCTTCCTAATCAGCCAGAAAGAAATTAAGAAGTGGATGTTCTGTAGTTTAAAGGAACAGATCATGTCCCACCTGGTTACTTTGCTTTGCAGCTAGAAAAAGCTCAGGAAAATGTACTGAACTGACCATGTAGCACTCTAAAATATTCAGAAGCACTTGTGCTCAGAATATATTGATCCTGTCCCTGCTTGCCTTCAGAGAATTATGAATGCAGTGGCTGATCTTGTGCAAGAGACTTGCTTTGTCATTGGGGGGGGGCTCACTGAGACAGAGACAAAAGCACTCATGCAAGTCCCTTTGGAAGCTGAATCTTCTAAACTATTCAGACATGTTCTTTTAAAACGTGAACTTGTGGTTCCTGAAGAACACATTTGCATTTGCAGACACACAAAGCTGAATGGTATTGGAAACTCTGTGTTCAGAAAATGCTATGTGGACCTATGTGGCCGTAGTTACCTATTCAGTATTCTTTGAACTCTTCTGGGAAGTGGTAGGTGTTTCCCATAGTCAGAGAAGTGACTCATCTCAGCTGTGCTAACCAGAGGGTTGTAATTTAGATGTGTATCGTTCCACGTGCCAGGATCTCTTCCAAGGCAGCAGATTGTGATACAGGGTTACTCCATCTGTGTTTCAGGGATGACTGGGTAGATTGATTCACAGGGTAACCACCATGACTGTGTCTCCTCTAAATCACAGCGTGTCCAAGCCAGATCGTACTGAGCAGAGCCCTCCCTGAGCCTGGGTGCATAACACCTGCTCTGTAAATGGGAAAATATCTTCTCCAGGGGATACAGCCACCATTGCAAGGCCATAGCTTCAGCTGGGGCTTGGGATTGCATCCCAAGTGGGAGGGTCACATCAAGTGGAATAAAAGTCAACTTCCCTATTAAAGATTCCTCTGAAACTACAGGTACAAGCTAACACCATTTATTTTTTCACAGTTCAGTTTTACTATGCTCAGCTGAATCCTTTGCTTTGTCACCAGCCTAATATTTGGAGGCATCACCATTGGGACAGGAATCGTGGGTATTATTGCTGGGGCAGAAGCTGCAAGACGTTTAAGGAAGATAAACAACAAAGCTGATCCTCTGATCTGTGCCTCAAGCATGTTCATTTCTGCCCTGTGCCTCTACATAGCTCTGATGGTGGCCCAGACAAACATCCTTTCCACTTTTGTAAGTGACAATTTGCAAAATGTCTTTTGGCATCCTAGGGAGAATGGGAAGGGGGAGGAGGAGGCGAGGGGTGGCTTTTGCAGAATTCTCTGCAGTCTTCTAGACCATTAAGAGGTTTCAGTGACTTGTGACAAGGTATCCAGGTAAGCTGTGGGCTTTGATGCTCCCACAGCTGAGGTCTGTCCTGTGAGAGCCATGCTGGGCAGTCCTTGGTACAGTATAAAGGGCAGACAGAGCACAAAAATTGGGCCTGAGGTCCTGCAGAGTGCCCACACTGAAGAGAACAGTAACTATGCATTTAGCTGTGTTGAAACATGTCCCTTATGCAAAAAATGTAGTTAAAGCAAGTCTCAATCTTATGTTAATTTTTAATGCTTTGTGCCTGATTTAGTATTCTTATTTATTTTTGCTCTCTGAATACTTAAAGGTTGGTATAGTTGGGACTGTACAATACACACTGTTCTTGCTAAGAATAATTTAGCCCTCGCCTTCAAAGCCCCAGATCACTAGCTGATCTTCAAAGTCAAGCTTTTGGCAATACAAACTGAAGTATAAATCACTTAAATTCCATTCTTAGTCGAAGGAAAAACAGAAACTTACTAGGAATGACAAAAAATCCCTGTAAGAGGGAACTGAATGTAAACCCTATTTCAACTATAATCTGGTAACAGCTGGGGAAAGACTCCTGTGCATTTTTTCTGTGACTTCACAGCCAAAATCACCATGATTAACATGTAAAGTAAAGTAAAGTAAATTACAGTAATCAACAGTTCTCTTCAAAAGGGCACTTTGGCATGTTTTTTGCTTCTAAGAATAATGCTTGTTCAAAGAGGTTTTCCTTCTGACTCCTCAGGAATGTGTATTCCTGTGGAAAAACACCTTTACACCAAGAGAAAACACAAGTGGATTGGCCTGTCTGAGTGTGTGCACACAAAGCAAAATGTGAAATGTGAAGATTATTTTTGGATCCAAGAGTGAGGATCTGAGTGCCCAGAAGAATTAGCCATTGTCTTTTTCTGCTTCTCAGAGGCTCACATAGCTCCACTCATAGTGTGTTCCTTAGGGAATTTTTTGTCATTAAAGGTAGAGAACAACAGTTTAATTTGCCAGTCTGTGTTAGATGAGTGAATCAATATATTTGGTTGGAACCACCAAAACATACCTTTTATTAGAATCATAGAATCACAGAATCATAGAATTAGGGTTTGGGGTTGGAAGGGACCTAAAAGCTCGTCCAGTTCCTTTCCCCTGCCATGGGCAGTGACACCTTCCACTAGACCAGATTGTTCCAAGCCCTGTCTAACCTTGCCTTGAACACTTCCAGGGATGGGGCAGCCACAGCTGCTCTGGGCACCCTGTGCCACAGCCTCACCACCCTCAGAGGGAAGAATTTCTTCCTTATATCTAATCTAAAGCATTGTGAAGGAAAAGATGTCTGGATAATGGTCTGTACTAAGTATATCAGTGCTTCAAGGAACTTCTTTCCCCAAACTGACTTGGATAAGAAAACCAGTGAACAGAACAGACAAGAACCACAGGATGTATGGATATCCTAGGTCTATTATCTATATCTATTACCTACAGGATATCTGTAGATATCCTAAGTATACTAGGTCTAGTTCTCATTAGGAGAATGTAAGCAACCCCTCCAAAAACATCTGAGTTTGTCACTGTGCCTTTCCTAGGCTGTGTTTTCATCAACCAGGGACAACATCTTGACCAAGACCTTACCAAACACAGTGCTGGCACCTGTTGTAACAATGTGCCATCAGTCTGAGTAGTAGATAAGAATATTGTGCCAGGTGCCATGTGACTTTGTGGCCTGTGTTTCTGAAGAGATTCTGCTTTCTAGCACTGCTCCACCTCAATGGTGTAACTTTAATGCTTTCCTCAAGTCTTGCTAAGCCTGGGCAGGCTGCTCCAATCTGTGTCCTGGGCTGGTTGAAAGGGTTAATATTTTTTGAGGCCTCAGCTATAAGAACTGTTTGGTGCCCTACCCCTTTTCCTCATGCCTGGGTCCCCATCTGTGATGGATTAGGGATTTCCCACAGGACACCAAGGTTTTGAGACTGCCTGTTCCTTGGAGTCCATTCCATTTTGGAAATTCTCTGTCTGAAGGGGCCCTTAAGAGTACTTGTACTGGCACAGAGGTGTTCACTTGGCTTCATTTGCATCCCTGTGCACTCTGTAAACCTGTGCTGAATGTTTCTCTTCCATGGATCTTGCTTTTCTCTTCTTGGGTTCAGTAGTTCATAGCAATTAACTTGGGAGGGTGGTATATGTTTCCTATTTTGACTCTTCTGCTGAGGATTTGTGACTCAAACACCTTCTTTGATTATTTTCCCCAACTTTAAGATGAAGTTAGTGTTTGTAAGCATAGACAGAGGTGTTTAATTTAGAAGTAATGGGTATGTAGCACAACTCTTACATAGATAAGCACAGTCAGTGAATCTGCCTCATTTTCACAATATAGAAGGGCAATGCAGAGTATAGAATAGTATAGCAGAGTGTAGTATAGTCACTGCCTTTTTTCTGTTTTGCAGATTTTTATTGCATTTGGAGAACTGTTTCTGTCTGTAAACTGGGCTGTTGTGACAGACATACTGCTGGTAAGTGTTCATGAAACTATTTGCTTATTTCAAGTTTTTTGACAATGTAAATTGTTCCTAAGCCTGCATCTTGGTGGCTTTCTGGGCACAGATGAACAAACTCCTACAGAGAATCCCCTTGTTGGTATCCTGCTTGGAATCACTGCCACAATGTACTTCTGGGCAAGAATGACAGTGGCAATAAGGGTGTGGTGGTGCAGTAGTCCAAGTTATATAATCCCAGGAAGATGTCCTGATTTGGATGGAACTCATGCACATGGTACTCTCTAGTGCTGCCTGTGCCCATAGTATTTTGGGCTTCTGTACAGCTCTGTGTTGTCAGATATCTGATAGAAAATGGTCTGCCAGAAACAAGGTCATTTTGTGTCTATAATCAGGTTTTCTATTTGTTTTCCAGAGGTTTGAAAGGATGATCCCAATGAGGCAAAGTTAATAGTCCATAAACTATTAGCAAGTTCCCTTAGTTCAGAATACAGTGCAGATGAATTCCAGCTCTTGCAAGTCCAATTCATAAGTGGTGCTACACTGCCAGAGCATCAGGCCAGCAGTGATGCTGAAGGGGCTCTTGGGAATTCCAGGACTGACACCACAAGCCAAAGAATAGCAGTGCATGATTTCATTTGGGTTCTGTCATCAGTAACTTCTTTAGAAAGGAGTGATGTGTAAAGCACACATCTTGTAGCACAGTTTGTCTAGACTGTGATGAGCAGCTTCTTTTTATCATTTCAAAGGTTTTTAGAGTTAGTAATTTTACGAGTTTTTACTCCGAATAAAAATTTGGCGACCTTTCATTTAGGTTGTAGCTCCACAGTCACTAATAGATGTCTGTGTAAACCCTGGGGCAGATACTATGATTGCTGAACTACACAGATCATTATAGTCTTATCAAGTAGTTTATATGACATTTTTAAAATAATCCATAATATGAACAAGTTGAATATGGTTTATCAGTGCAATAAGCAAAGAAATGCTCATATCTGATAGACTGCAGGAAGCTGATTTAAATACCAAAGTTATTTATATGATTGACAATTCTTTTGTTGCTACCCATGGGCATAAGACAAAATATTTAAGTTGACACTACCCTTTTCTCTGAGGAGTAGAGTATGGGATCACCCAAGGGACCCAAACTCTACTCTGGGATCCCTGTGCTGAGAAACTGTGGATGTGATGGTAACCCTGATATTTCAAGCAGGAAGTTCCCTGTGAGACAGGGACTGTTCAGACAAGTGTGGTACAGGCACAATACTGCTGCAGGTGGCACTGAAAGTGGGGAAATTGTGTAAAGCCATCAGGACAAGTGAGAGAAGGCACAAAGTTAAGGGACAGCAGAACAGAGATCTTTGACTGTTTCTTTCCAAGCAAAAGTCACGTGAGTGTTTCCCATTTCATGTAATAGTGTTTCATTCTAAGGAGGCTTAAATCTATTTGCACATTGCTGCTGCAAACTTCATGGTCATAATAAATCTTTCATTTAAGAACCACAGTGAGTGCATTCATGTGTAGCACAACATGCAGTGATGCACAATAGCAGTTCACAAGAAGGACAGGAAAAAACCTTGCAGCCTGTGGCTCCAGTGGAGCACAGGTACTGGCCCTTGCTATCACAGGAACTGGCAGTTTACCCCTGAGGTCGCTGACACTGTGGTGTGAGTTGCTCAGATATACAAATTACTTGATATCTCTACTGGCTAACTAAACCCAAGTAGTGGAGAAGCTGAGCAGAGATGAAAGTATCCCTATTACAGTGTAAAAGGATGAGAAAGTATATTGCCAAATGCTGAGCACTCTCTAGTGACCAAAGGGACCAGCTGTGAAGCACTACAGAACTCTCCTTCCACTGCCTGACCTTGCCTTGATGTGAGTCTGTTTATATTTGTATTTCATAGCTGAAGAACCTCTCTTTACATTCTGATTGAGATGAAGGAATGGAGCTACTTACATTTCACGGGTCTTCAGCAAAGTCCTGCTGACACTGACTGTGCATTATGTTCTCTTTCACGGTGCTGCTCTCTACATGTCAGTTTTCTGCACTCTGGAATTTTAATAAAATAGTAAATAATGCAGTCAGCATTAGTCAATTGGCTGCTTGCTTAAAATCTCAGCCAGCAGCCAGGAGGGCTTTGATTCTTATTTGACTCTCACAGAATGGTCAGAAAGAATTATCCTGTGAGATAATTGCAGCAGTGAACAGGTGCAGAAAAACTATCACTGGTCCAGACTGATGGTTTTACTTATCTTCTATTTCAGTTTATTTTGAAATAATTGGGGTTTTTTTTTGCACCAGAAGCAAGTATAAATACCATTGCCATTCTTTTTTACATGAGTTGAGGCACCAACTTCTTTAAGTCTCTCAATTTACTTTTCTTTGAACTCCTACATCTGCATTTTAATTCTGTCCTCTGTCACTGTTAAAGAGGAAGGTGACATCACTGAGTTAGGTAATGGTGATGCATGGTGATACATGGTGAGGAGAGTGAGGCAGATGGTTGCTATCAGCTCTTTCTTTCAATTCCTTCCTGAATCCAAACAGAGCTTTTGTTCAGTTCCATCACTCCAATCTCAACTTTCTGAGGGAATGCTGCATCACATTCTGAGGGAATGCTGCTGCCAACAGGAAATCTGTGGGGAGCATCATTGCCTTATCCTGGATCCCTGTAACTCTAGAAGAGAAGGAAGTTATTGTCTCCCAGGTGACCAGCATCCCTAACTTCCATTTCTTTTAGAATATTGTGGGGTTAGTTAGCAGCAATATTGTATCAATTGGCAACAAGTGGGGAGGTGAAAAGTTTGGCATAGCAGAGCTCTGTGGTGCTGTGTTCCCTGGGAACAGACATCAAGTTCATTACCACAAATGTGCTTTGGGTTGGATCTCTTGAATTCTAAATGCTACTAATTGTTTTATCAGAAGAATGATGGAATTGAGCTGAATTTGTAGATATCTGCTCATTCAGTGGAAATCCTACTTGGGAGTTGTGTTTCATGCTGTTGAAACCCCATGAGTTCAGTGTATTACTGCTGTTGTATTGACTGAAGGGTGCCATAGATAACAGCAGTAATTTCCCTTTCTGCCTCGTTTCCTATGTGAACTGGGAGGATTTCTGATAATGTAGCTGGATTTGCTAATGCATGTTCTTACTGTGCCATGAAAATGACTTTTCTTTCTTCCCACATGGCACTACTAGCCAGACAATGTAGCTAGGAATTCATTTCTCCTGCGACCTGTGGAGCTGAAGACAAGGAAGATGCTGACTGAATGATAAGGACTTCCTCCCTTTGTGGCTGGTGCATCAAGAGGCATTGCATGTAGCCACCTTTGTGCCTCCTGTTCAGTGTAAACACAAAGGTATCTGCTGTACCACTACAGTCCTAATGTGCAAGTGGAGAAGTGCTGTAGCTGCCTTACTGGTTTACTGGGAGGCTGTTCCTGGAGTGTTCCTTATGAAACATGTTTGCCATCTGTGAGGTTATGGAACTCTGTCTTTTAGGGTTTTGGCAGCTAATAGTGTAGGAGATGCTAGAACTGGAGGGGTTTGGGAAGGCTACCAATGTGTCCCTGTCTTTGGAAGTGCCCTGGGAGGTACAGAAGTGTTCACCAGCCTGTGTGTTCCATCTGCTTTTTTAGCTGACAGCTCTGTGGCAGAGTCTGCAGGGAGGTCTCTGAAACCTCCAGAGGCAGCACGAGGGATCTGCAAACTGTACCTGTTTGGGGCACCTGCTTCTGTCCAGGAGATCCAGGCTGGATCTCCTCAGAGGAGGAGTGTGCAGGATGTCACCTCCACTCCTGCCATGGTGTGGGGTCCTGGGCAGTCACTGTGGCCAGGCAGGACCCCACGGCTTCTTCAGAGTCCCTGTGGGACTCTGTTTTGTTCCTTCTTTTCCTAGTGAATCTCACAGTGCTTGAGCTCTTGAGTATAGTTTCTATTGTGCAGAAGAACCTGAGTAATAGCACAGGCAGAGTTTGTATGAGCCCTGAAACTAGAGGAAACACCCATCCTTCTCTTGTATTTTCCTTGTTACAGTTCTGTTCCATCTCTTGTAGTTGCAGATATGGGATATTAAATAAAGGTAGTAAGGAAGTGGTGCAAGGCACTGGGAGAACCAAAGTACATTTAGCTTTTCTCATGCTTGCAATGCCCATGATATATTAAGTGCATAACAATATTTGATTTGCATTTCTCAAACACAGCCTGTCATTATTCATAAAAGAAATTTGAGTCTAGGACAGATGACATGAAAACCTTGGAGAGCCAAGAGCTGACAGTCTCCAGTCTAGTGCAGTCTGTCATAGCCAGGTCTGCTTCCCAAGCTCAGAGTTTTCTATTGTAGTTTTTTTGTCTCTGTACAAGAAAGCCTGTTCACAAAGTGTGCATGCTCATCACACAGGTAGGTTCTGAGAGAAAAAAAGAGTGGGTAGACTGCATACCCTCAGTCTGGTTTAATATTTACTATTGTTGCAGGACTCTACCTAAATATTCCTAATGAAAAAGAAATGTTCTATCCATGCCTAGAAATACCTGCTTTGGAGGGACTAGGAATGGAGCAGGTCATGCATTAGCTGCATGTGTGCAAAGGAAGGAAGGAGGTTGTCTGTTCAAATCCAGCTGCTCAGAGCTCTCTTACTGGGTGCAGAAAGGCTGGTTTAAGAGTGATTTGTGTATCCAAGATTGAGTCCAAGTGCCTAAGAGGGGCACTGGCAGTGTTCTCTGGTTCTTTACTGAAACTGGTTGCAGTATGTGGTAAGCAGGACCAAAACTCTAAATTACATGTGAGAGCAGGATCTTTTTTAGTTTTAAACCAAACTTATCATGCATGTTAATGTTTCCTTGAAGACAGTGATAGAGCCACAGTATAGATTATACACCTTGAGTCTGTCCCTTGGTAAAACACCAATCATTCTATTAATTAGTATGCGAGACATATTTAAGGGCATTTAGGTGAGTTTCAAGAAAACTCCGCAAACTGTGGAATAGAGGACTGAGAAAATATTAACCATTTTGTTTCTGATATGAGCAAGTGGTTGGAAAACAGAGGTATGAAGGTTTGAAATTGCTTCTGAAGCATTCTGACTGTGAATGCTTTTTGCATAAATGTATTATTGAAAGGCTTCTTCAAGCAGAGTTGATCTTCAGTAGCACAGGCATAGCACTCTTACTACCCCCAAATTACTATATTTCATTTGACAAAATAGTTCTCATCTACATGATGCTTTGCCATGTTCCGGATGTGCATCACATCTTCCTCTCCAACTTGTTATTTAAACTGTGTGCACTGAAAAACAAAATCAGTGTGAGGTGTTGTTACTACAGTACCTTGTGTCTCAGGTGCTTCCCAGTTACAGGCAATACCATCAAAACATCACCAGCCACTTTCTGGTCTGGCAGGTTGGGTCCTCACCTTCAGTCTTCAAGGGGTCTGCAAGGCCTCAGCTGACATGTTTTACAGCTCCTCCAGGTTCCAGGTACCCCACTTTCCCTCAGCAGTCTAGACCAGGCCTGCTGACACAGGTCAAAAGATATTTTTCTGAGAGACTGTCACTGCTGAATCCTTACTAGCAAATCATTGTGACTGCAAGGGACACTGGCTGGAGGCTTCTATTGGTTGCATGGCCAAATGGATCTGTACAAGCTGCTCTGAGCTGTGTATGGACACATGGGAGTCACAGTTTAGCTACTTCATTGTTATTTTCTTCTGTGTCTTCCTTTCTTGAATGTTTTTTTCCTCAGCAAAACATGCAGTGTACCCTTTTGCTCAGAATAACTTTTCTGTCTCCAAAGTTGTAAACAGTATTTGAATATGAAATTTGTCTTACAAAGTTGTAAACAGTGTTTGAATATGAAATACATCAAAGTTGTTCTGTTGATGTCTCTGGGATATTCTGGCAGCAGCTGGGCACTCCTGAAGTTCTCTGTGTTGATGTTCCCTCTCCTGGGGGCTGTGCTTTGTTTCAGTACGTGGTGACGCCGAGGCGACAGTCCACAGCCATCGCCCTGCAGATTTTGGTGAGCCACTTGCTGGGAGATGCAGGCAGCCCATACCTCATCGGGGTTGTAAGTGAATTCTCTCCTTATTGAATTTTCCTTAGGGTAGAACCTCTAGAAATGGATAGACAGACACTCACAGAATCATAGGCACTACTTGGTCCAAAACCAGAAATTACTCAAATTGCTGGCCCTGAGTCTAGGACACAGAGACATTTTTCTAAACATTTTTACTTGCATGAAGCACTTGGTCCTGTGACACTGCTTGTAGGTGTGAGCAGTTCTATGCAGTGTATAGAAATTTACAGACTCATATATTTTTAGAGGCATACATTTTTGCAGAGACAGTGTCATAGGATGTAAGCACTTTCTGCTAAGTTTGTGAGGAGTTTCATGGAAATTAATTCAATGTGTTAAAACCCAAGACTTAGTTCAAATCTTGAAGTTTGAATGGTGTCTTGAAAATCAGAACAAAAGTGGTGCAATGGTTGTCTTTAGATACTACTTGACTTTTAAAGCTCTGATCTCAAATCACCTTAACCCTGAATTTCCACATTCCTTGAGACCTGATTTCTCTGCCCTTCCTACATTTGCTTGATCTTAGGTGCTTCTGTGCAAATCAGCCTCATACTGCTTTCTCTGTGCAGTTCATTAATTTTAGTTCCAGTAGACTATATCTGTCAGTCTCATTTCCTTCCTTCATTTATTTTAAGACAGAGTAGCTAACAAAGCACCCATTTTGAGTTTTCTGCTTTACTTGACATGGGAGATTGAGTCTTTGTTGGTGATTTAAAGTTTAGTTTTTATGAAAGTTTATTTAGAGAAGTTCATCCTCTGTTAACAGTGTCAGGGTTAGACAGGGCCAGCAATGCCCAAGTGAGCTATACCTGCACAGCTGCTGCTGGCCCAGCCACACAGGAGATTCCCCTTGTCCTCAACTGGGTGAAACCCAGAGTCTCAACTGTATCATCTGTCTGGCAGAGAAGAGAGCCTCTCTCCCTGAGGGATTACCCCTGCTGACTTCCTTTTTTTGGCAAATGAAGAAACCACTTTGCTCCTTGGTGTTAGGAAACTCCTGCTCTCACACGTATCCAACTGTATGTGTGTGTGAGCACAACAACCAACATCCCTGTGGAAAATGGCTGAGATGGGATGCAAAAATGGGAGGTACCCCAAAAGCTGCAATATGTCTTGTTCATTCTCCCTTTGACCAATCTATTGATTTAAGCTTTCTACCTGAAAGATTAAACTGTTTGTGCCTCTTGCCCTCTGTCCTTTGCCCTCTTTGGGGCACAGGCAGAACTGAGGCTTTATGCTGTATCCTGCCTGTCACTGTGTGCAGGACCTGCAGAAGTCACCTTAAAGAGCAGCTCATCAAAAAGAGTGAAGACAAAAAAAAAGCTTATCCAGATGAGATTAATCTCAGGTAACCTTGTAACTTCACTCAGAAAAGAGGCAATAAACCCAGGAATAAAACTGCTGTGTGTCCAAGATTCCTGTGTACTGAGCACCCACACTGTCCTCTGGAATGTTCTGGGAGCCCATACACCAACACTTCCCATGACTGCTGTTGGTTAAACACCAAATCTTCTGCTCTCATGTCCTGATAGTGTCTCCTAACCTGCTTCAGCCGAACCTTTAGCTTAAAATCTGGCTGAAGAATCAGGGAATTTTCTTTTTCAGAGCCTGTTTTTCTTCCCTCTGCACTCCAGAGATTTTTTTTCACTAAGCATTTTAAAATTAAATGCATCAGGTTTGTATCATGGCCATTATGCTTGCTGTAGTCCCTAGGTACCCATTTAGAGTTGATCTTCCTCTTATCTTCCTAAACTGTCATAAATAATCACAGAAACTCAGCAAAGGTTGAAGAGTCTTGTATTCATGCATTTCAAGTCACACAGTGTATTCTAACCTTCAAGAACAAATGTGGGAATAAAAATGACTGCTTTCACCATTTATCTTTTTGTTTATGCTAAGAAGAGATTTCAAGTTCCTGGGTTAAGTGTTGAATCTTACTGAGTTTCTGGAAATCAGATTTTCCTTCTGTCTACAAAAATAAAATTCATGTGTGTCATTTATAGCCTTTGCAACCTCATTCTCCCACAGGTGCAAAAAGCACCTGCCTGGTATTTTCTTCTTCCCACTTACTCACAATGTCACTCTGTAACTCCTCAAATGCCTTTTAGCTCAAAAGCAGACCCCCCTCTTGTCTTAGGTTAATTTCCATCTTTTCCCTGTCTTATGAGTGTTGTTGCTTGTGCCTGTATTGCTGCTTGACTCCCTGTTTCTATACACTGGATGCCAATAAGGGAGGCAGAAAGTTACTGAATAGGATCAAGAAATGCCAAAGGTCACTGCCAAATGCCCATCCTGTGCTGGCAATCTGGAGATGGGCTAGGAAATGGTAAAATATGTTTCCTGCCCTTGTGACTGGAGGCACTGAAGGTGTAAAACAACATGAGATTTCTTGACCTTTTGGAAGCTGGGGAGCAGTGCAGTACAGATGTGCTGGGTACTGGGTTTGACAAACTTTGGGAGCAGACTCTCATTCTTGTCTGCCTCTTTTATTCTTTTCAAGGCCCACACTGTAAAGAGTCTGTTTAAAGCAGGAGAGGATGGAGGTGTAATTCCAGATTAATGGCAGCCTTGTTCCCTCCCCAGATCTCCAACGCCATCCAGGCCAGGAACACGCCCTCGCTGCAGTGGAGTTTCCGGAGCATGCAGTACAGCTTTGTCACCTGTGCTTTTGTTGGGGTCTTTGGAGGAGGCTTTTTCCTCCTGACATCTTTCTACGTCGAGGAAGATCGGAAAGAAGCACAGAGGCTCTGAGGTGTCCCTGTGTCTTTCTAACTTTGAAACCCTGACGTGGTGACCTGTTTGACACCAGCCATGGTATTGTCTCTGTAACATTAAACCATGTTAATGTCTGCCTTATGGTAATGCCACGTCAGTCTCTATAAAAAAGATCAGGGCAAAATCCCAGTGAAGTCTCAGATTAAACAAACCTTCCACATTGAGCAAAACAGACCACAGAGCTCACGAGCAAAATTGCTGGTAGTGCAAAATGCTGCAGTACATGGAAATAACATCCTTTACTGTAATGCACCCCTGCAGACTTCATGGAACACGGAGGTTCTTTTTCTACTCTGATCTTTCTCAGCCCTGTAGAACCAGTCCTGTGTCTCTGTAGCACTTCTCCCTCTTCCCTAAAAGAATTCATGTTCAAAGTATAAAAGATTTAGAAAAAAAATTTGGAATTGGACAGAGCCCTGTTCTCAAGCACCTGGATTCTAACAGCCCCCTTCTGCTTGGACTTGGTTTTCCAGGTACCAGCAGTGAACTGTCCCTCAAAGGAAGATCAACTCTGGGGAGAGATTTGCACAGAAGAAAAGAACGTCCTCCCTTTTTTCTTCCCTTTTTTCCTTCCTTTTTTCCTTAATGAGATACAGCTGGGGAAAAGGCCAAATCACAATTCCTCCATATGGCACAAAATCCTGCATACTGAATTTTTGGATGCTTTTGACTGCAAGTCAAAAATTGCTCATGCATTGGCATATGGCAACTCTCCTCCCCCATCCATAACCAGGCCCTTGTCCTCTGTGGGCTGGGGAGCTCCAGAGGATGTTTTACAGAGCTGTCACCAGCATGACTGCTGACCTCAACAAGGCAGGAGCTTTTGAGGCACAGCATCTCCTGGAGATTAAGGAGGCCTGTGAGTTCTCAGCAGGATGAGATTTGCCTGTAGAATGTGGCAAATGTAGGTACTAAAAAGAGTGTTTTAAGTGGTTTAAAATGACCAAGAGAAGCAAAAATGATCAAAGTCATGTCAGATTCAAGACTGGAGGGTTGTGATAATTTTACATGTAACATCTTAATGATATGCCTCTTCCTAATACTTGGAGGCTCCTACTGTATCCTCAGGTCTTGGGTAAGTATTTCCTCTCGTGAGCGAGCAGTAGTACCTGTAAAACCACTTAACTATAACTGTCCATTTGAACTCTTATCTCCAAAGTGAATGGGATTTGGGATGTGGTATCTGCTGTCACAATATCATGCCAGGTGCCAAACAGGACATGACCAGGGTGGCCAACTTCCATTGTTTGTCCTGGCTCAGCTCCCAGTAGAACCTTAAAGCCTAAGCCTGAGGAAGATATTGGCGAGTGAATTGTAAAGTGTTGTGAATCTTGCATGGTTTTCCCAGTAAATCATAAGGATCATAAAGCACAATATTCCTGTAATGACTGTGAATGTCTAATGCCACTGTAAATAGCACAATTCAACTACTGCAGGTTTTTGTTCTAATGTTTAAAAAATCTGTTCTGAAATCTGACTTAAACCTAGGGTATTATTTCCCACTAATGTGACCATAGTGGGAAATAATAGAGAAACTTTGGGATACTCAGTGAGAGTGTAATAATTGTCTTTAAAATAAAAGTTTGTATTCTGAAAGATTGAGCAACTTTTTCTGGTTGTAAAAACTAGCTATGGCCATTATACCACTGACCTTTTGGAAACCCCTGTGCTGCCAGAGAGCCCATATCCAAGAAGGGATTTTTGCTATTGGATATGAACGCTTGCAAAGGTCCCAAGTGCTTCAGCCATGGCAGGATTTCAGCAGCTCCATTTGCTTCTCTATTGGTACATTCAGGATTTGCCCTGCAAACGCTTGAGCAATTTATCACTTTTGTTATGTCAGCATTAAATTCCTCTTTAAAAAATTCATCAGGAGCTGCATCTGGCACACTGTGCAGGCACGTATTTGACATATGAGCAAGAAATGCCAAATGCTGTTCTGTAATGGTACAAGCAGTCCATGGCAAACTCCTCCCTCCTCCTACTCCAATCTCCTCTGTGAAAGTCAGTGCCTAGAAATGAGCAGGATCACACTGACTAGTCATCCCATCTTTTTGAATGCCTCTCTCTTTTCATTTCAATTTATGGACAAAGGATGTGTATTTTTGGGGTTTTTTTTTCTGCATTTAACAGGACTAACAGCTGGATAATCTGAGCTGTGCCTGGGCCTCCCTGGAGCTGCCCTGTCCTGTCTCACTGAGAGCTGCTGGCAGAGGCCATAGAGAGATGCAGCACCTGCGTGGAACAGCCCAGGGAGCCTCTGCCTCCATGGCAGGGAAGCTGTTTCCATCAGCTGCTTGGTCCTGTCTCTTAAACATGGAACTTCCTCACTAGGATTTGTATGAGGAGTAGAATTTCTTAACATCTTCTGCATATCTTGATTTTGCTTCTTAGTGGGTGTCACCAAATTCTGCATGGAGGAGTTCCCTTAGTGCTGGAGGGGGCTGTGCTGCACTGTAGCTATTTCAGACATTACAGTCTTTTCATGCCACCAACAACCTGTGTTAGGGAAAGTCACAGAGTCCTGGCACATGGCCAGTGAAGGAACTGAGATTTTCAGGCCTCAACTGAAATACCAGTTGTTTTCTATGGTTCCAATTAAGTACAAGTAAGAGAAAAATGGAGGGCTTTAAATAAAGTTACTATATCAGCTGCTCTGTCTACATTGGAAAGAGCTGCTGCTGGTTATTGAGATTGTTTGTTTTGCAGCATTCCTGCTGCAGGGAATCTGTCCCTTGCAGCAACTGAATGATAAGCAAGCAAGTTGTCAAAATGTGTATTTTCTGTAAATGTTTGTATATTCTCCTCCTACCTTTAATATTTGTTCTTTGCTCTTTCCAGTCAAGATAGTGAGTAAGAGGCACTTTGAAACAGCTCCAAAAGGTGGGATTTTATAAGTCCATTCAGGTAATCCTTGTGATCTTTTCCTCCCCTTCCCTCATTCCCAAAGCAGGGACAGGTGACCTTTATTGCTGTTTGTGTGGATATTTTTTTAACAAGTTTTAGAGCTCTGCTTTGCATAAAAATTGCCTTCAGAGCTGTGATTATTTCTAGGTTCTGCCAAATGTCTGTAAAGGTGTCCAGCGGGCAGGACATGCCTAAGTCACAATACCAGGTCATGTAACCACTTTTCACTTCTTCCACTAGTGATGTGGTGTGACATTGCTGTCAGCAGAATTTTAATTGCCAAAGATGTTTCATGTAACTTTTTCTCTCCTTCCCACACCAGTAGCCCTGTGCTCTGCTCTGGGAAGGGATTTCACCAGAGAGAGCACCTCAGGGACTCCCTGTGCCACGGCTGAAGGTGCAGATGGCAGAGCTTGGCCTCCCAGGCAATAGCTTTGGGTTGCTCTCCCCTAAGAACATCTTGTGGTTTATTCCTCTTTGCCCTCATTACTTCTGCAGCTGAAATGTCTTCTGCAAACTGTTTTGCAGAACAGCTGTGAACTTTATAATGCTGCTGATGTAGCTGTGGGTGTCAAAAGTGGGGAACAAAGCTCAGGGGATAGTTCTGAAGGGCCTGTGCTGAGCCTGGGTCAGTTATGACTACTCAGAGTTGTACCAACCCTGATGGCTGGTTTTTTACTAACTCATTCCTAACTTCCACTGAAAAATTCAGCACCTGCATGTGGCATTCACATTCTCTGAGCAGAGAGACATAATTCTCTCTCTCAGGGCTTTTCCTGGAGAAGCACAGAGAGAATGATCAAAACAATCGTTATCTCATTCGCTGTGCCTGTGTTTGTCCCCATGTGGAATGTGTTTGGAGATTGTTTACCCAAGGTGATTGCTGGATTGGATTCTGGTGATGGTGTTTGGGTTCAATGACCAATTGGATCCAGCTGTGTCAGGACTCTCAGCAGGGAGTCACAGGTTTTTGTAGTTAGTTAGTAAGTATGATACAGTAAGTAAGTGTGTCGTACCTGCACAGGTGCCCTGGGTCAGTACTCCAGAAATGAAAATTGGTATTTCCCCCCATACTCTATTTCAGAATAGATGGCTGAATTCTGTCTTGTTCCTCTCCCCTGCACTTGTCTCCCCTTGCAGCCCTGCACTGCCCAGTGACTGGAGCTCACCTGGTGCCTTTACCTTTAGGTACATGTGTCCTCTTGGCTCAGAATCTGTAGCATTTCTGTATGGAAAGTAAGCTAAAGGAGATAGACACTCTCCACCTGAGAACAGCATTATAGGAGTGCAGAAAGGCCCAATCACCCATATTTATGCTGTAGCTAATTTTAGTTTTTCTTAGCAGTAGATCCATCAACTCTGATTTTTCTTTCCCTTCCCCACAATACAATGCATGTGCAGTGTCTGTTGAAATAAATTCTGAAATAACTAAGAAAGCTAAAAGTCCTCCATCATCCCCAAACTTTCATGGCAAACGTTTTCTTGAGAGATCCTTCTCCTGCTTTGCAAAGACTGTTCATTCTTCAGGCCTCCTTTGAGCACTGGGTTCTCCCATTCTGCCTGTGAGGGTGCCTGGGACTGGGGAGCAGTCACCTCATCCCTTGGAATAGGCAAAAAAGCCATGAAAGAACAATGTCTGTGGGGCCCTGCCAAGTCAGGCTGGCATTTGAGTAGCTGGAACTGGCTGTATTCCATTACAAGAGAGCCACTGGATTCATCTCAGTGCTATAATTACCCTCATTGTAATCCAATAAAGCCTTGGAAAGGTTCTTAGAAAGCTTTTGGCTTATAAGGGAAGCAAAGGTTAATATGAGGAGGCTCTTGATCCTGATGCTGTGTAGCTGATCAAAATTGTGTGGGTCTCACTTGGTGTAATTTCATGTTTCCCAACAGTTTTGCTAATAGTATGTAAATTGCCTACATAGCCTGCAAGAGTCAAATGGCTGTAATTGGAGAGATTAATGTACATGCTGTCAAATCCCATTGCAGGAAGGTGCTTTGTAAATGCCCCGTTAGAAGTGCCCAGGTTTGGAATGTGTCTGTATCCCAGCAGGCCTGACCCTGCCAAGGGAGCTGGAGCAGGCTTGGGAAACACACCCTGTCTGCCTAAAACCAGGAGTCTGTGCCATGAACAAACCCAGCCTGCCCAGGACTCAGCTCACACTGTGGCACCAAGGTCTGACTTTATCTACACTCTGGTGGGTCTTTTCCTACAGTTAATATTTTTCTTTATTATTGCAAAAAATTCTTTTAAATTTAATTCAGAGGTAAATTTATGCATTAATGTATGCAGTTATAATTTGCTTTTCAGTATCAAATGTGTTGGGCAGTAGGCTTGAAACTGATGTAAAAGGATGGAGGGAATAATTTTTGAAAGTGCTGATTTCTAGCTACCTGTTTAATTCTACCAGCATGCACCCTAGGAAGGGGCCTGACTTTTTTCTTTTTTCATTCCTCTTTTCCCAAGAGCCTTGCATCCCTCAGTTCCTAACAAAGGCAGGTTAAGTCACTGTGTGATCAACACTGAAGACGATCAGGCCATTTGCTTAAAGATTTAATTATTGGTTTAGGAGCCTAATCTTAGTCACATGCATTTGAAATTTTGGTTGCAGGCATTTTCTTTAGGAAAATAAAGGAAAATACCCTGCTTCTGTTGCAACAGGAAAATACCTGTTGCTTCTTGAGGCAAACCTGCCTTAAACCCAAGTTGAGCTTCCTACTCCTTCCCCCATTTTACTTCCTGATGTGACAAACATCTGCCCTCCAGTGATGCTGGGGAGGTGCAAGAAAAAAATCCAAATGCGTCCTCCTGCTCCTCTTTCTCCTCCTTACCTCTGGACTTTATTTCTAATGGCTCTGGAAAGGCAGTGTTAAAACTCATTTGTTCAGAGGGGCTGTGACACCTGAGCTGCAGCAAGGACCTGTGTATGTCAGACATGCACATGCTGGAGGCAGTGGAGCTTGCCAGAGGGACAGTCTGAGCTGTTTGCATTTGCTGCCCAGTCAGGCTTTGCTCCACCCTGTTCTCCACTAGCCAAAGGCTGAGCCCAGGGCTGAGGAGGGATAATGTTATTCTGTATCTTCAGGCTTCTTTCCATCAGAGCTGCCTCAATCTTCTGGTGTCAGCTGTGGCCAGGACAAGGTGTTTGACAGGAGCAGCCAGGGCCATCAGCCTGCTGTGAGGATGAGCCTTTGCTGCTGCTCTCCCTTCTCTCTTGGAGTCCTGGCCATGGAAAATGTGTCACAGCGGGCAGGGAGTGCTGAGAGCCCCAGGGGAAGCAGTCACCTGTCCCTGCAGAGGGGCAGGAAGGAGCACTCACAGGGATGTGAGCCAGAGCAGAGAGGGCTGGCAGGTGTGCCCAGCTTGCAGCCAGATGGGAGGCAGGGAGCAGCTGGAAGTGCAGGAAGAAGTGAGCAGTAATAGGAACAACTGGGAGGAATGTCCTTGTTCGTGCACTGACATCCAGCACCAATTCAGCAACAATCTTATTGGGATTTCAAAGAAATGTCCAAATAAATTTGTTCCTTTAAGGGATTTGTTTTAATTCTTTATCAAAATAGGAGTTATATGTGCATTTCTCCCTCAGCCCACTGTTTTAATAGGATTACCTTTAGCATGAACCCCATGGACTCTAATTTTTCATTCCAGACCTTCTATGTGCAGCGTCTCAGCAGATCCAATCAGGTGCATTTCATTGCTCAGCAGTAGAGAGGAAATGAATTTTTCTGCTGAGGGGAAAGCACAGTGAATAGCTGGATTCCCCTCCCCAAATACCATCTGCAATCAGTTTTGTGTTGCAAACCAACTGAGTGTTTTCCTGGGTCAGAGGTGCCTGATTATTCATAGCACTTTCATTTCCAGCAGCAGAGTCATCCCATCCCTGCCAATCATCTTTCTGTTTTGTGTTGGGTTTATTCTACAGTGCTCTGAGGTTTGCAAGTCTAGCTGCTCTCCAAACTCCTCCTGTTCTTTGTTGCTTTTCCTGGGCTAGTGCCAGCAGTTCTCAGCTTCTGAAGAGACCAACAGGATGACTTTGGCACCAGTATTGCAGTTTTCTCCCATCTTTTGAAATTATGTCTCTTGAAAAAAGAATGAAATGGGAGGGAAGGAAGAGTATAATACTTAATTCACTTGTAAGTAACCAAAAAAAAAAAAAAACCAACTGAGCAGTACTTTACTGAGAGGGAACAGTGTCATCTGTAGGGTTGCTTTTAATGGTAGTAAAGCCCAGAGAAGTGTCTTGCTCAGGTAGAGCTGGGATTTGAACCTGACTGACTGAGCTCTCAGGCTGTTTGCTTCCCTCTGAGAAGTGTCCAGAGCTCACACTGTGGCAGCAGCCACAGACAGGTTCAGAGTGTCCCTTAGGCAGTGATGCCCTTGGATTTCCAGCACTTTTCCTAACATAGATTAGAGGAGCAATGGAGTTTTAGTGCCAACACCAAACTGCCCACGCCTGGTAGGGAGGGGAACTCATGGAACTGTGATCCAGCCTTGCAGCCTCACATACTTTTAAGGTGCTCTGCACAGATCTGTTTAGAAAGGTTTTGAGAGGGTTCCAGTGTAGATGCTGATAATTAAAATGCTAATTAAAAATATTCCCAATGGTATTCACTGATAGTGTTGTCAGAACAGGTGAGATTTCAATTCTCTTGCTATTCCTTTTAGAACTAGAGGAGTGTCCTGCAATGAGTTGAGATGAACTACCTGAGCCATGACTATTTCGTGGCATTTGAGTGCTGACTTTTCTCCAGATTTCTTTAGTTTCACTTTTTCATCTTCTCAAGACTGTTCTGAAAGGCCTTGAGGTAACAGCCACCAGTGCAAGGATGTGTCAGTGAGGGGCCCCAGACAGTGCCATGTCCAAAGTCAGACCTTCATGGTCTCCAAAGTAAAGATTTCAAATACTCAATTCTTGCAGCCTAAAGCAGCAGAAAGCAGGTGAGTGTTCTCAGGTGAGCCCCCTGCTCTGCAGGTTTGATTGGCAGGAATTTAAAATGCTTTGAGTGCTATAACCTGAAAGTAGGAAATGGCACAGGAAGTTGGGACTGTAACGAGAAGAAAGCTGAAGATGGGAAAATCAAAGGAGTGGAATTTGGATTAGAGGGATCCACAGAAAGAGGAAAAGGGGCTGCCACATGTCTGAGTAAAAGATGTGCTCCAGTGAGGTGGGCAGCTGTTGGCTTTCACACAGGGATGCCAAGACAAAGGTTTGATGGCCTCTGTCCCTGGAACATGGGATCTCTGGGACTGCAGGACATGGAAGTTTCATTAATTTTTCTTGACTAGATCCTGTGTCATGAGGGATGTGGACAGGAACTCTCTCCAGAATGGCAAGTAAATGTAAACTTTAGAAAAATCAATTTTCTGTAGCCAAGAGGAATGCTGCTTTCAGCCTTCCCTTGGAAGGCTTTAGTGCCAGCTGAAGTATTTCCAGAATCAGCAGGTTTTACTGGAGCAGTCCAGAAGTGGTGGTGGAAGCTGCTCAGGAGCCATCTGACAGAGGAGGAAGGAGTGCAAGAGTGGAAGAAGGTGAATATACGCTAAACCAGAATGTCTGAAGGTAATGAGATGTAAAACAATTCAGGTTAATGAAGCTTTTAATGAAATAAATTTATGCTAAGCTCTACCTGGAATCCTGCACTGCCTCTTCCTTAGATCAAAGCATTTTGTATTCCTCTGATGCTTACAGGTAACAATGAGGAATATAATTGCTGCCCAAACACTGCTTTCCTTCACACCTTGTGATAACCATGGGCTGGGCTTAGTTGTAAAAAGGGATGTCTGTGACACTGCTTTTTGAAGTGAGGTAGGAGGTTTGGAGACAATTTAGGTCTGTTTATAAAATCAGGATGTTGTTCAGTGTCTGTTACTGGTTACATTATAATTTTATGGGTACAGAAAACATTGCACTCTGATGTTTAACATGTACACACACAAAATACAGTCCTGAGGAGATACTGGGACTCCAGCTTGACTTGAGCCAGTGGAACAGCTGCAAAATACATCTGTACCTGCTGTACCCACAGGGCACCTTCTACAGCCTAGCAGTGCTGTGTTCACTGCAAGTAAACATTTCCAAAGGTTTTTGGTGGGCAAGAAAAAAAAAAATCCCTGACATGAATGAAAGTTACTTTAAAGATCATCAGGGAAGTGTTTTAATCTAAAATTAGGCAGTAGCTTTAAACCCTGTACAGTTTCTTTCATTTTTTCCTGAAGTAACTCCAGCTGGTCCCTGACTGGGGCAAGAGACTACTTTTTCTCTGATCTGATAAAACTACTACTTCATCTCCCCTGATTGAAGATGTTGCAAAATTTCAGTGAAAACAGGATTTTTTGTTAATATCTGCAAAAACTGCTGATACACAGCAATGATGTACAGTTTGAGACTAACTTTGAGTTATCTTATATTGTCATGATCTGGTTGAACAAGGTACAAGATCTCACTTTAAATGACTCTGACACATAAAAGAATAATATGGATTTAACCACTGGAAAATTCATTGAACAATCCCCAGGAGCTACCTAAAGACATCCTGAGTGTTCCAGAATATTTTGCCTCTTCAGAGGAAGGGAAGGCCAGCATTCCTACAGGATGGAGGTCCTGTGTAGAGGAGTTGGGAAAATCTGATCCCATTAACTGGGGGGAGGTAGATGGAACTGACTCTTGATTGTTGCTTCCGAACAGTTGGAGCTGGAACAAAGCAAACTCTTACTTCTTGGTGGTGCTCAGATGGGCCATCTGTCCCTCTGTGACAGCAGCAGGGACACAGGGAACACAGAGAAGGGTCTATTGGCCCAGCACATCTCTTGCTCCTAAAAAGTCTCATCTGGTGAAAATCAGCTTTACGAGTATTTTGTAGAGCAGCTCAGTGGCAACAAGCCCATTTTCTGAATTACAGGATAAAATACACAATAAAGGATGTGTGTTGATTAATTTTAGAAATACATGTAATGATCTGAAGGAGAAAGTGAATTACTTAAGTGGAAACAGGAGTGAAGAGCCTTTTCCACAGGTGCTGGAGTGTGTCTGAGTCTGTCAAGAGTAAACAACCCTTGTGTCTGCTGGGAGACTGGCCAAGCCCAGTGCCCCTCAGCACCCTGCTTAAAAAAAATAGAGTCTTGCTCTGTTCTGTGGTTAAAAGGCTTGAAATGACACAAGGCAAATACATCCAGCTGCTTTTAAAGACACTGATCTGGCTGTAAGGGAAGGAAAGAGCTGCACACTCCCAGCCAGCCAAGGGGAGGGATATTTTAACATTTCTGTGTGAGACTCCTTGTCTGGGGCTCTCCAGGGTCAGAATTCCTCACCTGGGTGACAAAGGCCTGGTTTAACTCCTGGCTTCCCTGGCTGGAGTGGCAGCTCTGGATTCTCTGTGTCATTGAGAAGCTCCAGCTGAGAGACTCACTGTGTTTATTACAGAGCATTTAGTACAGGACCTTCTCCTTAAAATGGTTTCTCAGACAGCAAAGTCCTTCCACTGGCACATGTGGAAATTGGAATATGAGCTCCTAAGGGACAGAACTAAATGCTGCCTCTGGGGACACAAGTCCTAATATCCCATGAGAAATTATGATGTCAGTGCTGAACTGGAAGACCTAAAAATATAGCACCCAAGTAAATGTGGGGGTGGCAAAGCAGGATTGTGTGTGTCTGTATTGGATCCCTGGTTTGCAGTGCATCCTTTATGAGACTTACTCAAGAAATGTATAGTGGACCAATTTATTCTTTGCTGATGCCAGGCTGTTTCCTATAATCTTTTTTCCTTAAATGGCATGTCAGCTTATAGCTTTTAATGATCTTAGTTAAGTGTATCAGGAGCATTAGTAACAGCCTTGTGGATTTCCCCATAAATTTATTCTTTGTCTGATACTCATCCCTCCTAATGTTGTCATACAAATCCCACGTGTTAGCCTCAATATTTCCACACATACCTTTCAAGCCCTTCTCATTCTCCCTTCCTAACCAATCCTCCAGTCCTTTTAATTACATTTACAGTTTGCATATTTAGTTTGTCTCTGCTCTATAGAACTGTTGGAGCATTCAGTGGCAATCTTCCTTGGACTGCAGCTATCCTAACAGCCTGCCAGCTTCCCATCTGCTCGGGAGCCTTCCTGTCACATGTAAGTCATTGTCAACAGACTGTTTTTGGGAATTAAGATATTGCCTGAAATCCCTGTGTGGCTGACAGGCCCATTTTCTGTAACATGTTGAAGTTGTGCTGTAAGTGAGAGCACTGCACGTGCTGCAGCCTTTGTTTATCTCCATTTTCTCCCCAAACTAGCTGTTGAATAATTGCAGGGCTGGCTGGGGTGCTTTGGGAATCTCTTCTCCTGCAGATAATTTTTTTTTCTATGTGGTTTACCACAGACTTGCTCTGAGCATGGTTTTCTGTAATGAAGTACACACACATCAAAATGCTTTCATTTCTGAATGACAGAAAGATCCTTGAAGTGTGTGCAGGGCATGAACTAGGTAACACAAAAAGAAAATAGGACTTTTCCCAGTCCCATAAGCTCTGAGTCCCCTGTGCACCTGGGCAAGGAGCTGGGATGTGCTTTGCCATTGTGGAGCACCATGAAGGGGCTGGTGCATGGGCTGGGCTCTGCTGACTGCACTGAGAGTCAACCCTGTCAGTTCTGTTACATCTGACTGTGTAAGTGATCACTGAGAGGCTCTTCTTTCTCTAATAAGGAATAATAAAGATAACTGGAGATTACACAGCATTCTACTTCAGATTGAAACCGCCCTTGAAAAAGCTTTTCCCAATAATTTCCCTGTGCACTGGCTGATGGACACTGCTCTGTGTGTGCTGTCACTGAACAGCAGGAGGGAAGATGCTGCTGGCTAGGGAAATGTGCTAGAATCCAGCATTCCTGGATTTTTTCTAAAAAAAAGCTGCCAAGTTTATTGTGTTTTTCTTGCTTAGTGGAGATAGACAATGTTCCCTGTTCAAATCATTGCACTTGTCTAGAGTTTCCAAAGAGGTCTGATACTGCTTTGGTAGAAAGGGCTTCAGCTGGGGAGTCTCCTATGGCTTGTGTGAGGCAGATCCTTTCCAGATAGAATTGCCAGGAATGAATTTTCGGTTTTGGTTCTGTATGGACAGCCTGTGTGAATATTCCACCACTGCTCAGGCTATTGAAGGGAAAGATCGTTCTGAGTCCAACAGGAGCCCAGAGCACTGTGGGGCTCTGACTCTGCAGCTTTAATCAGCTGGCTGGGTAAAACACCCCAAACTTCTCCTAAAATTTATGTCAGGTAATTGCTGAAAAGTGAATTTTAACGACTGTGTAGATTGAAACAGAAGACTGGAAGCTGCTGCTGTTATCAGGCAGTGGATACGGGCAGCAGGGCTGCTCCGAGCAGGGAGGTGATGTAAAGCCCTCGGGATAGATTACAAACTGTCTCTGCACCCATGCTCACCTCATTTGCGTTCCTAGCGATAATCCCTGCAGTGAATGCCATCAGGATTGAACAAAAAGATTCCCTCTGGCATTCATGTAGCTTTTGCAACTTCAAAGTCTTTAATCATGCTGCTGAGGAGGGTCGCTCACACTCTGCATCCCGCAGGGAGGACGCTGACGTGTTTGTGCGGCAGATTCAGGTGCCTGAGGCAGATGCGAGTAGGACCATTCCCCAGTCATGTTTTTAATTACTTTGCCCTGGATCCAGCTTAATTTTGAGTCTTATCATAGTGCCCCAAATTAAATGTTGAAGGTTTGACAACTCCCTACTGGTCACATTTGCACTGGTTTCAAAAACGGAGCAAAGCAGGAGCTGATGGCTCCTGAAATGAGCTGGGTGTCGTTCCCCCATGGCAGGCTGCTCTGGCACCTCCATCCGGGCTGGGGTGAAGGGCTGGTGCCCACCTGGCTGAGTTCCTGGCACGCTGATGGAGCTGTCAGTGCTGCTCCTCAGTGCCCAGCCCTGCTCTGAGCTCCAGGGAACAGCACCAGCCACTGCCGGCTGTGCCAGGAGCTCGGGTGCAGGACAGTGCCCTGCGGGTGTGGTGTGGGTTCAGCTTTAGTTACTTGCTAAAAACTCCCTGCTGACACAAACCTGTGGCTGGGGAAGGGAGCTGGAAGATCTCGCAGTGATCCCCAGCACACGGGAAACAAACCAAAGGCTCCGTGTGGGTGAAGTTCTTGAGCAGCAGAGCAATTGCACCGTCCAGTTTAGAGAGTGACCCCAGCACCTGGCAGGGAAGGGCATCGACCCAGGCTGGTGCCTCAGGAGACCACCAGTGAATTATAACCTGAAAGAATGACTTTTGCAGACTTCTCTAAGGTTAGACCAAAGACAAAATAAAAATTGAATCTGCATTCCAGACTTTGGTTAAAAAGTAGAGACTGTTCCACATTACACACGAGCTCTTGTTGGCAGACAGTGAAATGAGAATTGGATTAATGTCAATTTAATTTTGATGCAGTTGTATAATCTCCCTGAAAGATTGCAGGGCAGTTTTCTCTTTCTTTAATGGACTCGTCCTCTCTGCAGCAGCTTTTCTTCACACAATCAGTGAGTGGTGCTGCTACAGGAGTGAGCCAACTGCACTGCTTGGTTAATTAAAGGGTTTGTTCATCAGGGGGATGAGATCACAGGAAAGAACTGATTTCTGAGCTCTCATGTAATACCTGTTACTGCTGACTGCCAAAATACTGGACTCTGCTGCATGAGGCTGTTTTGGAAGCAATCCAAACAACTCCAGTGTCTGACATTAGCATTAAATGTCCTGGACAACATCTTAATAATTAAATTAATTAGATTTCAGGAATCTTCACTGTTATTGAAAAGCTCTGCTTGGGAAGGGAGGGGCTCATTGTACAGCACAGCTCAGCACATCATTCTTGTGGATTTGTCTGTTAGATTTAATCAAAACTTTTTTCTATAGTTTTTTGGTTTAGCTTTCTGGGATTAGCTTATGAGTGAAAGCTGGTCTCAGCCCCTGCATAAAGTGAATCTGGGTTCACATCCATTACCCATGGACATCTGAGACCTTAAGGAGAATTAACAATCTAGAGTTGCTGGTAATTTGTCATGCTAACACTGATGATTGACTTCAGTGTCACAGAAGGCTCAGTTGAACTAACACTTCTAATACATTGCAGGTTTTGGGTTTTTTTTTTTTTTTTTTTTTTTTTTTTGATCTTTGACTTCCAGAGCACTGGGACATCTGGAGAGTCCTGAGCTTTTCTCCCATTACTGCTAAACTTCTGCCTTCCCCAGAGTCCGTGGCTGTGATCCTGGGGGGTTTGCAGGAGCCTTTGACAGTGGTGGTCAGGACCGTTCTCCAGCCGAGCCCCTCTCCAGGGGCGCCCCGTGCTCCCGGCAGACGGTGCCTGCTGGGCTGAGGGACCTGGGCCTGCACCCAGTGCTTGTGCTCACTGCTCCCTCACTTCAGAGGGAACAGGATCAGATATGAATGGAGCACACTGCCCAGCAGGAAGCAGGCTGGAAGCTGGAGAGGTACCAGGTGCTCTGGAGAGCTGCTGACTCCCTAAGGAACAGATGCTCGTGGCACAGGGGCAACAGCTATCCTCCTCCAGAACACCAAGTGTTTATGTCTTCACACACATTTAAAGAACAAAGTTAGGTGGAAATACTCCTGTTTCCTTCTGAAGTATGCTTATCTGAGCCTATCTCTGCTCTCCTCTCTGCAGGAGAGGCTGTGCTCCAGGATTGCACCACAGTGATGGGAACTCCATTGAATCACGCTGATGTGGTCTGTGCTGGACACCTCTATCACACACCTGGCTGTGCAAACAGGGGAAAGCTGGGGCCTGGTACAAGTTCAATGCACCCTCATCTCTCATGTCATACGGTATCTGCCTCAAGTGTTTAACTGCTGAGAACAAATTTAGTGCTTCATTCATCATTAAGCATGCTGGAGGGGTCAGGGAGTGTTTTGGCAATGGAATGGAGTACTGTCACATACAGGATACAGTGCTAGAGCCAGGCTGGATTGCTGGGCACATTCAGTTTGGGAGATAATGCTGCTGTTGTATGGAAGAGAGAAGCAGCTAACTTGAGAGCATAAATCCTTCTGGTACCTGGCAGTGTTCAACCCTGGCAGTGGCTGGCCTGCTAAGTCAGCAGCTGCCATAGAGGCCAGAGGGTGAGAAGGTCATGGAAAACGCAGAGGAGTCATTGTTCCTGGCCAGGCCTGCACCCAACACTGTCCTGCTTCTGCCTGCTCTGTTGCTCAGTGTGGAAGCAATCTGGATCAGAGACATCTGATGCCCTTTGCTGGTATCAAATGTATTGGGTCAAATGCCATGCTGAATGTGAGGCTGTTTGCCTCAGCCTTGGCCAGCAGTGGGTCCATCATGGAGCCAGCTGGAGTTGGCTCCCTCAGACACAGTAACTCTCTGGCAGCTTCTCACAGAAGCCATCCTGTACCCCTGCTACCAAAACCTTGCTACACAAACCCAATACGTTAAGTTGGGCAAAAAGAAACTTTTCCCTGGTTCTATAAAGGAAATACGTATTGGTGTTGAATCCTTAATGGTAACTGGATTGAAAAATATTGTTTTAAATTATTTTATTTCACCACTCTTCTAGTGATTTATAATTTTTCAGCCACAACAATCTGGCGAGGTTCTGCCTTCCCTGTCACAGTAAAGGGTCACAGACAAAATGTGTCAGACAAGCTCGTTCATGCTAATGGCAGCATGAGCTGCAGTCCGTCTCGCTTACCAGCAAAGTGCTCTCTTTGCACAGTTTTAATTTAAATCCATGAAAAAGCCTTTCTCTTCTGAGGAATGTCAAAGGCCTCTCTGTCTCTGATTCTCTAGCTTTGTCCTCATCCTTCACTCTGTGGTAGCACATGTGCATCTCTTTCCTTTTTGCTGTAGAATTTCGATGACTTTGACCTCTGAATGACAAGGGTAATGGAAACTTGATCTTCCATTGAAAAACACATCCCATAGCTCATCATTTTTCCACTTCAGACAGCAAAGTGTATTTCCTGTACCTGTGACCTCATCTGCCTGTGTGGTAGAACAGCTTTGTGCTTTATAAGATTTCTTTGGTTTCTATTTTTTCCAATTTCATCATTTAGATTGATTTCTTTGGTTAAGATTTGAAGCCTTGGCAAGTCTTGCTTGAAAAGTAGATTTTGGTGACAATGAAGAAAGCAGTTTAGGAATCTAAGCTCTGGACTCATTTTGGCACTGATTGGTCTGAGTGAGTGACAGTCAAATTGACTTTGCTTCCCACAGGCTTCCCAGATGGGGTCTGGGTGGGGGATGCATTGAGAGGCAGATCTGCAGCACTGGGAACAGCATGGAAGCTTGCAAGTGTCTTAAGTTGTGGAGGGTGTTGCTTGTTGCCTCTGCCTGTTGCACTGTGTGGTTCCCCACAAAACCAGTTCTTCTCAGAGAGAGACACAGAAGGCTCCTGCTGGGATTGTTCTGAAGGGAAATGTTTTTTTCCCTTTTTCTTCTATCAGCATTTCCAAATGCTTCTTGATAGTCAGAGAGTGAAGGGAAAAGCTGATATTTCTGAGGGTTGGTGTGACTGTGATGCTGATGAACTGCTCCTCGGGCACAGCTGTGGTGGCAGGGCAGGGCTGGCTGTTGGTGGGCAGCAGCAGCAGAGGTGGAGGTGTCCAGCAAGGGCTGTAGGGACTGCCTGAGCAGTTGCTCACAGCCATTGCATTCTGTGCATTTCACAGTCTCCCAATGACTTCTCTCAAGTCTCTCTTCTGGCCTGAAAGGTGCATTTTGCCCTTCAGTTTATGGGGAAACTGCCCCTGGAGCAGCTGGGAGTGGTGCTGAGGGGAAAGCTGTGGGCTGTGCCTCAGCACAGATCAGTGAACACGGAGCTCGGGAAGGAGCAGTGACTCAGTGACTCATTCCCAGTGCCAGCATCTGGGTCAGGCACAGCAGCACAACAAAGTGATGGCTCTGCTGTCTTGTCACTGTCCATTTCTTGGACAGAACCACCAAACCCTTGGTGTTTTCTCTCCTCGTGAACAGAAGCTGGGCTTTCACTCATTAGTAAAGTGTTTGCATCAGCACCTGAGGGAAGAAAAGCCAGTGGCCTGTGATACAAGAGCTTTGGTTTAATCTCTGCTGCAGTGATCAGACAGAGCTCTTCAGGTTCTTCTTTGCCACTTACCAGCTCAATTATATCCAGATAAAGACTGTGCTGGAAAGACAGTTGTGGAAAATCCTGGACAGTAAAGGCACAATGGGGTGCATTCAAACACAGGGAGCTTTAGCCATTCTTTGTCATTCCTCTTAAATTCAGGCTTCTTAGTCCTGTTGTGCTGACAAGAAGTTTTAAAACAGACCAAACCAGAAATTGCAAGGGTGTCCTTATAAATTGAGTGTTCAAAGTCCTTGATAACTTAAAAAATGTTATCAGACACAAGTACAAAGGATGTGTCCATGCTGCATTGTGCCTTAATCCCAGAGGACTGGGACTGCAACAAGAAACACCGTGGCTGTGCTCAGCACTACATGCCTGACCAGTTTGCAAATAATTTTAACTCAAAAGGATAAAGGACAGCACTTTTAAAATACCAAAGCATTTTGCCCTAAGACTGCCAGTTGAAAAAATGACTTTTACTTAAGAAATATAAAGTTTGAAATGGAGAAAAAAAATTAAAATTATATAAGTCTTGCTAATACCAAGACAAAGTAAAATACTTCATTTGGGCTGGAAATCTCTCCAGTTAAAAGCTACAGGGTCTTCCTATGCACCTGAAAAACCTCATTTATCCCCAAGCAAATCTGTCTCTACACCCTCCTCACTCTGAAAATTTGTCTCTGCCACCCCCCAATTTCTCATATGTATATGCAATTTCACTCTTGGACTAAAAGAGAAATCTTTTATTTGCTCATCTCTGGGTCTGTAGAACTTGAAGAAGTTCATCAGTTTTCACATCATGCTGATAGATGGAACAAATCCCATTGCCAGGGCAGTGTTGTGAAAAGTTTGTGGATGATTTGCCAAGTCCCTTCTCTGCCTGGTCCCATGTTCATTTTGAGAAGAGCTATCAAGTCAGTGATGCTTAAAAACTGTGGCAGGCAATCAACCCCACTTTGCTCTTGTCCTTTGTTTTTTTCTGACCCTGTGTAGAGAGGCAGAGCTGGAAGGTTCCCTTTCATTTGCTGTTGCCCAGTGTGAGGATACCATCACACTTCTGAACACTGCTGCCTTATGGAAGCTTCAGTGGTGGAATTTCAGAGCTTGTTATTTGCAAAGATCTCAGCAGTCCTGTCTTTTTTCACCTTAAGGTGATTTTATTAATCATCCTTGTCCTGGACTGTTGCCATGGTTTGGGTGGACTTGCTTTTCTCCTGTAATTTCTGCACTTATTTGAGGAGGAAGTGTTGCCAAAGGAGTCAGGCTAACCCTGATTTGAACCCTGAAACATTTATTTCACAGGTTGCTGTGTTTGGAAGGTGCTGTCATGCTGAGTTACAACAAAGCTATTGCAGTTCAAGGAAATGTAAGTGGAGTGCTCAGCCCAGATCCCAGAGTCCCTGTGGCCTTGTCTAGACTGGCTGAAGGGACAGTGGCTGTGCTGTGCCACCGCAGTGCATTAGCACAGGCAGAGCAGACCTGTGTTCAAATGCTTTTCCTTTTCCTATGCTAACACCAGTAGCCCAGCTAGCACCCCAACATCCCTGTCTAGACAAGTTAATGGCCACAGATTTGTGTGCCAGAGGCAGTGGGGGAACCTGGAAAGGCTGATGTGTCCAACTGTTCCCTCAGCTCTAAAAGGAGAATTTGACTGTTCTGAGTGAAGGCAAAAGCCCTTGGTAAACTTGACAGAGACAGGTAAACTCCATCAGCGAGAGGAGGAGTGGGGGCTTAGGCTTGTCTTCAACTGATTGCCTCAAGCTCTGATCAGCCTCTGTCTTTTCTCCAACACAAATTGGCACAGAAATACAGAAGATCCCTCCTTGCCCTGATGACAATGCTAAGGAGTTGTCTAGACTACCCTGAAAGATGTATTTAAAGCCCATTAGCTAAAATGACTTAATTACCATATTAAACAGGTGAAGCAGGCAGGATGATCTCTTTCCTGAGAGGGCTGGAGTGAGCTCTGGGCAATCTCGAGGCTCTGCTTCTGTGTCTGATGGCCAACAGGTCTGTGCTGAGGCTGAAGTAGCCAAGCATCTGGGCTTCGTCCAAATCTTGGAGAAATCAAATGATACAGAATCAGCTACAGTGTGTAGCTCTCACTTCAGAGCATCAGTTAATAACATAAATAGCTTTTTCACTCTGTACTGTTGCAGGCTGTTAGGTCCACTGGCATTTTATGGCCCTAATGGCTTGTGAGTTTGCTTAATATGTCAGAATTGGTGGAACAGACTGTGTTTAAAATTCAAATAATCCATTTTCCTATGAAATCTGTGTGAGATTTGAGCAGTGGCCAAATTAATGCATAGCACATTTGAATACTGACTAATTAGACTTAACAAATGAGTAAGAATTGAGCACTAGTGAGAACGAAACCTATTAAAGAAACAGAATATCAGTTTATTGAAAAAAAAAGAGAAAAAAGCCCTGACACTTGATGTAGTGTTTTCCATTCATAGAGATTTAAAAATGTTGATTAAAACAATGACCTCTGGGATAAACCTTGGCTGTCATATGCAGAGCAGCAAGGTAAAGTCTGAGTGAGAAAACAACAGGATTAAAGTCCTGACTGATACAGCCCAAAGCTCAGGTCCATCGTGTCTGAAGGATTTATTTTCCAGACAGTAGCAAGAGAAATGAAGTAATTGCTTAAATGACAGAGAGACTGTACTATTGATGTTTTAGAGTGGCTCCATCCATCCTTCTAGGGCATAGTGAATATTGGATTCCAAGCTAAACTAGGCTGTTTTAACCATCTGAAAGATGTGGTCCAAGGAGTTCCTCCTGGGTTTTCTCAGTGATTTTTGCAGTGCTTAAATGATCATCTAATAGGAAACACCTTGGGACCCAGGATAAAGCCCTACAAGGAGAGACCAGTGGAAAAAGACTTCAATAAAGCCTCATTTTCTGTCATTAATAATTTTAGAGCTTCTGTCAGAATATGGACAGGATGTGTCTGAGGCTGATTCACTCAAGGTTTCTTGGCAGCAGTTCTGTAGGAGGGGTTCTTTCTTTGGAACTGGGCTGCTCCAAACTGTAAACAGGAAATTCATTATCTAGGTATCCTCATTCTGTACCACTGCCCTGACTTGCAAAGCCCATGAGCAGCGAAGTTCTTCCCTTTCAGCTGCTTCTTATCTGCCATATGAAGATACTTTGCCTTGATGAGCAATCCCAAGCATTTGAGAATACCTGCACTGTGTGTGGAACTCCAATTTGAGGTGATATTTTCATGCTGCAGAAATTAACTCCCATTGTGCTTATTTTTAAGTTAGTCCTTGCTGTCTCCTAAGAGTTTCAGAGCATTAAGTGTGTCATTAATCTGACAGGCTAAATGTTGTGACACAGAAGCAGTTCAGACTTTTACTGGCAGCATTACTGTACTGGCAACAACTGAGTTTATCAGAGCCCTGAGCAAGGCCTTTGTCTTCCTTGTGATGAGGATGTTCTGTGACTTCCAACAAAGCATCAGAATGGGATGAGAGTAAAACACCTGTGCTATCACAGGGGCATGTCTTTGAATCAGGCTTTCTGCTTTTTTGTCTGCTTACTGTTGTTTTACATTTTGGCATCCCTGGAGGATCCCAACTGGCAGAGGCAAGGCAGGAGACTATTGAGTGGATCACATTTAAAGCAAAGCAATCTCAGTAGAGACACAGGGCACTTCTGCCAGAGGCTCTTTGGGATGTCCCTGGCTGTAAATCTGCAGTGTTCGTGTTCATCACTGCTCCTGTGAGGTGCAGCCCTGTACGTGTAACAGTGTTTGCATCTCCACAGCTGGTTCCAGGCTGGCAGGGAACAGGCTCCACCTGGAACTCCACCCAAAGGTGGCTTCTCCAAGAGACTGCTATGGCCCAGTGACAGTGTGGATGTGCTCCTGCTGGAGCCCTGATGAAGCACTATGGGCCAGGCTGGGATCCAAACAATGCTCCACCTTTGAGGGAACCCTCGGTGTGAACGGACTTGTTCAGCTATTCTGCCAAAGAATCTGATTTTGTCCCAATAAAAAGAAAAACTATGGTGGGTTTGTCTGGCCTAGACACTGCTCTGGTTACTCAGGAGGGATTTACTTTAGCCTATACAGATCCACTGTTTTTCTTTAATGCCTGTTAAGTCTTTTGCCACCCAGAATTCCCTTGGGTCAGTTGATGTATAGAAGCATTTTATGTCAGCCCAAAGCAGACTACCTTTCAGCTTCAGTAAGAAGACACAATTCCATCTAGTTTTCTGTTCTTGATTATTTCCCTGAAGGCTAAACACAACATATTATCAATCTGAGCTGTAATCATAGTCAGTAATTGCATTTAAGGGGTCAGCACACATAAGCAGCATTTGCAGTGAGCATTTTCACAAACACAATCACATTACAAATCAGGCTTCTTTTCACAACCAGCCTCACTACTAACACACAGAGGCATTGCTCCTCCATCCAGCTAAGGATGTTCATCCCAGAGGTACTTCTCTTTGCTCTAAATACAACTGAGCTTATTTCCAGAGGACAATTGTGCAGGGTTTGCTTGCTGCCTTATACAGAACTTGGAATTGGAGCAGTGAGTGCAGTGAGGTTTGGAGCACAGACCTGGAAAAGAAATGTCTCTGTTGTATTTAACTTTATGTAGTTGGCACTGCAGATGAGGTTCTATATGATGTGCAGATCAAAAAATTTTGATTTTGCCTTGGGTAAATTTGTTTCAATGCACACATCAACTACATGTTGGGACCTCAGATGCATTAGTGCTTTAGTGTGAGGCAGGGAAAAATAGTTGGAGGATGAAAAATATTCCTGTACTAATTCAAATTATCTAAGAGAAGCAGGACAGATAACAGTTAAGATCATGAAGATGCAATGGAGGAATTTCATTTATTATGTATGTAAATAGCTTGTAATGGGTTTGTTTTTAATGGTTTGTATGCAAATTATATTGTAATAGCAACAGTGAGAACTTGCCCACTTACAGAACTTGACTTTAGAAATGCATAGACCCTGGGGAAAAAAATCTGTGACCTAAAGCAGGTGTGATGCCACCTCATCCCTCAATGGGCATCTCCACAAATTCACTGGGAGCCTCTCTGGGACCTCTGTGACTGTCACCCACAGCTGCTGTGTCTCAGCTCGTGCCACTCTGTGCTTTGAAGCTGCATCTTCCCATGGAGGGAGCCTTCCTCCCTGCTGGCAGAACAGGACTTTGGATGAAGAGGCTCTGTGTGTTCCTGCCTGGCTCCCCTGGCCCTGTGCAGGGCTCTCCTGTGTGACACAGACACAGCAGCTTTGCACAGTTCCCACATTTCCTTTACAGAAAGAGACATTTGGGCCACACTTTGCCTTGTACCAAGAAGTCAAGGGATTATGCCTTTGCACTGAGGCACTTTGGTTACATCCACCTGGGTTTTAGTCAGTCTGCTTTGCCCTGGAGGGCATTTTTTTCATAGCTGCAGCCCTAAAAACTCAGATGTCACAGAGTAGAGAAACTTGTTTTCTGGGTGACTCTAGGCATGCAGAGATAAGTGCTGCTGACTCTCCAGTGCAGGGTATCACTGGGTCTGCACCAGTTTAGGGATCACCAGTGAGCTCTGTGAGGTGGAAAAGGAAAGCAAGACACAGAGATGTCCCCTCCCTGCCTGGGCTGAGAGCAGCAGCTCCCCAAAGCAGTGTCACAGTACAGGAGCTGCTGCTGCTTTCTCCCACAGGTGGGGATCTCCACCTGAACCTTACTCAAGGATGCTGATGGCACCCCAGGAAGGGTAAAGAGCTCTTGGCAGTATTTCCCGGTATTTCCTCAGCCATGTAATGTAATCTCTAGTGCACAATGCTGTGCGTGCTTGATGTTGTTCCCATTTTATATTTACTTTCTTTTGACTGCTACACTAAAGCTTGTGGGTGTGTCTTTTAAGTTTTTTTGTTTGGTTGGTTAATTAGTTGTTTTTTCCCCCCTCCTCCCCTCTCTTTTTTCCCTGATGGTTTTTGCTCCAGAGTTTTGTCACCCAGACCTCTCAGTTCACTGAGTTTTCAATACTCATAAACATTTAGCATCATGACACTGCAGGACTGTGACCCACACATGATATTTCTATGTGTATTCTAGACTAAGCAGTATTTCACAGTAGTAAAAACCTACAAACAACAGCACATAAATGTTTTGATAAAGAATTTTTCACTTAGAAGGTTGTAATTTTCTATATGTGTACAATATTAGTTGCAAATGCATTTATATTTCTATCCATGTATATAGTGTGTTAAAGCCTATTTGTTGTACACCCATAGGACTAGGGTAAAAATTTGGATAAAATAAACAATTCTTAATATTAAATAGGAAAATGAGTGAAAGACATGCACACCTCCCAGGAGCCATTCCTTTTTAGTTTTCACTCTGGTTTGTTTTTTTTTTTTGCTTCCTGTTACAAGGAACTTACTCAGGCTACACCTGGGACTACTTAATTTCCCACTCTGTTCAGTTGCACTGTAAATCTGAGCTATTTCCTTGGAGTTGTTGTTCCATGGTAATGTACCTCCTGCTGTACAATGGCTAATAGACCCTGGATAAAATCCTCTCAGGGGTTTCAGAAATTAGCCTCAGAGCTCAGAAGAGGATTCAGTTGGGCAGCTGGTGCTGAGCTTGTGTTGAAATCTCCCCTAAAATCCAACTTGAGCCAGTACTGATGAACACAAGGCACCTTTTTCATTCATATAATGCAGGTTGTGGCTTTGAGTTCAGATGTTTAGGGACAAAGGTGCAAAGAAATAAAATACCCTTTGAACTGGTCTAAACGGGGTGGGAGGGTCTAACAACTCAAAACACTTGGCATCAGCATCCATGGAAGTCACAGGTACCATGGATTGCAGTGGTAGCAGGATTTCCTAAGCTGAAGTGAAATTCTTCTGCTCTCCATGCCCAGGTGCTGCTCAGCAATGAGCAGCTGACCCCAGTGTGGCCAGTTTGGGGCACGAGGCCTCCAGTGGGTCCTGCAGGCTGAATGCAGCATTTCTGTCTACTCCAGTCCTGAAGCTGCAGTGGCAGGTCAGTGATAGTCCTCTGCTGTTAGCACAGTGTTGGCCAGGGCTCATTCAGAGCCTGCAAATGCAGGTTTGTACACTGGGCTCAGAGGTGTCTGGAGGGAGCTCTGCAGTGCCTTGCACCCCCTCCAGTCTCTCTGGCAGCCCAGCATCAGGGATTTTGGCTGTGGGGTAGCACAGTCCTAGAAGCCGAGCCAAGGTGTCAGTCTGGGTGGGTGCTTCTGCCCTAACTTTGATGTAGCCAGAAGCAATAACAGCTGAGAGGAATTGATTTGGAAGTAAAGTCAGTACAGATTCATCTTCATGCTTTAAAGCATGGTAACCAATTTGCAGGGCTCTAGAATTTAGTTACAGTAACGAAAAGAGTTCAGATCATACCTGCAGAGAAATCAAAGCAAGAGATTCTTCCCTTTGCAATTTTTTTAGCAGGAGAGATGAACAAAGGGAGGAGGCATCACAGCCTAGAAGAGATATTCAGGTATTGCTGGGGCAGCAAGTGCCAGCTGTGCTGTGAAGGGCAATGATCTGCTTTGGTGCTTCATGCAAATATAACACAGGCCCAGCCTGAGCACACAGAGCCATGCAAAGCTGATTTACTACAAATGGCAGTTATTTCACAGCAATCTTTGAGATGTCAAATGTCCTTGCAGCTTCTTTTTCTCTCAGGTAGGGGGTGTGAGGATGAAGATGGCCAGAGGTGTTTGTTCTTCACGTGCTCTGGAGCTGAGTAACCTCCACAGTGTCTAAGACTGGGCTGTACCACCCCTGGTTTCATAAATGGGCACATCCAGGAGATTTTGCCTGGAACCTTGTAGGACTTGCTTTTGCCTTCATCTAATCAGTATGTCAAACTGCATGGGCACCATGCAACAAAACAACTTCCTGACTATTTAACAGCCTTTTTCTTATTTTTCCAATCTTAAAGTTGCAGTTTATGTAGAGCCTCGAGTCAATTTGCAGCTTACCCTGCATCATGTTTCTGCCTTGGAGAAGTCAGATGACAGTGCACCAAAGTGAATGAAAGCACCCCTTCTCCTGGTGAATGACATTTCTGCAGATATTTAAGAACTGGGACTGTTCTGTCCAAACTAACCAGGTGGAGGTACAGAAAAGTAACATGCTAGCTTGAGAGTGATGTTCTTTTACCAGCTGTACTATTAATTCTACAAACACTGACCCATTGCTGTGGGGTTTGTGTCTTCATATATTATTGATCCTAAGGGCTTTAATCCTTCCTACAGTAAAACTGACACAGTTCATAAATCATAAATGGGTGAGGCCTTTTTCTCTGGTCCTAGAATTATGGGCCAGACACAGTTAGGGTGATAAAAAGGGGTTACCTTTATTTAAGGATCCCTAGGTGCATAATTTGTCATGTGGAAAATGCCAAAGATGCACCCCTGCATAACATGTATACAATTTTTATTGATTCTGCAAATTAGCAAGAGTCCCCAGTGAGAAGCATACTCAGTGAAGTCATGCCCTCAGTTCTAGTACCTTCTAAATCCTCCCCCTCAGATGAGGACTAAACTTTGTTTATAGAAAATATGTCTTGAAGAGCTGGTATCAACCTTGGTTTCTAAGGAGAACCAAGAGGATAGATGTCTTGGAATGTGTTTTGTCTTTCTGCCTAGGAAAATGCTGAAGCTAAGCTACAAACTACAGAGCTACAAATATATGTGTAAAGAATACAGAGACTGTATAAAAGAAAAAGGCAAGAATCAACACAGCATCATGGGCTCTGACAGGAATTTCTAGCCAGAAAGAGCTGAGTCATCTTCATCTGAACTCAGCTCCTTTCCCCTCCTCCTGCAAGGACAGACACTTTGGGATGTGCTTCACAGGGATGGAGCTTATGTGAAAGTAGTCAAAAGCTGCCATTCTGCCCCAATATTTTTATGAAAACATGCCTAAGCTTCACTCTGTGTGGGTAGAAGTCTGTTGGTCCTAAGGGATGGATGGTGGCCAGTGCTAGAACATCATGACAGAGATCCCTGGACTTGGCTGGAATCTCAAGCGTGCCAAAGAAGGCACAGCATCAGAGAAAGAGGACAGTGTGTGCTGAGGATGCAGTTCAGCCCAGATCTTTCCAGACAGCATAAAAGAAACTAAACAATAATTGTTTCAGAACCCTAAAATAACCTGTTTGAAAAATCCTAAAGGATCCTGGTGGAAGTGAACTGTTAACTCACAATGCCTTCCATCCTGGGGAAAGGGCAAGGAGAGCTTTCTGCAGGAAGGAGGTATTAGCTCTTGGGTTTCCTGCCTGGCAATGAGAGAGAGCTGCCCCCAGACAGGGCACAGAAAGGAGGCCAGAGAAGGGGGGAGGGACTGTAAAAGGCTGGACATGTGGCAGCTGTGCCCAAGAGGGACCTGTAAGAGCTGGTTTAGCCTTGCTTTGCCCCTCTTTACAAGTGGGGACTGTGAAAAGAACTGATGTGATGTGTCAGCAGCTGTGGCTCCCAGTAGCTGCTTGTCAGACTGACAGGAGAGGTGAATCCCACCTGTGTGCATGGGGACTGTGATGGCATAAGCCTGGGACAGAGGTACATGGAGCAGCTGGACATTTGCACCTGCTGTTACTTAATGTGTATTAACCTCCACTTGGTAAGAGACCAAAGGAGCCCTGCTGCAGAGCTGTGTCATGGTGCTTTTGTAAGTCCCACTGCATGGAAACCACAGAACTGAAGAGATTTTTACTGTTAGAGTCTGCATGTTTGGCTCATAATGGTGAATTTAAAAGCAAAGAGGTACAAAACAGTAGAAACTCAGAAGCAATTGTAGGACTTTAACAAGGACAGATGTGCAAAGAAACACCAAAATGTGAGTGATGTCTGACATGAGCCTGTCAGAAGTCAAAGAGCTGAGGACTGAAGTTCAGTGCCATGCAGAACAAACCCCTTGTGAAGCTGTGGTGCTTTCCTGACAGGGCAGAATGAACTGGGACAGAGATGTATTTATACCACTTGATATTTTATTTAGTGCACATACATATTTTAACAAACCCCTGATTATCTCCCACAGCATGTCTTCTGTAAATCTTTGCATTGTGCCTGGGTGAGGAACTCTTGCTAGTCCTCTTTGCTCCTTTTGTAGCAAAAGGGGATCATTCCTGCCTTAGCCTTCAGAGCAAACTATGGTTCCCCTTTCTACTTTTTTTCTAATTCCCTTCTCCTGTGAAGGGCAGAGTCCTTCTGACCAGGGAACCACACATAACCCCAGCACAGGCTCTAGAGCTTTTGTCTGCCAGGCAGTTCCTCTTCAATGACATTTTTCCCTACTGCCCACTCCTCTTTCCATTTGAACAGCAAAAAGACAACAACTGTCCTCATACTGTTCTTATTCCCTGTCCCAGGCAGGAATTCTCTGTTCTCTTCTCCCAGTGCAGACTACTCCTTCTGCCTTCCCTCTGCCCATCTAATTAAATATCATTTACTAAACATGAAGGATTTTCCTAAGAAGGATCAATATTTCTTGCTGTGTAAATTGTGCTTTCACTTTATAGCAAAACTGCATTGATGTTAAGAGAATCCTGTTGCTGGGCAGTGGTGAGGGATTTGGAAGTCTGGAATGCTGTGACTGTGGAGAGTGAGGTATCATTGTCACCCATACAAGGTAGTTGCATCCTCACTGTGACTTCCCATGAAAGAATTAAGAGCCTTGCAATACTAACTGTGCTTTTTGGAGTTAAATGCATGGGTTTTATGGCTTGCAACTGGCTTTGCTAAACAGCTCCTTATTGTCAGCAGAAAAAAACCAAACAAAACCCCCTCAAAACAGAAATCAGTAATAAGCAGTAAATTTTACTCTTTCTTTTTGCATCGTTATGTGGAAACTTCTTGAGGACAAGCTGTCAGATCTGTCACTAAGTACACAGAAGATATCAAAACAAAATGCCAGGAGAAATCTGCTGTCACACCAGCAGCTCTCTGCACACTTTCTTTCAGAGTAAAGCTCTGTGATGGCAACGTTTCTGTGTATCTTTAGTGGGGTGAAAATGTGCTTGTTGGCTACCAGGGAAGAGAAGCTGGAATTGAATTGCTTTATGGGCTGTTTTCACCCAGTAAATGTCACCATACACATTCCTTTTATTTGTTTCTTTTCACTTTGTTTTTCCTACTAAATGTCACAGCTCCACTGGTTGTCTGCATGCTAGTTTTGCTGAAAGATGAAGATGTCTGTTGTGGCATCAGCAGCAGCTTCTTCAGAACCTAAACTCTGCAGTGATCTCAAGGTCTTGCTGAAGTTCTATCAGAGCTAAATCCAAGGGCATTTCTTGCTCTGGCTTGGAGTGTTCCTTCACTCTGTGAGCAGGGGGAGCAACTTGGTGCATGGGCTGCCAGCTCAAGTGCAGACACTCATTGGGCCAAAATTCTGCTCTGTAACTGGCAGTAAGGTTACATACAGGAAGAAACTTTTCATGCATTTCTCTTGCCTTTATTTTTCTAAGTTCATCCCTGGTATCCCTGACTGGCCCCTGCTTTACTGGGCCCTCCTTCTTCCAGCCAGCACAAAGGTATGGACAGCCCTGTAGATTCCTTCCTAAGTGTTAAAACAAAGCAGCCAAACATGCACTGCCTGTGAGGCCACCCTCAGTGGCTGATGTTCCACCTGTGAGTGGGATATCCCAGCCTTTTTTCAGCACTTGTGTTGATCCAGCAGCCTTGTTTCACATCACTTTTTTTTTTCATATTGTAATTTTCTGTTGGCCTAATAATTCTTTGGGTCCTTGTAACCATCCTTCCTTAGTACAGAAAATCATGCCATGCAGTTGGTTTCTGTCTCAAAGATACCCTGGCTTGAGTACTGTAAAAAGGGAACATTTCTTTAGGTCTCCTCTGTGCTGCTGCTGCTGCTGATTCTATTTTATGCATCTCCCTGTAAATGCAAAGAAGCTCCTGTGTTGTGGGAAGGCTGTGGACTATGACTGTGAGCAACAAAGTTGAGGGGCAATCAAAAGTACTTCATGAGCAGGTAAACTTGTTGAAATACAACCTTTGTGCTAATATCTGCTGCTATAGTACATCAGGGTGTTGATGCAGATTCTATTAATTAAGTGATGGTAATCAAGGCATCCTGTGGATAACAGCATCATTCTTCTCTCCCTTTCCACTACCACTTGATCAGGACAGAAAGAAAGGGGAGAATAGGCAAGGAGAGGCTCCCAGTTGCATTAACTATGAGTAATAGAAATCCAAAGTGTCAGGCACACACAAAAGTTACCAGAAATAGATGGTAAAAGAGAAATGAATGGGAACTGGCAGCATACCTGGAGTAACCCATTCTATCAAAACAGAAAGAAAAATAATCACTATGCACCACTTCAAAGGCACCACAGGGAATCTCTTCCTTTGCTGGAAGACATCCCAAATCCAGTATTTGGAAGCCTGGAATGTAAATTAACACTACTGAGGATGCAATCTAGTCCAGGGTGTTCTGGTATAGAATGAGCACCTCTCTGGAGCATGAATTATCAACACCAGTGTATGCATGGTTCTTCCTTCATTGGCTTCTTTAATGGGAAAGTGCAGTGGAAAAGATTATTCCCTTCAAATTATTTACATATATCCATTATGATATCAGAGGGAATATCAAGATTGCAATTAAATTTATTCTTACTAGCATTAAACTCCAAAACAATCATGACAAAATGGATCTAAACAAGAATCCCTCAGGAGAAAGACAACTGAGGAAAAATTTTTTCTACATTCTTAATTCAGTGTGTTGGTCTCCTTCTGTCTCTGTTCTGAAGAGCTGTACATGTGTAAGAACAGCAGTATCCCCACAGTGCCATCCAAGCTGACAGCAATCTCCTCCTGGAAGACTCCCCAATAGACTCAGTAGGCTTTCCTCCAAGTTTTTTTGGGGGGGTTTTTTGGGTTGTGATTTTTTTGTGGGGTTTTTTTTTTTTTTTTTNGTTATAAAGTTTGCTGGGCTCAGCTGTAGATTTCCTTAACACACACTGCTGACATCATTGAGTCTCCTCTTGGGCTCTTTTTTTGGGGTTTTTTTTTTTTTTTTTTTGGTTTGGTTTTTTTTTGTTTGTTTGTTTGTGGTTGTTTTCTGTTTGGTTTTTTTGGGGTTTTTTTTGGTAGGTTTTTTGTGGTTTTTTTTGTTTTGTTTTGGGGTTTTTGTTTGTTTGTTTTTGGCTTTGTTTTGGTTTAATTTAGTTTGGTTTGGTCTTTTTTGAGGTATTATGGCAGAGAAATAATAAAGATAGTCACTTGCCTAGGACTTGGAGAAACCCTATCTGCCACACCCTTCCTCATGGGCTAGTGTTGAGTCTCCTAAAGCCTGTTCTAAGTTACCAAGGCACCTCAGTCCCTCCCCAGTACAGCAGAGATGTGCCCAACATGGCTTGAGCCTCACTGCTGCAATGGGGGACACCAATGTCACTGGGTGCTTGTGAGGAGGAGCTCATCCAAAAGTGTGAGCTGGACAGCAGCCAGGGAGAGCCACAGACTGCTCTGAGTCAGCAGGGACTCACAGGGCTCAGCAAAGCCCAACTCCTGGCCCTGCAAAGGACAGCCTCAAGGATCACACCAAGGGCTGTGGCAAAGGTGGTGACCCCTGTGTAAATAACAGTGAGAAAATGAGGCTGAGGTTTAGTAATGAAATGCAATGGCATGTGAGAAGTGGTATTTTCTAAAGCATTAATGACTGACATACTCCCATTAGGAGCACTCAGGAAAACCCCTAGCTCAAGTGTCAGGGAACCTCTCTGATTTTAAAGAATGAGGCCAGTGGGAGTCTTTCTGTAGATGTGACAATTGGATCAGACTCAGGGTCTCTATAGCAATTGGTAGTGGTGAAATCTGACTGACAGCATTAACTGATCTAATTCTGTAGATCCTCTTTGTGAAATCAAGATCTCTTCTGCTAGTTAAGTGTGTACAGACCCACCCTAAATCTCCTGCAAAGGCCACTGCTGTGAGTGATGCTAAACTCTTGTAGGTGTGGGTGATTAATCCTGAATATTCAAGGTTAAACTGATTATCAGTTTCAAGTTAGAAACAAATTTTAGTGCTCCCATTAACTGGTGCCATTGAAGTTTGTCTCCCCTACAGCACAAAATGTCCTTGGACTGTCCTGGGACTGCTTGTTCAGCAGTGCCTCCCCAGAGACCAAAAGCCCTGCAGTGACCTGACTCTTTCTGTGTTCTCAGGGACACATGCTTTGTTGTCAGATTTTGGGACTGCCCTGGAGGGGTGTGTGAGGTGAGTACTGTGCATACAGCAGGGAATGGATCTGGCAGCTGGGCCATATGTCAGTGAGTGGCCCTTAGAGTGGTGACATTCCTATCCATCCCTCACTAGAATCACAGATATCTGAAAAGAAATATAATCAACTGATGTTACCTTTAACCCAAACAAATCATTTTAGTTGCTTCAAAGCAGTGTCTCGAGAAAAAAAAAAAGTAGCAGAAAACTGGACACATGTCAAAATCTGATTTTGTCTGGAATACAAGCCTTTCCTTTCCAAAAAGCACACATGGCCAAACCAGCCCTGCAACAACAAACTGGGGCAGGATAAGTTTTAGGAACAGGCAAGTGAATCTCAGAATTTCTGCATGTGATACAGGGCAGCTCTGAGGGGGAATGGGGCCTGATGGGCAGTTGCCAATTTCTGAAGATGTGAATGCAAGAGCTAGGGAAATTCTGGGATGGTCACAGCACAAAGAGATCTGCACAACAGCAGCTGGAAATACCTCAACAGCTCTGGCTTGGCTTCCACTGAGCAAACCTGGGCTGAGGATCAGTTGGTGAGGAGCTTTAGCTTTGAGGAGAATATAGTGGCTCCCACCCATCTCAATGGACTGGGTAGAAGAAAGTTGAAAATAACAATCTCTTCTAGGAAAGTTCATGGATAAAGGCAAATTAATAAAATGCATTGCTGTAAAACCAACAGTTTTAACCAACACTTCTATTTTTGTAATTTCTGTAGGAAAGCTGGAATACTTTGTGCTCCTCCATGCACCCTCTGCCCTCACCTTGGATGATTTATTTTTTACATATGTGATGTTCAATGGTACCTGCCAAGTCCTGTGTGACATCTGCATGTTCTGCAAGTGTGTGACAAATGTGCAGCTCAAAGAAAACTGGAGATCTGTTGCATCAGCTTCCACCCAGGTATCTTTTATTCTGACATCAGAAAATGTATTTTGTAGTGGAAGATAATTCCTACTTACCTCAAGGAACCCTGTGTGATGCCAGGAACGGGGAGAGTTTGAAAAACTGATTGCAAAGAAATTCAGGGGAAAATTTTTGTTCTCTTTCCGTTCACAAGCGGATCTCAATCCTGCAAATGGTTTTATTCTTAGCATTACTGACAAGTGCATGCAGGGACTCCTGCTGATAGCTTAATGTTTTAGACATCACCTGGAATGGCTCTGAAGGTAGTCTGGGATCTGCCTTTTTTGGCTGAAATTCCAGACTTGAATCTGGGAAGGAGAGCAGGTCCTTGGAGTTAAAAATACAGGGAAGACCTCCTTTGTCTTTTACTGAGCAATAACACATCTTTTCCAGATTCCTCTTCCCACTTTTTCTTGCTATTTACCACATCCTCTGTACAAGGAGATTATGGGAAATCCATTTCTAAGTCAATAGCAACTTATGAGCCATTGACTACCTGGAATTATTCCTGGTTAGAAAATGCAGAATCAATTTCTTCTGTAATCTTTCCCACACATTGGCATGTCTGTATTTGTGCCACAGAGTTTTGATTGCTAAGGCACAATGACCTTGCAGCTGTATTTATAAGCAGTGCATTAATTCAGCAAAGAAACTGGATATTGGGCATGTTCTGGTTTGAGTCTTAGTACTTCATGAAGTATCCAGACTTATGAAGTGTCCTACACACCCCAGAAGCCAACAGTGTGTCCATGGCACCCTCCACCCAAAGTCCAAAATTAAAGCATGCCATGTTTGCACCCATTTACCTGTTCAAGAATATTTCCTAGGCAGCCACATCTGGGTTACAGGAACATGAATGTTTTAACTGGCCATTGCTCAGCTGGTGCATGTTTGTCCCAGCTTCTCCTGTCCCTGTGTTATCTGGGTTTGTAAGGCACCTTATCTATTCTTTCCCTCCCACATTTAGTCTGCAGGAGGATCAGACAAATCCCTTAGAAATCTGCAGATGCTTGAGCTTAGGAAGGGCTAAGCCAAGGTTAATATTTCCTCTGAAAATTCTCCTTTGCTTTCTACAGGAACAGGCTTACAAATAGCAAAAACAAACCAGGCTTGTCTAGTTCAAACTCTGCAAGTTCCAAATGTCATTTGGAGGTGGTTAGGATTCAGTTCCTTTTTATACACTTATTCTCAGTAGAGAAAGACTGCATTTTACTGGGTCAGAACTAGCACAGTCACTTGTCACTTCAGCTTAGTAAATCTTCTCTTTGAACAGAGCCTAAGCCACTAGAGGTCAGGGGAGAGATGGACAGGGAGAGCTTCTGAACAATGGAGGTAGGGATGGAATTTGCCAGGGAATGTATTTCCATCCATGCCTGTATCACCCAGGTGAATTTTTATAGCCTTGATTTTTAGATAATCCCCCGAGGAAAACACAGGAGTGTCACTGGTATTTGACATCTTTAGCCAATCCTTGGCTGTGCTACAGACTTAGAGTGACACCTTTAGGATGTCATCTAATTGCTCTGTGTCACAGCCCCCATCTGCCACGGGAGGATTCCTACTGCACCTTGTGTTTTCTGAATTCACACATTTTCAGAGCCACATGTGGCAGTGACAATTTTTCACTGTGTGTGTGTGAAGAATGGGGCCCCACCATCCAGCAGGGCTGACTGAAATGCAGATAACTCAGCACCTCTTTTATCTCCGAGTATTTCCTTCACCTAGAAGGAATATTTGTAAACTAACCTGGCCTGGTTGAACTGCAGGGTGAGGGCTATCTGGTTTTGATGAAAGATCGACTATATGCTGTCTTCTAATTTTTTCCTTTCCTATTTTTGCTTTTCATCTGGAGATTGTTGGTTATATGCAGAGAAGTCAGTCTGTGCTTGTCAGATGAACTCGCATGGGACTGGGAAACTTGGTCCTTGTGGAACTCTCTCCATAGGTGAGCTGGAGATGCAGGTAACCCTTCACCAGGAGAGGGGGCTGCCTGCCCTCAGAAGGAGCAGGCACGGTGCTGTGGTTCTAGGGGAAGGCAGGAGCTGGCTGTGCCCTGTCCCACCCCTCACGGCTCGGTTTGTCACCTGAGAGCCTTCAAAGGCTGGAAGGAAGCAAAGAGGGAAGGGAAGCAGAGAGTATGAACGGGTCTTGCATTGGCCTTTCTCAAGGCCAGATAGGTGTTTGTTCCCACAATTTTCCTTAGGGACAATGAGGCTCCAATGGAAGTGACTGATATTCTCTTTGCCTGCCTGGTTGGGATGGTCACAACAAAATCAGTGAGTCCAGAAAACTACAGGGTATTAGCTTTGGGAACCCAGTAAACATGGGAAAGGAATTCAGCACTCACCAGGAAATGCATTTAAACTGCTGTAACTGAGCTGGTGTAATAGGCTTCACTATACAAATACTTTCAAATTTCTTTGTGTATTTTTCCCCTTGTATTTGTTCTGACAGAATAAATTGGGGCTGATCCAGGAAAACCTTACTTGTGTTCCATGAGGGCAGTGCACGGCTACACCCAGTGGCACATTCCCCATGAAGGTGTGCTCTGCACCTGCTGCTGCTCTCCCAGGCTGAGCACACGATGTGCAGGGCACGTGCTCTCAGCCTCCTGGGAGATGGGAAACAAAAGGTGAGGAAGCATCACAGGGGATATGAGATTTGGGACTTCTAATGCATCTGCTTGCTCACACTGTTCTGCAAGAAACAAAGCATTTCCTTTGTCCTGTGAGGTGGTTACAATACTCAAAGCCTTCTCCCCCCCTTCTCTTGCTTCATGCTAATAGGACTGTGACCTGTCCCCTGGGGGTGCAGGAACATACTTCACATATTTTTCCTCATCACTGCTCTTGTGTTGTAACTCAGCCCTGGTCTCTCTGAGCTCGTGGCAGCAAGAAGCCCCTTCCAAGTGACCAGGGAGCAGTTGTGAACAGTGTTTTCTGGATTGCTGAGCAAGGGCTCTGGCTCTTGTAGCAGTGATGGTAAGCACACTTTTCTGTACTAAGATCAGTGATTGCTACTCAGAGGAGTATTAGGCATGTGTGAATGATTGCACCCACAGCTCAGCGTTAGTGCTGCTCATTCTCCATCTGCTCTGTGGAAGATCTAGGAAAGATGCCAGGAAAATTTAGTGGTAAATAATGTTTCTATTGCACCTGCTATCGGAAACATGCAAAGTGTTTTGTGAGCTATGCCAAAGTCCTGCTGCCACTAGGGAACGGGAGCACATTCTTGTGCTTTCTTGTAATGTGCTTCATGGGAGGTGTGAGGAGAAGACTTAACCCTGGGCAGCACGGACCTGGTGGAGTCTAGCTCTGTTTCCAGACTTGCAGTGTGAACTTGGTTATGAGAGAAGCATAAAAAATTAGTTGGATGCCTCAAGGCAATTTGAAGAATCTGGAAGTGCTACCAGACTGCTCAGTGAGGTAAAAAATGCTGCAATGACAGAAATATTTGTGCTCCTGGGCTTGTTCTACCTCAAACATCCACAGGGCAGGACCTTGCCCCTTCCTCCACATGCCAGGGTTATGGCACTCCTCCACTGGGACCCTGGAGCAGCTCTCATGGATCATTTCCTGAGGAGATACTGCTTCATCCAAAACACTGTGTGACCCTCCTGAAATTTCTTTTATGAAGCATTCCAATATTTTAACTAAAACTCCTAACTATGACTATAGTTATAGTCTCCTAACTCCTAACTTTAACTATGACTTCTCTGCATATTTCTTTGCTCCTGCATATAAATCTGTAGCTATAAAATGTTTTGTCCTTGCAACAAGTCCCATGGAAGTAGCATGCTTTGATTTGTTCCCAGTGTTTTGCCTGCTCACAGAGCAGACCATGTCATTGTAGCTGTATGTGTTTGTTTGAGGGTTGATGAGTAGATACATTCCTGTTGCAGAACACCTGACCTGGAGCTCTTTCCCACTCTTAGGGACCAGAAGGACAAGTCAGGTTGCTGGTATGCCCTTTCTGGAGGGATCCCTTCTCTCTGCATCTACAAACCTAGATGATGATTCTGGAAGAAGTTATCCTCTAGCCTTGGATTTCCTAAGTAAGGAATTAAAATGCCACTGGGATGTCTCCATAGCCATTACACAGTATTTATGGGAACTCCTGTAGTATCCATTTGTGGCAGGAGCTTTCCTAGCCACTTGCTTTCCAGCTGCTCAGACCCTCTGGAGCCCAGCAGAGTAACCCATTGCCCACCTAGACTCATACTGGGACTGAGTGGATGCTTGAGCACTTCTGCATCACTTTAGAGATGATTACAGACATTGAGTTCCCTTTGGAAATGCTCATAATGCTCCAGATAAGCTGGAGATTGTCAGCATGAGAAAGTTGTACAGGTATAACCTATAGATGTTTGATTGGACCTTGAAAGGGACACCACTAATTTATTTTTTAAGTGCCTATGAACAAGAGAGCCTTCCAGTGGTTTATCTGTGCAAAGCCTTGCACTCATTTGGCCTCATTTTTTGACTTGTTTCCACCAAAATGGTCAGTCTGATCTCTTTGAGGACACCTTGGCTGGGTGCCTATTGAATGGAGGAACAGAGGAATAGAAGCAGCTTGTCCAGGGACAGGAATGGAATCTGTCAGAACTGCGTTTATTTATCTGGTATAATTTTCCCCAGTGCTGTGCCAAACCACACCTCTCCAGTGAGCTGGTTGGATGGAGCAGAGCATTCTTACAGCCTGGAGTCAGCAAGGGTTTTCCCTCCTATAAAACTAGTTTTTCTCACCCTCTTGCTGATAGCTGACAAAACTAAATCAGCTCCTACCTGTGAAACCTAAACAAGCTGCAAATCAGCTCTACCATGTTTGTGTGGCAGGAGGATGTTTCCAAGTGCTTGGGAAGAAAGCTGCAATTTAAGTCAGTTACTTAGTGATGTTGTTTTTATGGCACACTTCTCCATGGGCTGGATGCAGAGGGCAGAGCTGTTCCCATGGTGCTCAGATGTGAGAAAGTTCATTTCATTCCACCACCTATTCCTCAGGGAGTGCAGTCCACCAAAAATCAGGGAAGAACCAAATGCTAAAAATATTGTATGGAAGAGAAAACCCACAACACATTCATGTGGTGTCAAGGGCCAGCTGCTTTGTGGTGATAAAACTGCTGTGGCTTGTGTATTGTGAAGGACTTCACAGCTCAACAAATTGTGGCTTCTTCAGAGAGAAAGATGTGGCAGCTTTTTTCAACAGTAGTATTTCCAAGGCCTTGGTTTTGCTTTTATAAGTAAAAGCTGAAGATTCAGATTCAAGGGTATCACTGAGACTATTTTTTCATAATGGTAGAAGATGTTTCATGAATGAATAATAAAATCAGCTTTCCCAGCTCTTCCCTTCTGGCTGGTGTCTGGCTGAGGCACAGTCTAACACTTGTGCAAACAGAACTAATGGCAGGTGCCCTGTTATTTGTTTGTTCTAGCATAAAAGGTTGATTCTGTGGTGAGGTTTCAAACTTCTCAATCTTCCTTGTAACTCGGATTTTGTCTAAATTACTTCTCTGAAATCCATCTGTATTATCCAGAAAATTCAAAACATGACAATTGGTCCTCTTTCTATCTTTTGCTCAGGACAAGGCAGCTGGTAAGAACCCATGAAGGACTGCATGGATAAAACATTCTGCCTGTTGGTGCTAGAAGGCTTCTCTCTTTTAGCAGAATGATATCTGGGTAAAATCTGTGTGGTGTTATTAAAAAGCCATATACTCCTGGGGACTACTGCACAAAGACAAATCTCCCAGATAATAGACTGGAGAGGAAATGCTCATCAATGTGAGGTCAGATAGCCCTGGATATAATATCTAATAGATCTTCCTCATCAAAATATGCCTGAATCAACAGGGGATGACACAACTTCAAATGTGATTCTTCCAAGTTTAATGATATGATAAAGAGGTTGCTGAAAAACATGCTAGCTGGGGTGATCATAGATTGATTCTATTTAAATTAACTGTAAGGATAAACAAAATTAGGTTTGTGATTCAGATTTTCTTCTTTCAAAGGGAGAACTGATTAGGGAAACCAACATACTTGAATATGGATAAAGGTTTGGAATTTCTTTGTCAGCTGTTGTACAATTATTACCAGGATCTTACCCAAGTATAGGACTTTTCACTCCATCATTCTGAAAGAACTGGAATATAGCTGCACAAAGGGTTTGAACAGACTTGTCCTCTGAGAATAGAACCATACAGGTGGAGGAGACAAACCAGGCTGCATGGAAATGAGGTGAGGGTAGAGAGTAATGATGTTCCTAACAATATATTTGATTTTAATATTTGTATTGGTTTACTTTCATGGAGAATTTTAAAATGTAATGGAATTGAAATGGATACAATTCAGCAAGACAAAACATGTGATTATGAGTCCACAGATCAAGAGAGATTTCTGCTGTACATGCCAGGTAAGTGTAATCAGATGGGGGAGAAGGATGGGAGGGCCAGTCAAAGTCTGGATCTGACCTGCCAGGAGGGAAAAATGCAATTGCAGTCCTGGTAATCAGGGAAGGATGAGGGGTTATTGATGCATTGTACAAAGCAGTAATGACATTTTAACTAGCTTTGCAGGTACTTAGCTCTGAAACAAGTGCAGGAAAGGTTATTAACTTCCCAGTAACCCTAGAAACCCCCTTGATGAGAGAAGAAAAGAGTCTACCATCTATAAATACACTGCAGGAATGAACAATAGGAGGAGAAACATATTTAAACCAAAGGATAGCATTAGTCAAAGAGCAAAAGGGTATGACTGGGCCAGGCATAAACATGGTCTTGAAATAAGATAAATACCTTTAACCCTGTGAACAGGGAGACTTTAAAACAGTCTCCAAATGGCTGCTGTGGAGAGAAGAAACTTATTCTAGAAAATGGAGGTCTGGAAGGCCTTTCCAGCCCCATGTTTTATGGAAAAGATAATGCAGATACAGCTGAACAAGTTGACATTAAAAGCACCAGGTGCCATCAGGAGATAATAATTTTGTTCTAGGTGGCAGGAAACGGAACTATTTTTTTAGAAGTGACATTCAGGTGGAGTCTGGTTATCTCCACCAGTGTTTGCCAAAGGCCATCCACCTCTGTTTTTTGGGACAACAGGGCAAGTTTCAGGCCAATACACATTTTGCTACAATGCTTTCAGACCTGCCTGGGAACCAGTGTTGAACATATGCATTCTTAAAGAACACGTGCCTACATCGTCATGCCCTTGGAGTAGAGAATATGTTTCCTGATTCTAGAACCTGGCTCTAATTCAATTAAAGGAACTGCTGATGGCAGTTTGTGCAGTTTATGAATGGTAGGAAAACGTGAGCTACAGTTGCATTGAACCAGATCCTCCATTGCAAGACATGGACCTTGCTTGCAAAGGTTTTATTTTTAATGTTCTTTACAGCTATACTGATGAATGTGTGGAATTTGTAAAATAAGCCATAGGATACATCTGTGAATATTGCTGCTTGAGTCATTTTAGGAAATGATGCAGGTTGGAAACCTTACAATATTCTTCCTGCCAAAGTGGGTATTTCCCAACATACAGCCCAGCCCTCTTTACAGTGAAGTTGTCTGCCAGTCAGTGTCCAGTAGTAAACTGCAACGTGGCAAGAACTGATCTGTCAGAGGCTGCATAACTTCAGTTGTGTCTGGGATCTGGTGCTTTGAAGGGAAGGAGGGTTCTTGCAGGTGTTCAGGCAGATGTCCCTGAACAGCAGGAGAGTGACAGTTTCCAGTGCTACACGTGCAGATATAGTTCACCCTGTTCCTTTTACCTGGCTTGCAGGGTTGTGTGACTGGTCTTGCTGCAGGTTACATTCCAGGATGATGTTTGAGCTGCTCCAGCAGCTCAAATGAGCAGTAGCTACACTGATACACATCTTAGAAGAATTAGTTGCTAAAAAGAGCTGGTTGGAAACAGCAATCCTGAGAGGTTTGTTCTATTCTTGAGAATTAAGCACTTAAGCAATGCCCTCTAGCTTTGTTCTGACTTTGTAATTCTCTGTAATTTAGCAAAGCTTACAAACCTTGCCCTCTTGCCACATATCAATTGTGATTCATTAGGCTTTGCAGCAATGAGCATAGAAATAGACAAGTGATAAGAAGAGTTGGCTTTTATGCTCCTCAGTAGCACCACTTGCCACTACAGTTAAAGCCATTTTTCCATCTTTGCACTTGCTCAGAAAGAAAAAAGCATTTGAACAAACAGAAACACTTGCCCTAAGATTTATTCTTATTTAATATATATATGTGTGTGTATGTACAAATACATATATATATATGCGTATATATATTTGAATTTGACTCTATTTAAAAACAGATTATCAGAGCAGATGAGACCATTTCTGCCTATTTAATCTGATAACCTCTGTGTTTTAGCTGTAGACTTCTGTAAATTTTGTTCCTGTTTGAACTAGACAGGTTTTCAGAAAAATATCTAATTTTGACTTGAATAATTTTTGGTAAAGTAGAATTGCTACAATTGCTGGTGAATTGCTCCGGCTAATTATCCTCATTACTAATAAATATGCCTTGTTTGCTGTTTGTATCCAGCTGATGAGGGCTCTTTTACAGTTTTGTCACACAGACAACTGTAACAATTGAATTAGTCTTCCTATGTACATGCACAAAACCCTGTGCAAATCAGCTGTTGGCCTAAAAATCCAAACCCATGTGTGCTTCTTGAATCTGTTGTTATCAAACATCATTCCCAGCCCCTTCATCTTTCTTGCAGCTGTTTCCTGAGTGCTCTTCTGTTTATCAACAGCCTTCCTGAGTGGCAGTCAACAAAGCTGCACTTGCTGTGTCTGGAGTAGATGTGACACTGCAATTGAGCAGTGACAGCACTCGCTGCCTGTTCCAGTGCTGAGAGCCCATTTCCCTACAGCTCTGTGCTGGCAGCTCCTGAAGTTTGGGCTTCTTGCTGTCAGCCTAGTCACCTTTCCAAAGGGACTGCTTTCCAAAGCAGGATCCTTTGGCTGTAAGACTCAGATCTATGTTCTTAGACACTAAAACATTCCAACTTGCCAAGCAACCCACATCATTCCAGCAGTGAGCTCTGCTGTCTTCATTTACTAAAAGCTATAGCATTAGGATGTGGTTGTTGATTGTGTCCTCCCTTGCTGCTAACAATTTGTTAAAGAAAACAGAGCTGAAATTCCTGAGGAGCTCCTTCAGAATTATGCTTAGTAAAATATCCCCACTTCTGCTGTGTGACTTGTTGTATAGCCAGGTTTAATTCATTTAATGTGTTGTGGTAAATCTCAGCTGCCATAGCTCCCTGATCAACATGTCACATAATATCAAGTGAAGTGTGCAAGAGTCCACTTCAGTGACACGGATACCTTTCAGCAAGCAAGGAAACTTTTGATCCCTTTAAAATAAAAATCAAATTCATTTGGCAAGTTCTACCTTCTGATAAACACTTGTTGGTTGGTACTAATTATATGATCCCCCCTGTTTTTCTATTAATCAAGTCAGCCCTTATGCTATTTTACTCAGGTCTGATGCCTGAGCATTTCTGTTTAAAATATTGGCACAACATGAGCATCCTTCCAGACTTCTGGAAGTTCTCTCTGTGAACAGTTATCAGCAAGTTTCATGTCAGCAGATCAGAGCACCCTCATCCAGCTTTTTTTACAGCCTGTGAAGTTCTGTCTAGGCCCCCTTAGCTTCAGCCTGCAGCCTGGCCTACTGCTGACAGCTCTACCCATTAGCTAATGAGGAGGCAGTATGCTGTCAGCACTGCTCTTATGTTAAAATAGACGGAAAAACAAAAATATTGCTCACAGAATATTCTGTGTCCTTTGCTTTGTTATCAAAATTTGTTCCTTCTATGGTAATAATATGTTTTTTATAGCCTCTTTCTCAGTAGGTGGCTTTCTATTCTGTTACTGTTCTCTAACCCTTCTCTTGACCAGTTGGACTCGTGATTGTTTCAGCTTTGTGAAACAGTCCCTGTGAAAACACCAAGCACTCAGTGGCTATATTCTGTTTGCATACAAGACAGATGACCCAAGTAAAAACATACCTACACGAATCACAACCAACATTTAGTTATGTGGTCAGTTCCCTCCAGTGTCAATAATAAAGCCTAATTAAAAGCTTCTCTTATTAGGATACAGAATTATTTGCACTAAGAAATAGAAACTGCAAATAATGTCCAGAGTTGCAGGTAACTTTGTATTTGGCAGCACACATCCCTTTACTTAGTATCTAGCTAATTTTTTTTCTTTCTCTTATCTCTCCATTCTATAAGAGGTAAGTTCAAGTGTACCTACCCCTTACCCTATGCTACTTTACCTAGGCAGTGCATTGAGAACCTCATTCTTTCTCTTTCCTTTTAAGACATTAATGATCTGAGAATAATTTGGATGTTCTTTCTCAAATTGCTCTTAAATTCTCTGATCCTGACTACATTCAAACTGTGATCCCTTCAAAGCACCTCACTAGTACCTGCAACCACTGCTACCTTGGGTAGAAACCTAGCTCAGCTTTCTAAATTTGGAGTAGCACTTTGGCTTTGAAGAAGATTTGCCTTTCTTTTTCTTTCTTTTCTTTTCTTTTTTTTTTTTTTTAACTTTAGTTCTCATGGTATAGAATTTGCTGTGATACACAAAGAGCTCTTTGACAGATGTTCTTTGTCTCTTTACAAGCTGGGCAGGGCAACACACCAGTGAAGAAACCCCTGCATGTTCTGTTCTGTTTGATCAAGTGAATCAGTCACCAGTGTGGACTTCAGAGCTTGAAACTGTTGAACTAAGTGTAGAACCATTAGGAACAGCTGCTGGTTCCTTCCATCCTAACTACCTGGTTGTCAAATCCTGTCCCACAGAATTGTAGGCAACCATTCAGTCCCAGGATGGAACTGCTGGTAGTCTAGAAGGCTGCATTCCCAATATCCTATTGTAAACCAAATGGCTTCACTATAAATGCTGAAAAGGCATGAACATTACTAAGTGTGAAATAAAATAATCCCCTCTCCAGAAAGCCCAGATTGACCCTTTGGGTGATGAGGTTATAGATGTATTTTGTTTAACTGAAAATGCTTCAGTCTGCTTAGAGCCCTATAAATTCAAGTGACCCTGATGATGTACTAACATAAAGCACATGATGCTATGAGACTGGGCTTGCAATTTTCATGACAATGTCTGGGGCAATGAATGCTCAGTCCGAATTAGAGCTGCTAGTATTAATCCAGAATTTTCCAAGTTGCTTGAGGAAATTTGGTCTTGAAATGAGTTAAGTCAACTCAATTGAGTAAACCACACAGTTAGAGCTGTACAGTTCCAGCCTGTTCCACGCTGTGTGACTGCATCTTTTACCTGTCCTCACGTGGGCAAAGCAAAGCAGTGGAATCATCCCTGTTCATGTTTTTGCAAGAATCCCCTTCTCATGGCTTGAACCCTTTTGTAAGATGCCAGGAAGCTGTTTATGGAATTGGTAACTGCTGGGTCTGTCCTTATTGTTTTAGGATTCCTCTGCTCCCACATGGATCTGGCAGTCTCTTCCTAAAATGCTGGGGTAGTGCAAGAATGCTATTTCTGTAGCTATCCATTCCACACTGGGTTCTTAAATGCTAGTTAATCAGACCTCAAGTATTTGGCAGTTCTGAGAAGTGGGACTAAAGGCAAAGATGCATCTTATCATCTGCAGAATCCAAGTCCTCCAGTGGGCGGAGGCAGAAGTTCAGAGTCTACATCCTTCATTCAAATGGAACAAAACTTGCCAAAAATGTGGCATACTAGTAATTGTAGTCCCTGCTGGGACTTGAGGTGACACCACAAACTCCATTTATTTGGAGCATTAAGATTCCTCTGAGTATAATGAAGGCAAGGACTTCTAGAGATGGATCATGGCATTCAACAAACCTGAACATCAAAGGCCATTTACTAAGACAGCACAAGGGGCAGTGGCAGTGTTCGCCTTCTGTACCAACTGCCTCTGGGAGTGGAGAGAACAGGGTTGTTTGGAGTACTTTGGGGTTTTTTTGTGTGGGGCTTTTTTGGTTTTTTTCCCTTTAATTTGGTTTTGGTTGGCATGAGCTATTTTATGTGCAGCAGCCTGGAACACTATACAAATGTTGTAACTGAAAAAGTCACAAACAAATATTCCAGCATTTATGTAGGATTGTAGTGGAGGGTGAGAGAAGCTGCTTGTATTGTTGCAAAAGCTAAATATTTTCATGGAAATACAGCTTCTTCTGCATCCAGTTTATCTTTTCAAACACAACAGTGTGAGGATCAGAAAAGAACTGAGCCTGGGGATGCCAGCTTCTGTTCATGGATTTTTCTTTTGATTCGCTGTCTTTGCCTCCATCATGTTTCTGTTGAATTCAAGGAATTAAAACACTGCTACACTTTCAATATTAAGTCTAATTTGGCTTCTGAGAGATTTTAAAACTTCTGTGCATCTTGGGGCACTGTTTGTATCTTCTTTGTGCCATGGTCAGTGTCCAGAGCTCTCCTCAGTGAGATGTGTCATATGTGAATGTGGAGGGAACTGGATGACGATCAGAAGTTTATTCACATCAATGAGCATTGAATGCATTAAATAACAAGATCCAGAGGGTGGTCTCCAGAGGTAGTTTAGAGTACAGAGCCTGTCTGAGAGAGTGACTGCTGGAAAACGTGGAGATATGTGCTAATGTATATCCCCCTTCACTGCCTTGGGAGAGCTGTTTGAACCTTGTCATGTCTCCCTGGTACAGCGCCTCACAAGAAACCTCTGAGCTGGATGAGCTTGTAAATGCTACTGTGTAATATCAAGTGTCAGTAACACAGGTTAATTCAGCTGAAAAATTCGTGAAGAAAAAAGAAGCCATGGTATAACCATGGGCATAATGGGAATGCAGGTGTGTAATTGCAGGGTTGTGATTCCTGTTCTGCAGAGGTGCAATCTCTTTGAAGCCCAAGAATGCACAGTGCTAGAGATAGTTGTGTCATTGTCCTGTGTTTTGCCCTCACAGGCTCGATGACCACCTGATGATATGACTTTTCATGGAATTTCATCAGTTTAAGGCTTATATCTGGATAACCCAAAATCTGGGGTTTGTGATCCTCTAGTGTGCTATTCTGTATAGGATATTTTTCTTAAGTGAGAAGTTGTGTGTCTCTGTGTGTCTGTATTTGAGTCCTGATTTTGAATCAGATAAAGCAAAACAGGAACAGGACAATAATAGCATTGAGTCATAACTATTTACAGTTGAACATGTTACACTGTCAGATGCAGTTACTGCTCCTGATAACAGTAGTGGCTACCCTGGTGCACATTTTGGCAAAGCATTACTTCAGGGAGACTCCAGCTCTTTGACAGTTCTGGTTTAGAGATTGTTGTGACTTTCTGAAGACAAAAAAGTGTTTGGTTTTTTTTCCCCCCAGATTTTTACTAACTGAAGAAGAAAACTGGATTTGAAACAAGCTAGGCTAATTTCCATTATTTCCAAAAGGGCAATGTGATGTTCTCGTGATGGTCCAGTTCCTCAGCCTCTAGTAACTCCTTAAACTAGGTAAGGTCCAGCCTGGTTATCAATCGTCTGGGTTTTGCCTTCCACAGGTGGTCCAGCTCCCCATTCTTCTCTGCAAACAGCCATGTTCCCTTGGGAGAGAAGGTGGGAGTCTGCTCATAAGCTTCCTGCAGGCCAGGAACAGCCCCTGGAGCAGCTACTGGACTATGTCACTGAAGTTAATATTGGTGCACTGGCAAATGTGGGTTTGTTTCCTCAAAGATAAGTTCTGTTGTCAAACAGAAGCACTTCTGCTCATACTGACCCTCTCTAGAACTCTGGAGATGATGAAAAATCAATAAGTGCAGACTAGGATAAACTAAAATAAACATTTTCAAGCTTTTAAGATACTAACAAAATACTGAAAGGAAGAAAATAATCCCTGAAGGGATACGCTCTGTTGACTGCCCTGGGAGAGAGCAGGGCTACTAACAAGTGAGTCTGTTCTTTCCTCACTGAATATGCAGCCAGATGCCTGCAAGTTCCCTCAGCACAGGACTAGTGCCTGCTTTGCTTTGGTCTCACCCAGACAGCTTTGTGTTTGTGGCCACTGGGACCAGACAGCGATGGGCTATGGGCTGAGGGGCTCTCAGAGACCAGGAAGGCTGCTAATTCTACCAGTTCTACTAATGTTCACTTGATTCTGCAGGAACTGGCCAGGGCTCACTCTGCAGCAGAGATGACATGCCTAACGTGGAAGAAGATGGAAGATGAGCTAGCTGAGTTCAGACTTCCTTTTCAATGTATCCACATACCTCTTGGTAGTGATCTCAGTATGAAGGACATTCCTAGCTTTTAGACAAAACATAGTATCCCCCGCACCAGGAGGATGCTGTCCATCTTTATCACCTGGGCTATGTGGACACTCCTGTTCTGCAGTCACAATTTCCAGACTAGGTTGTTGTCATCTGCTTTCCTAGGGGTTGTTCTCAGATCAATCTAATGACTGAGGTAGGTGCAGAAAATGCATGCTTGGTAAACAGAGTAAGAACTGGTATCTTCAGGGCTAGGACTTCAACCCACCTAGCCTGAGCTCCTGTATCATCAAATTACAGCCCATTCTCTCTACAGGGAGTGCAATAGCTCATCTTGAATTCAATAATGCACTTGCTAGAAAGGCAGTCAAATCTGGATCGGAGGACAGAAAGGAGTAGAGAATACACTCCTTCTTTAGTATTTTGTTCCAGAGGATAATCACTCTGTAACAAATGTGAACCAGATGATTCATTAGAATTTTTCTAACTCCAGCTCTCAGCATTGTTCCGGTTCTTGCTATGCCTTTCCCCCCTTGATTAGAGCTCTTAAAACTGGCATTTTTCTCCCCATGTTAGAACTTGCACAGTGTAATCAACCTGCCTCTCAACACCCTGTAACAGCCAAGCCCAGCAATGTCTCTGAGCTAGAATCTATGCTGTTCCTCTTAAAAGCAGTCCAGTGATATGATTCATCCTGCCAGTAAAGACCATTCTATTACACTTTTTCCAGTTCCTTCTGCTTTCTCTTTACATAAATCTCGTGACATGGATGCGCCGGCATCATCTGTGTTTGTCTGTGAGTTTTCCATGTACAGTGGAAAGTGTTAGGGTTGGCTGCAAGACCCTGTGTGTCCACATAACTCACTGCCCAGCCAATGTCTTTGTGCTGTATCTGTGGTTGTCTCTCAGCTGAAACTTCTCCCTACACCAGGAATAAAAGGATGCTCTTGCATGCTCCTTCAGCTTGGTCCTGCATTGCTCCATGTTTAGTGGCCGTCAGAAGTCTGCCTGAACTTCAGAACATATATGTTGACCTTTAATACTAAGTTGGTGTTTGGGATGATTTTTTCTTTTCTTGGGGATTTGCTGGATTGAGGAGATTTGGAGAAGTCACTCCCTAGTCTTTTTAGGCAGTTATTCTAATGTGCATTAAGCCACCATGGCTCCAGTGTTAGCTGTGTTTGTGTGCTTGATACTGGTTAAATGAAAAGAAAAAATGAAATTAAACACCTGTTCCTTAAGAAAACTGTGTTTTCTTAGCTGCTTTCAGGAGAGCCATCTAACTCAAGAGACTAAGGTCTTTAATTTTACCCTACCTTTTAATCTCACTGACATCTTCTGAACATTGTTTTCTGCATGCAGAGCCTGGGGTAGACCAAGCAGTGGGAAAATAGACTGTGAGAGTCTAATAGCAGAGAGTAGAATAGGCTGTGGAGCAGACAATTTGTATCTGAGGGCTCCTGGACACTCTGTGGGACTCCTTGAACCTAGAGTTCAGCTATGTTTAGTGCCTGATGTGTCTGATATGTTAAAAATACCATGAGTTTTGCCTCTACTGCTGGGCAAGCCAAATGGTCCTTGTGGAGCCATTTCACTTACTTTTTCCTTTTTCTTATATTCTTCCTTTCCTTTTTTCTTCTTTCTTCTTTTCAGTTCTACCATTTTTTGTTGCTTTTGGTTGATTTGGTTTTTGTTTGGTTGGTTTGTTTTTGTGTTTCCTTTTGGGCTATATAACATGTGAGCACTGTCACTTAACCAAATTAGGTACACCACTAGAATTCTGAAATTAGTAGGAACATGAATAAGCACTTTTGTCAATATAACTATTCCCATATACATCTGAACTGCAGATGCTGCTATGGAGCAAAAAATGATCCCCTAGACTTCAATAAGTCAACCTGAACATTATCATTAAACCAGATATGTTGTTTCTGTTACTGAAATGAACTCTGGAACATCTGTGCAGACCCATTCCCAATGTCAAATTGTCACCTCTCACTATTTGGGAGTGTCACGTATCACCGGAAATGGCGTTTGCTCCTTTCCTCAGCGGTGTTGCACAAACAGCCCTGAATTGCAGGTGACTCACCAAAAAGTGCCCTTTTCTCTGGTAGCATCCTGAGGGTTGCATTGGTGGTATCTCACCAGATTTCTGGCATAGTCTGAATCTGGTGTCATTGGTGGGCAGGGTGTGACACAGCCAGGTGTGCTGAGCACACACACACCGGCTGTGCTGCAAGCAGCTCTGCGTTCCTCAGAGAAAGGCAGGGGGGATTTGTTTAAATACCCGAGAGATAAAGGCTTTAATCACAACACATTTTCTTAGGTAATATCAACAAACTGAGAGAAATCTGAAATTGTAACATGCTGGTTTTGGACATGTGTTGGCTTTACAGCAGTCTTTTTATTTCTCTGGTTTTAGTTACCTTTTGTAGTTTTATGACAGGTATGACAGGCTGGAGCCACTCTGCTTGTGAACACTTTTATCTCTTTGAAGATTCTCCTTTTGAAATGAAATGTTTCTTGTCCGTTCTTAGCTCAAAGGTGGAACTTTATAGGGAGCGGGATGGAGGAACTGTTTGCAGTGGGGGGAACTCCAGAGCAATTTTACTTCCTTTGAAGATGTGTGCTGTTCCTGAAGCTACTTTTGTGCAGTAGGAAAATCATCTGGGGCCAAGCAGGAAGTTGTGAGGTCGGTGGCACATCCCAGAGAGCCAGCGAGCCCTCGCCCTGTTTCACACTGTCCCTTCCCTGCCCAGGAAACAGCTCTGGGCGCTCAGGATAGGCAAGGAGAACTTTTGGACAGATTTATTTTTAAAACCCACATCTGAGGGTGGGCCTGCACAGCAAGCCGGTAGTGCTGCAGCCATTGGTTTTGTTTGGTGGGTTTGTTTTTCTTCCAGCTACCTCCACGCTTCCTCCCACCCGTGTGTTTGAAGCTCCTTGTGCAGTGCTGAAGAATTAAGGTGGATAAAGGAAATTCATTACATGACCTACTGCTCTGGTGATGCTGGGTATGTAAGACCCGGCCTCTCCCGGGCTGAAGGGCGCGGCTGAGGGGAGCTGAGGGAGAATCCCCTCAGAGCCGGGCTGCGGGGGATCCCCTCAGGGCCGAGCCGAGCTTTCTGAGGAACCGCCTGTCACGGCCGGTCTGAGGCGGGCTGAGGGAGGGCCCGCTCCTGGCTGGGCTGAGGGATTCCCTCAGGGCACCTGGGGGGTGCTGGAGGGACACCCTCAGGGCCACACTGAAAAAGATGAGGTGCCGACCTGAAGCGGCTGACGGACCTCTCGGGGCCGGTCTGAGGAGGGATGAGGAGGCGCCCCGAGGCGGGCTGAGGGGACACCCCTACGGGCTGGTCCGTGGAGGGCTGAAGGGCCGGTGTAGAGCACGGCTGAGGAGGCACCTGTCAGGGCCGGTTCAAGGGCGGCTCCTGCTGGGCCGCCCCGGGCCGGCCGCACGGACCCCTCGGCGCCGCTGGGGCGGGGCGCGCACGGCCG
>VXBC01007501.1:418593-612196 GCA_013399945.1 Ploceus nigricollis
GGGGTGCCGAGGGCGAGGTGCAGACCCTGTCGGGCAGGATGAACCCCCCGGCGGCCGGCAAGCACCCCGACCGACCCGCCGCCCTCCGCAAGGCGCCGACCCTCGGCCGGGCCCGGGTAGCGGCCGCCGGCATCCTCAGTGTGGGTAACGTGCTCAACTACCTGGACCGGTACACCGTGGCAGGTGAGCGTACCCCGCGGCTGTGAGGGCATCCCCCGCTGCCCAGGGACAGCCCTTCCCGGGCACGGTGCAGCCGCCGCCGTCCCCAGGGTTGTCCCGGGCTCGGGTCAGCGGGACTCGCCCGCCGTGCCGGGGCTGGAGAGGAGGGATGGCGTGAGGGATGCGGCGCGGCCGGTGCCCATTGTGCGGCCCCTCCGGTATTGTTCTCTAGTTTGTCTGAATTTTTATCGAAAATAAGAGGAGCGCCCTTTGTTTGTCTGGGCTCGATGGCGGAATCGCTGCTCGATGGGATTCGGGAGGTACCGGTGTCTGCAGCGCGGTGAGAGCGGAGGGCGCTCGGCGAGGTTCGGGGTGGTGGCAGACGCGTTATCGATCCCGCACAGGGCGAACGCTGCGGGCGACAGGTGCAGCTGCGGCCGGAGAGACACAGCCTGCTGCCAAACGAGGGGAGACATGCGAGCGCGGTGTGTCCTTGGGTGAGAATCGCAGCGAAGCAAATCCCCTTTGCTTTGTTTCTGCGGAGTGCGTCCAGCCTGGAACAGCCGGCTGCCCTTCAGCCCTGTGCCAAGGAGGGTCCCTTCCCTGCAGAACTCCCGAGCAGGTGACACCAGAGCTGGCAGGAGCGGGCGCAGGAGGAGCAGCTAGGCAGCTGCAATGCACTTTGCAAAGCTCTGTTTTCTTAAGGTAAACACTTAAAATCATGCACTGGTGGATGTGTGACTAGCCGTAGTATGTGAACCACTATGTTCCTCAGTACTTACTACTACTGTGAAGCTCAGCTCCAAAGCAAATGTCTGTTTGGATGTTTACTGTGCCATCCCTAGAGAGGACTCCTTGTTTATTCTTGTCAGGCAATAACAGCAGGGAAGAAGATCATCCCTGAACTTTTTCTAATTAGAAATGAAGTAGGCTTGTTGGTAATCAACTGTCTCATGTCATTAGAATATAATACATATTCTCTGTTTGGCAATACTGATAATTTTATCTTCAGAGTTTACAAAGGGGTTTGTGCATGTATAAATTTTTCTCTATGCATATATATGTTTTAATCACTAGGACTCAATGTCGTGTTAAGCAAATCCAATATTTGTTTATACTACATTAAAATAATATATGTTTGTAGGGCAGTGATAGAGAGCAAGGGACATAAATCTAAATCACTGTTGTTAGAATAAGTTAGCCAGGTTGTATTTATTTTGTCTGGAGTAGGGAGATGGGGAGGATTAGAAGGAGAATTTCGCTGGCACCATTGTGGCTTTTTTGTTTTTCTTTTTAGATGTGGCTTGTTCCTTCTGGAAATGTAAAGGCCAGTATTGGAAGATATTAAGTACTCGGCTGGTAGTCAGTCTGTTACAGATGGAAGCTTGAAGATAGAAGGTTAACCTGTTATTTTTGAAGGAAATTGTAGTGTGCTTCTTTGCCCTCAAATAGGGACCTCTCTAAGTGGAGTTTTTCTACAAAGCACCTTTAATGCATAGTCAGTTTCCTTTTTAGGAACTATTCCCTCTATCATGCATTCTTAAAAAAAAACATCCCATCTAGTTCACCTATTTGCTCTAGCACTTCCACCAAGACCTTTGCCATCTGATTTTTCTGCCTGCAAGAACCAAAAGCATCTTCTTTTCTGGGAAGGCTGGAAAGTGCCTGACCAAGCAGAAGATAAAAATGCCTGCCTACTGTAGTGTGGCATTGCCAAACCCAGTGCTGTGATTGCTGGTATTTCTAGGACAAGCTCTGGTATTACTGTGCTCAATAACTGCCCTGTGGAACTTATCTATTAACATTCAGCTTGATATCAAAGGTTTAAGATCTCAGACATCAGACTTGCCTTTGGGGACAGAATCAAACTTTGCATGGGCTTTTTGTCTTCTGTCAATTGGTATTTACTTTTCAAACTGGTGTTATATAAAGTGCTAATCTAAAATATGAAATTATTTAAATCCAGTGTAATGGAAGAGTTGTGGTAATAAAAATTATATGTTTTGAGCTCAAAACTGACTTGATTATAAAGTCTTCTCTAAAAGTAATCTTTACTTTTGTATTTTGAGTCTTAGTGCATACCACATGCTTATGTGATGTGCGCTTGCAGATGAATCAAGCTAGCACTTTGAATATGCAGCTTGTGTCTCAAGACAGGTAATAATTAGTAAATACAACTCTCCAGACCTTCAAAGTACATTTCAAATATGAATTGTTGCAGCAACATAATAAGAGATTTTAACACCAGCCACGTTATGGCAGGGGAAGTAGCATCAGAAATTATGATTTACCTAAGGCCAGTGGACTGTTGTGAGAACTGGAATTAATTTCTGGTTCCAGCTCTATTTGAAACAAGTGTTAGAAGAGCAGCAGGACCAATGGAAACTGGTTCCTGAGGATTTGTCTCTAGGGTGATCCCTGCTGTGGATTCTCTGATGTCAAATAAGTTGACCTTTGTCATTAGCCTTTCTCTTCTTGTCTTATAAGAGTCTTGCATCTACCCAACCATTTTTTAAAAATGAAAGTGTTGGAAGCTTTGGGACTTCTTCCTGCTGTCAAATTTAGTCAAAGGCAGGTCAGTGACCTCAAAAGGAATTAGCAGGCAGCTGACAGACGGACATAAGCAAACAGAGTATCCAGCTGTATGGGCACAATACTCCAAGTACATCTTCTGTCTTACTTGAGAACTTAGTTGCAATCATTTTGGTCAGCCAAAAAGTATAAGAAAAAGCAAGTATATATTTAGTGTGTATACACACACACATATATATATAAACAAGTATATGCAAGTATGTATTAATTTACTGGGGGAAAAATCACATACAGAGTTATTTCCAGATGTAATTTCCTGAGTATCTTCCACTATTTTCTAACATAGCCTCACAGAAGCTGGATAGCATGTATCCAGTCAATGTAAGAGCATCTTATGTAATAGAAAGAACTAGGCTGACTTGTCCTATAGCACATCTTGCCCTTAAAAGGAAAAGCTTTTGCATTGCTACAAAACAAACAGCAAATGTGTTATTTCTTGGTGTTTACACTCTGGACAGATAAACATTGTGTATAATGAGTTGGTTTTGGGTAATCTTTTTTTCAAGTGCAACACACAAGGAAGTAGCTGCCTATTTTCCTGGCTTTGGTTTAATGACTTCCCAGTATGGACTAAATGAGTTTATGATGGGATATGCCTTTTTGGTATCTGGGACAGAGCTTGAGTGCAGTTTCCAAGATACAGGGCATACACAGCTTCACACCTGACACTAAGTTTGCTGCTTTTTTGGGAATCCATGATGAAAATGAGCCTCCACTGAGGACTGGCCTGTTTCTTAAGGTTTCAGAATAAGTTTCTTTCAGTACTTAAAAATAAAGAGTCTGCACAGCAGTAGTGGGTATTTCAATAAGGTCCTTATGTTTACAAAGAATTGGAAATTTCCAGCGTGTGTGGAGTATGTTGGAACATACTGATATTTGGGAGAAGCTGTCCCAGACAAAAAGTGCCAGTGCCTCTACTGTGGCTCTTGTAAAGAAAAGATTGAAAACTCAATCAGTGCTGACCATTACCAACTTGAAGGGAAATGATCCTCTGCAATTTTCGTAATAGGTCTTTGATCATACTGATAACAGTTGCCTGTGGAGAAAACATTCTTTCAAAAACTGTGATATTTTGCTGCTGTTAGGATAGCAAATGAGTAAGGCCAAGGGGAAAACAAAAGTAATTAAACCATTGCAGATTTTGTGTGAAACTGCAGGATTTCAGCCATCCCATGATGCTGGGACATATCTTCTTCCTTAATGAAGTTTTGGGAAAAGTCATCTTGCCTTCAGAAGCTTGGAATGTGGTTTCACAATTATACCATGGGTGACCTTTTACTGTGCCTGCTGTTGATGATGGAAATAGTCTTGCTTCATTAGGGTGTCACCTCCACCTTCTAATTCAGATGCTACTTCCTGGCATTTCTGTAGTGCTTTAATTTAAAGGTAACGATTTAATTAAGCTGTAGAACTACCCAGCAAAGTAAATGAGTCTCACTATCCCACTGCAGAAGGGGAAACCAAGTTGCAGAATGTCGGTGATTTGCCTGTGGTAATGGAGTTAGTGGCAGAGCCTTGGCTGGTATCAGTTCATCCTTGAGGTTCTCCATCCCTGTCACATAGTCACAGACTTTGGTCTTCTGATTTTGTCCTTTAAATGTCTGCAACTTGCTAATAACTGTATTTGTGTTAATTAGTCTCTCATTACAACACATAGTTGCAAATCAAATGCCATTCTTTGAAGATACACACATGCAAATGATCACTGAAAGTTGAAAGTCGAGTTTACAACTATGTAGTACAGACTCCAGCTGAAGGGTTAGGAAAGGTTCAGCACTAACTCTCAAGTGCAAAGACATTCAAGAGGTTGTGAGCCAAAACTTCTTTTTACTTGTGAGCTCACATTTCTGATAGTAACATAGTGCCCCATTGAGTGCTTCTTAGTGAATGTAGTCAGAGAATTCACACGGAATGGGATAAAAAGAGCCCCTTCTCCCCTTGTAACAAGACTATGCTCAGTGCTCATAGCTTCAGGGAGGGAAGTATTAAGAGGCAGTGCAAGTACCCAGGACACAGCTCTGGAAGGGCTGTAATGCTGGAAAATATTAGAAAAAAATACTGACAGAATGCACTTGAGGCAGCAGTGCTGCCAGCTCACACTTGTGAGAGTTTGTGAGGATGACGGTGTTTTACTTGGGCAGCAGGGACCTGCTACTGACTCAAAATTCAACAAGTCCTGCTTTGGGAGCTGGAGTTAGACTTGAACCTCATGCACTTCAAAAGCAGGAGACAGAAAGTGCTCTGCAGCACAATGACAGGGACTGTGCCATAGTATCTTGTTCTCTAGTGTTGTTTTCCCTGTGGGATAGGCTTTATTGCAAAGGCTGCTGCTTCCTGTTTGCTGATTCTTATGCGAGTTGACAGGATTTGTTCCAGAGTATTTTACATTTCAAGTGAAGTCTTATTATGTTTAATCATAGTATTTTTTTCTTCCTTGTGCTGTAGGTTTGCCAGATACTAACTATCTTTGTTATTATGTGCAGATTTTCCTGTTTGACTCTGAGATCCCCTTTTATGCATGTTGATTAATTTTATCCCCAAAGCATCCAAGTCATCACAGCCAGAGAATGTGGCCTTTATTACATCGAGTTAATATACTCATAAATATTGAGTGTGTTCTTAAGAATAATGTAATGATCTTATTAGTCCCTTGATCTCTGTGACTATCAACAGCAGAAGCTTTGTGATAAAGTTTCTCTGGCCAAAAGTGTGGGAAATCTGTAATCATTCCTTCAGACTTCTCAAATACCATACCAAGCTGCAATAGGGTTAAATTCTAATAAATGGGACTAACTGAGAACATTTACTCTTCATTTTTTCTGGTACACTGTGCATGAGAAGCAAATAAGCTGCTGATGACGTAGCATGATGGGTTATAAATTTGAACAGATATTGTTAAAAACTGGTGACTTTTCCTGTAATACAAAATCCCACAGCTCTTGCTTGGTATTTCAATTGCTGAGGAACTTGTGGTTGAAAGGTGTTATAATTTATCACCTACATCAAATAAGGTTTGTCTTCAGGTTCCTTATAACTATCAGAAAAAGCTCCCGGTACCTCTTCAGGAGATTCAATGGGAAACCATGATTTTATTTGACAGATAAAAATTAGGAAATCCAGAGATCAGAACTCTTCTCAGTTGCTTGTTTGCATCATCATTGCTTGATGTTTATTATAGACCAGGACATTGTTGTGCAGCTTCTATGAAATAAGGTGGTGCACCCAAAGTACTTAGAGTCCACATCTATCTCCATATCTCCAGGATATATCAGGGAGCTGTAGGCCAAGGATGGAGAGTTGGAGGGACACAAGAGACAGCATTGGGCAGTGGGAGGGGTCCCAGAAGATGAGCAGATATGGCTTTTTGGTAGGCAGTGTAGCCAAGGGGTGAGGAGGGATTTGAGGGAAGAAAAGGGCAGCTTTCAACAAGAGTTTACAAACAGCATCTTCCAGACATGAGGAGTGTCACGGGAGAAAGGATGAAGATGTCTGCTGGAAATGGATAAAGGAGGATGATGCCCTTCTGGCTGAGAGAGTTTTGTGGAAATTAGCACTATAGATGTAGGGTGATGAGTGTTCTAGAAAAAATGTGTGTGTGCAAAATGAATTCTACAAAGAACCTGTGAGGTGCCTAAGGGGCCAGGGAAATTAATGGGAGCTGAGCAAAATGGGCTTGGGCTCAAAGCCCAGAGAGGTATAAGTGAGGTGAATAACACCTCATGGTTTCCAGAGAAGTTTTCTGTACACACCTTGGCATGAACCTCTCCTGTAAATTGCATTTTTGGTGAACTGGTCTGAAATTTTTGGTCTGAAAATCAAGAGGCAAATCTGAGACAGGCAGGGGCAAAATAAGAGAAAGAAACCCCCAAATAACCCAAACCAAACAACAATACCACAGTCATTACTACTGAGTTCTTTACTATTAGATGCCCCCTTTGACTTCAGTGCTGTAAAACCTCTCACCCTGTGATTCATTGACTGGATGAGTACCGCACCTAGAACTGCTGAACTGCTGAGCACAGCAGGCATCTCATGCATGGTTTTTCTTTTCTTGACACATCTGTTTTCATTGTTATTTTTTGTGTGTTTTTGTCTGATGTAACCCAGCTATTTCTGTAGGGTTGCAGGGAAAGGAAGTGAAAGGGAAGGAGCACTAATATCTGGACTCCTGGTTTTACAACAGTATGTAAAGAATCAGGAGGATAAGAATGTAAGGGATCCTGGCTGACTGAAGGGATGTGGAATCCTTCCACTTGTAGTCGTGCCTTTGGACCTGTCACCACTCAGGAGTGGCTGAAGGTTTCTTTTGGAAGGCTCTTGAATGGGGTGGCTCTTTGCACTCTTCATGGTGCTGTGTGTTTCATGGAAGCCTCTGCACAGGGCATGTCTGGAACCACCACATTATCTCTCGCTATATAAAATGACAGAATAAGGAAAGGAATTCTTCTGTAGGGCTGAACCTTCTAGACAGCAATGAAGCATGTCGTGAGAGCAACATCCCACCTATTCTGTACTTCTGGTTTTGAGGAGATAGGCATCAACCCTCCTTCTCCAGAACTGATCTCCTGCCACAACTGAAATCATAGTGCAATTTTAGCTTTAGAGAAGGGAGAGAAATACAGAAGAAAAACTAGGCTTTATGCCTTGCCTTTCCTAAGTTCAGGCTTGAGCAATATGAACCTACCAGGGTTATGTTGTTGGTGAGCAATATTATCTCCTATAGAGATTTTTTGTTTGTTTCTTTTTTTTGTTTTTTTAAAAAATATATTTCTTACGCTTCTCTTGATGGCCAGCAACTGCAGTAGCTGAACAGAAGAGCAGAGGGAAAAGACCAGTGTTTATCTGGAGAATACGTGCAGTAACAGCTTGGAGTTTGGCTGGCAGAGTGAGAGAACCCCATGCTGGAATGAAAATCCTTTCAGCCTTGGCATGTGATGATTTTTTTGTTTATTTTTTTTATTTTAAGGCTGCACTGAACCAAAACTGCAGTAATCCATCTTACTCCTTGTTCAGGCTTCTGCCAATAATTATGTAAATAACAGATCACAGTTAATTATTTGTTTCATAGCTTCCTATTTTCTCTATTTGTATTAGTAGCATGTCATTATTGTCTTAGAATACAGCTCTGTGTTCTTGGCAATGTGGAAAACAACAAAAATGGATGAACTGACAGTGGCAACAGGACTGGTGACTGTGTGGAGTCTGCAGGGCCTGAATTAAACCTGCCTGAAGGTTAACTCTGATTCCCATGGCTGTCCTGGGATTTGCTGATCTGTGCTCTCTGCATATTCTCATTTCAGAGAAGTGATCCCTCAGGAGGGTTTGCCAACAAAGCAGTATGGATCTGAAAGGTGGGGGGGGTCTTGCCCTGCTGTTTGATTTGCAATTTTCACTTCTCTCTGCCTGTCACGTTTGCATTTCATGATTTGTGCCTGTGTGGTGGTGATGACCTTGGAAGTTTTGCTTTTAATCCTGGCTTAGGCAGCTGCTTTAGTACAGCTTTCCTACCAGGTGAGCAGTTTGAGAAGTTCACAAATCGCTGTGTGCTCTTGCTCTTTTCCTTTTCAGTGAGACTTTTCATTTGAAAATGGGAGACTATGACAGGATTTCTTTTCTAATAATTTTGCACAAGATACTGTATTCTCATTTTCACATTGCCTTTAGTGTTGGGTGGTTTTTTCCATCAGACTGGTGCTTGTAAACTTTGCCCCAGCCAGACCCACTGGGGCTTGGCTGTCCCGAGCTGTAGGATGTAAATAATTTGATGTGACATCAGCTGACCAAGTGCCACTGCTGTCCAGGCTTCAGTCCCTGAGCAGGTTGGTGGATGAAATGTTGCTTATGGGATGCTGAATCAGAGCTGCTTAAGCACTTTGGGCCAGGCACTAATTTTGTGCAGTTTCTGGCATGCTCTCAGTGCTAAATAATAATTAATACAAAATTGCAACACTATTAATAAATACCAACTGTGCAAACTATGCAATAAGGAGAAATTATTTCTATTGCACTAGCGTGGCTCACAAAGAGGGGTCATTGCCTGTGTTGGTGTGCTGAGGTATTAGAACTCAAATACTGCTGTAGTTATACCAGTGTTAAAACATTTCTAATAGTCTTGTTATTTCCGTCTAGCAGCCAGAAATGCTGACTAACTTTCAGGATAACAATCTTTTATATATTCAGGAAACAAAATACCCAAGGGCCAGTGGTGACTGACAGCTACAGTGCTCTGATTAAAACTGACAGTTCCTGATCAGCTCCGTCTTGGCTGTGTTAGTTCCTTTTCTCATGGGGAAGAGAAGACAGAGGACAAAAAATTATTTAATGTAATAAAATTAGGATATGAAACTTTTTTTTTCCTTTGCAATTTTCCAGGAATTTGTAACTCAGAAGTACCAAAGTACCTGAGTAATAGTGCTTGGAAGGGCAAGCATTAATCTCTCCGTGATGACTTTCCTATAACAAGGTACAGAAAATGCCAAGTGTTGGCTTCTAGTCATTGATTTTTGGTCGTAAGAACAATGTGCTGAGGTTCCCAAGTTTCTGATGATCAGTTAATATCTGGTGTTTGCGTGTTTTATTCCCAACTGGTATTAAGAAAAGGAAGATTTTTTTTTTTCCCCTCTAAATGAAAGCAAACATGGTGCTTTTGCTCATCTGCACTTACATACAGACTGCACAAGCAATACACAATCCCTAATGAAAAACCTTGAGTAGCTGGTCAGAACATGAGGTTGTTGGGAGCCACTGGTGCCCCACATAGTGAGTATATCTCCTGCTCTCCTCCCCTGCCCTTCTCTCCAACAGCATTTCTTAGTCATTGAGGAAATAACTTTATTTCCTTTACCTCTGTGTTAATTTAATCTCCTTTTTACAGGTGTAGAGACGCTGGATGTTAGCAGCCGTTAGGAGCTAACAGGAGCAGTTAGCAGCCCCTCCCCTGCATCTGTTGCTGTGTGCTTTTCGGCTCTGGGGTGTACCTTGAACTGTACAGAAGAGCTGCAAAAGAAATAAAATTAATGAATTCTCTTCATTACTTCATTATAGAAAAGTCTTGGCAGATCTGCTAAAGTTTAGGGTCACTTGCTATTTCCTTCATGAAACATATTTTTAAGTAGTTGAAATTTTCACCTCTTACATGTTGGCAATTCCAGCTGTTTAAGGTGCAGTGGGAGTACTTTATGTTACTACAAAGCTACCAAAATTTTCAAGTTTTTGGACTGTGAATCAAGAGAGTTGCAACAGTTGCTGGAGAAAAGAGAGATAAATCACTTTTGGTCTGCATTTCATTGTGCTTTTTAAACTTCTGTCTGGAAGTGGCCAAAATTAGTAATGCTTCTGTAGTCATATTATGTTAAAAAATATGTAATGGTTTAAATGTCAAACTGCACCCTATTGCAAGTGTACATTTGCCTCTCAAGTGTGCATTTAAATCACTTGCATTGCTGAAAGCCACTTAACAAAAATAAATCAGAAGTGGAGCTGATGTTTGAATAAAACCAGAAGTTATGTGAGTGGCTGGAGAAAGGTCTCTGTCTGTAAGCAGATGCAATCAAATCTGAATCAGGATTTAACATTTTTGATTTAAATATTTAGTCAAGGTCTATTGTAGCATCCCTTCTCATTTTCTACGTGAATGGGAAATACGTTCATCACCATTTAGAAATTACTGGGCTTTTTAACCTGATGATGTTTGGTTTTATTCACTCAGACTTGTGCAATTGAAGCGCAAACCACTTCAGTCCCGAGTGGGAGAGATTTCCTGGGCCACTGCTGCCTGCAGAAGAGCTTTGTGTGTACAGCATGAGCCCAGCAGTGGGAGAGCTCAGATTGTCCAGGCAGACATAGATGTTCCACCTGTGCTCTCTGTCCAGAGACTGCCAGAAAACAACAGGCAGGCTCAGCCACGGTGTGGACACCATTAGTTAATAGATTTGTATCACTGATCTGATAATTAAGATGTTTGTAAATTCTATTAATCACCCTTTTTTGCTGGCAAGATCTCTATTTTTCAATGCTCCAGTTCTCTTTGTAGATTAAAACAAATGCATAAAAGTTTTTGCTTTAATGAAGGAAGCTGCTAAGAAGAAAATTTATTATTATTAATTATTTAGTTTTTATTTTATTTTATTTCTCCACTGTTTTCAGGTGTTTCTTTTATTCTGCAGGAGGCAAGTTTTGGTGATTTTTTTTGATCAATGCCTTTGACATAATATAGAAGATCCCTGTTTGCAGCTTCCATTCAAACATGTGGACTCCAGTTGCCTCTGCTAGTATTGAGTCATCAAGACAGAAGAACTAAAATACAGATCTTACAGTCATGCAGGAAGTTTCTATTTAAAAAAATAGTTTTATAAGTATGGTGTTTCTAAAATATATTGGCTCCTTTGTAATTACACACTTTAGATATTAATACATATAATTATGAAAGTATAATTAGACTCTGGTAGGTAGTGTCATAACAATTTTAAGGTAGATTTAAAAATATCTTGTATCTAAATATCCCAAAAAGAGCAATTTTTCTTCTCTAGTGATATTCTTGGGCTTAGTCTGGAGGACCTGATTCTAGACTCTGAGTTTTTTGCTTTGGGTTTTTTTCCTTTTAACCCAGAATTCAGTAGAGACTGAATTGTTCTGTCTTTTAAAGGAACAGTCCCAGGCTTCTTCTGTAAGATTTCAGGGCTAGAGGGAAGCAAGAGCACGCATTGGATAATTTTAGGTTAAAGATTATCCTTACAAAAGAATCTCTTGGCAGTTCTTAGAAAGCCAGGTAGTAGAAGCCTTGGTTGGTGGGAAGCTGAAAGAATGTAGCACCTGCAAGTGTTAGGGACCAAGTGTCACAGTGTGTGTGAGAGGTGTTCACACAACGGCTGCAGACCCTCCTGCTCTGGGACCTGTTTCTTTTAGCAGATTCCTTTCCCTTTAAATCCAGAATAGCATCTTTCCAGTCCAAATTGCTATGCAGCATGTGGTTTGCTGAGGGGAAAGCAAGTCATTTTGTGTCTCCCAGAGGCTCGTGCCGTGTCAGCTGTCTGGTGCCCCTGTAATTTCACAGAGATCCTGCTCAGAGCCTGTGCTGAGACCGCAGCTGCGGGCGCCCAGTACCTTCCGCATGGGTGCCCGGAGGGTCCTGCTCCTGTCCTTGCTCTCCTTCCCTCCCCCTGGCTCTCACTTGTGTGTAATCAAATTAAGCAGCGGCAGCAGCCACAGCAGAGAAGAGCAGCTCTGTTTGAAGCTGTCCCTCCAGAGTGTGCACACAGATTTCATCGCTTGCACCTGCCGTGTCTGGCTGCTGCTGTGACCTCGTGTGCCAGCAGCCTGTACTGATGAACGTTCCCTGTTCCTTCCATCCCAATTAACAGTTTTAACGATACTTTATTCCTTGCCAGCCTTCTAAAGCTTGTCTTTGTCCATAAACACTCTGCATTATTTTTGTACTCCAGTAGAAGAGTGCTTTCAGAGCATATAATGAAAGCTAGAGCAGGCAGTGTTAGGAGGTTTCTGTTAGACACATAAAGGCAGCACTTGCTGGGCAGTGATAACTGTGTGAGGATGCTGTGTCATTTGAGCTGGAGCAGTCACTCATGCAACACTGCAGGCTTCTCTTTGAAACCCTCTGTAGGTCGGTAAAGCCTTTCTTGCTGTTTCTTTTGAGATCCTTGGGCATTGTGCCTTCCCTAGAGTACAAGACTGCTGCCCTTTCCCTGTGCAGGACCCTGTGCCAGCCACAGCAGCTGCTGTCTGGGCAGGGTGGAGATGCAGCAGCACATGAGTGTGGAACAGGCACCAGGCTGTGAGACTTGCCAGGGCTGTGCAAGTCCTTCCTCTGTGCTCTTTACTGCCTGATGAACTCCTTGGAGTCAAACCAGTCCAAAACCACCATCTCCATCACTACCCACAGGGTATTTCCTTATGACATGAAGCCATCTCATTGAAATATTTTATGTTTCAAAGTACTGACTTGTTTCAGTCCAGAATTCTTTGGTTCCATACAGATGTGTATCCACTCCCTTTCTACCACTAAGATACCAGTGAGACAGAATGAGCACAGGGGATCTATATAAGAGCCCTGCTTAGACTAAGCACTAAATTGGTGCTGTTTGGCTTCCTTTGGAGTTCATTGCTGCAGCCCCCCCCACTGAGGATAACTTCTCATGTGATGGTAATTTTAATTTTTGCAGCAGATGATGCACATCCCATGAGTGAGCATTATAGGTAACAGTACCCATGGAAGGGTGGCTCTCTGCTGGAATTGGAGAACATTAGTGGAACTGAACAGGGTGCAGCCTCCCTCGTTGATTCTGCTGTTGCATTGTTAAAAACCTGATAATCTTTTTAGCTGCTCAGTCTCTCCCATTGGTAATTGCTAAATGTAGTTGCTTATGTACAAGCAAGCTCAAACAATGGAAAATATATGAAATATGAACCCTTTCTTTGTGGGGTGGGAACATTTATCTTGCTGTGGTGAGGAATGTTCACCTCACATTTCCGAACATTGTGTTCAGCAGATGGGCTGTTTCCTCCTTCTCCTTCAGGTTTTGGTCTCTCCATTGGGGACAGGGCTGAGGCTATGCTTAGGTGGGCTGTTAGAGTAATTGGACAAATGAACAGGCATGGCTTTAAAGATGCTGTTGTGTGATTTTATTGTTATTGAGTGCAGCGGGTGGAAATTGGCTTGGTTCTTGTTTTGTTTTTCCATAGTTCAGTCTATTGACTTGTAGATAAGTGAGAATCTCACTGGGAAAGAGCTGCCTTTTGACTCTAGTACTGTCCCCAGTTGAGAGAAGACTGAAAAATGCAAGGGAACCTAAAAAAAAACATCCTAGAGCTGACAGCCTCCAGTCAAGCAGCATGTTTGCAAAGATGATGGAAGTTTTCATGTGGCTACTGAATTTTATCTCTGCTGGGTGACTCTGTCACTGTTCAATGGCTGAGAGAAACCTCCTTGTACAGGCATGGGCATAATTTTATACATCCTAAGGTAAAGAGAGTAAATGATAGAGAAACATTGTTCTTAAACAGTCTCAACCCAACTTCATGGAAACTTTAACAACAAAATAAATACAAACCCTCTTAAAATAGAGATGAGGTTAAAAGGAGACTGTGTCTAATTTTGTTAGCGTTGTGGTCCTAATTTGTTGCTCCTGGTGACTTGAATTCCTCACAAATTGCTGGTTTGCCTGCAGATCTGTAATTCCCACATGCTGTAATTTTGCTGTTAGAAATGTTGGCCATGGGCAGCTCTTTCTTTCTGAGCTGGAATTTTGAACACTTTAAACTCTTCAGCATGGTTTTTCTCTGTTTGGTGGAGGTGGAAGCTCCTGCCTTGCAGGGAGGATGAGCAGCTCTGGGTTTGCTGGGACAGAAACCCTGGGAAGGCAATGAGGAGGAGCAGGGGTGCAGGAGGTGCCTGCTGTGAGTGCGGAGGCAGCTCCTGGGTTGTGTGTTAGCTGCAAATTTGTACCCTTTGGAAAGCAGTGTAACCATCCAGCAGAAGGGTGTGCTGGAGAAACAGGCTGTCCTCTTCTGCAGTACCTCAGTATGTGAGATCAAGATACTGTGGGAACAATTCTGAGGCATTTTTTATGGAAAATCCAAGAATTTTCCAAACAGTGTGCCCTGCTCTATAATTCCTATCAGCTGCTGGAAGGATCAGCTATTGCTATGAGCCTTTGGCTGGTTTGAAATCATTAGCTACATGCTTTGAGGTTCAGCTAGCACCCAGTCTCTTCATTTTATGCCATATGTTTAACTGTTATGTCATAAACTGAAAGAATGTCTAATTTTTTAACTTATCTCAGAATTTGAAATGCTGAGATGAAAGGAGAGATGGATGTGAGTTGCACTTTGATCTGGTTTTCATCATTTCAGTTGGGTTTCATCTCGGTTTTGTTGAGTTTGGCGTTTTTTTTAGGAGTCCAAAGAAATTTAACCTTACTCTTTGTTGTTTGCTTTTTACATCAGTTTTATCCTCTTGGCATCTGCTGTTTTTATGACTGCTACTACTCTCATAGCCTTAGTATGGATCTCTCAAATTAAGAGGACATGACAAGTAAATGCAATTAACCAACTATTCAGATCTTCAGGGGCTTATGAGGTAACTGAAGCTGCAGATGAAGGTCAGTCTCGAAGTACAAAGATACTTTCAGCTCTTGGTATTTTTACTTTTCTGCTCAGCTCTAAAATTTACTGAAGTCTTGATGCTTACTAAAGTAGTCATGGATGCATCTTGAATTTGAAATGCCTGGGGAAGGCTCTTTGGTTATACAGTAATTATGGACTGTTTCTATTTTTACACTTAGGAATTGCAGTTAAGGGCACTGTCAGGAGTCTGGAGCTCTGCTTAGCACATACATCACCTGTATGTGCCTAGCTATAGGCATGGATTCCTTCACTGGCTTTTATTACCTCAATCTCTCTGTCCTCAGCAGTTCTCCATGATAAGGTTGACCATCTTTATCTGCTCCTCAACAAACTAATGAGGTTTTTATGTTGATTAATATGAAGCAGATTATGGGCCTGCAGTGTTCTCTCGTGCAGGCCCAGCGATGGAGAGAAGGCAAAACCACATGCTGGAATTTCATGAAAGAAGAGTGTGTAATTTAAGCAAAATGTTTTACTTGATAGGCTGCAAGCATCTATTTTTCAAATGGGCTGTGAAATGTTAGTAGTGGGTTTCTATAAAGACATTTAATTGTGAAAGAGGAATGTTTATTTTGGGTCGAAAAGTTTCAGAAAGGAAAGGATATGCATATCTTGATCAAAGTTGAGTAATGTCAAGTTTGTAAGGAAAATAGCAGGGCTCAAGTCTCTTCACATTTGTGGGAATACAGGGCATATGCAAAGTGTTTACATTGTACAACTGAGATCTAGATTTTACTACTTTATTTTCCTGTGTTAGGATAAATGGACGAAGGGACAGAGAGCTCAAGCTTGGTTTTGGGCACGGCCATGAAGTGTTGCTGTTTGTATTAGCACAGAGCCCACAGGTCCACAGGGCAGATCCTGTTGCACAAGTCTCTGTGCTCTTCAGCTGCTGCATCCTGGCAGTGGTGCTGGCAGCAGGACAGCAAGGGTAAAAAGGAGAGAGGGGAGGCTCAGCCATGTCAGGGTCCTTCAGCAGGCACACATGGAATACAGAGGTGGCCATTCTTCCAGGGAGACCATTTTCAGACCTGCTGTATGCCCTGGGATAACTAAGCACAGCCTCTCTCTGCTTTCCCACCTAGCACAGTGAGGCTCTCTGGCACATAAAAACCCCTCCCAAATAATCAGTACTCACAGTGGCCCTGTAAGTTAGTTGTTTGTCATTAATACTGTAGTGTTGGTGATGATGCTGATGTCTGCCTTGTGCTTGGAAACTGGGAACAGCAACCAGGAGGAGTCGATCCTGAAATGGCTTCTCAGGGAAATTGAGCTGTCATCTACCTGCTCCAGTGCTAGAAAAGCACTGCTGCTCACCTCCTGTTATTTGGCAGGGCCTTCCAGTGCTCCTGCAAATGAATAGGCAGTTAATTTGTGAATGAGCTGACTTGCATGCCTAATTTCCTTTCACACCTCTTGTTTGCAACTGATGGAAGTGTGCATTAAAACAGGAAGCTTTCCCTGCTTATTCTGAGTGTGTGTGTGAAAGGGAGAAAGAGGGCAAGGGCTGTAAGTAAAAACATGTTGATGGAGTACCTGTACTGTGACAGAAATGGATGCGTTTCAGAACATATCAGTTGGTATAAAGGACTTGAAGAGGAAATTGATGCAACTCAGAGCACTTTAGGAGGCTCTGGAACCAGCCTGTATCTACCTGGAGCAATGGAAGTGAGGATTAGGACATGCTTCAGCTGGAATAATGTGTTTGGCCATTCTGAAGGCTTTCTGGAATATTTGTAGGCAGGAGCATTGTTAATTTTGTCTTATAAGGTAAATCAGTCATTGTTTTCTGCAGGGAGGGGAAAGTAATGCAATAACATACCTCCCCCTTTCCCTTCCCTTTCCCTTCCAGGTGATTTTGCTCCCCCTCTACTCTGGGCATGGCCACACAAGTAGTTGTTTTGGCAGGTGACTTGGGGAGCAACAGTAAGAGGATCAGGGCAGGGCAGGTTTCTGGGAATAAGCAGCTGATAAGCAAAGTACTGGGACACTGTGCTGATTGGGTAAGAAAGATTAGGCAATTAAATTTTTGTGGGGGCAAAAGCCCAGACAATGTCCTTAAGGCATGGTAGTATTTTGTTAACAAAGCAAAAGGCAGAGGATTTTATTTACTTGTAGCTCTATGGCTGCAGAGTTTGTTTTGCAGCAGTTATATTATTAAAAAAAAAGCCTTGAGTTGATTAGCATAGAATCATAGATCCCTTTAGGTTGGGAAAGATCTCCAAGTAGGAGTCCAACCATTGCCCCAGCACTGCCAAAGCCACCACTAAGCCATGTCCCCAAGTGCTATGTTCTCACATCTGTCAAATCCCTCCAGGGATGTGCCTCCACCAGTGCCCTGGGCAGCTGTGCCAGGGCTGGACAACCCTTTCAGTGAAGACATTTTTCCTAATATCCAACCTAAACCTCTGGATACCTGTCAGAGGGACAGAAATTATGCATTGTTTTCTTATATTCTTCTTTTATTTGTGCTTCTATTAATCTATGGCCTTGTTGTCTTATGTCTGAGCAAGATTTTTGTGCCAGGAATCATCATTTTTCTGTTTGCAAAAAAATAAAATATATGGTGCTGATGTCTGATGGAAATTTACATCCCACAGATAGTAATTGCCACAACTGTGGCCACTATAATGAGCAGACCTTTCAATTTTCCTATGAAACATAGAGATAAATAGCTTTTGGATGTGAAAGAATTGTATTCTGGATTTGGAGCCTGTTTTTTTCCTGTTTGGGGGATTTTTTGTACAACCATGTGGGTTTGTAGAGCTTAGTCTTATAGTATTCAGTAACAGCTGTTTTAAGGAGAATGCCAAATCTCATAGGAGATGGCATTTCTTAAATCCTACTTCTCTAAAAATTTGGTTTGATTCTGTAAGTGCTTCCTTGGAAAGCCATGGCATGAGGCAGATCGTGTGCTGCTGTCAGATGGAAACTAAAACACAACAAATGTTTGCTGGTGACTCAGGGAAGATTTGCCTTATGTGGAACTTCTGTGAAGCTTCTGCTTTCCTTGCTGCAGTGGGGAGGTTTCTCAGGGAATCATAGAATTGTTTAGATTGGAAAAGACCTTTAAGATCATCAAGTCTAACTGTATTCCCAGCACTGCCAAGGTCATCATGTCCCCAAGTCCCACATCTACAGATTACTCCATCTACCTTTATTAACCTCCTTCCTCCAGTTCTACTTGCAAACTCATCTTATGCTGAGTTGGCCCATTTTCCTAAAATTTGCTGTAAAAATGAGTACTTAAAAATTATATAAGCATAATGTTTACTAGAAAATATGTAGCAGGGAATCAAGAAATCCTTTGCATATGTTTAAATAGTGCTTGCAGTGTGACTGCCATTAGGCTTAGACTATTTTGTTGATGCTGTTGCTCCACCACGGCAGAAATCTCATTCCAGCTGCATATGTGAAGGGTGTAAATATCAGAACTAGCAATTTTCCTCAAGCATTTTCTTTGCATTTGAATGGAGCATAGAAATAAAGCATCCGATCTGACAAGCAAACCTGATGATAGCTCCAGGAAAGCAGTTTTTTGTTTTTGTTTTCAAAGCAATTTCTGTAGTTTTTCTCCACTTCTCTGTTGCACCATTTAGCTGAATGGTGATATACTCTGCCTCCAGCACACAGCAGGAACCTTATGTCTATAGATGTTTTATGCAGTCTTTTCTTTTTCATGTATCCTAGGGTGGTGTGCTTGAGGTGAATATTTTTTCCTCCTCTCTCCCCAAAAATGGCATTAATAACAATATAAAAAGGAGGGAATTATACAAAAAAGAAGGTAGGAGTAGGATGGAGTGTGTCTGCATTTGATAAATATCTTTGTTATTTCTAGCACTTGAATTTTTAACATCCAATGTCTATTGTCCCTCAATATCTGCAGTCCTCCTCTGGGCCCTTAGTGTATCAGCAGAGAGGGAAGAGCAGTTTGTGACCCGACATGTGAAGAGGTGAATTAATGGTGTTCTCTGAAATTATAGGCCATTTAAAATGCATTAATTGCAAGAGATTTCTCAGTCTCTGCCATCGAAGATAGCAAGCTGTATTTTCTTACCTGTAGCAGACACTGATAGAGACACAGCTAAGTCAAGAAAGAAACTGAAAGTCCGTTCCAGGCTGGAAAAGGTTGTGTGTGTGTTTTTAAATAATGGCTGTATAAAAGTCAAACTGCTGATCATGTTTCTGAACACAGAAGGAAAACCTGCTCTATTTGGTTTCAGTTTCAGTGTGCAAGGAGCAGTTCTGATTCCAATGTGTCAGTTCCATCACAAAGTGGGAGCGAAATGAGCAGGAGAAAAAACAAAAATGAAATCCATTGCATGGCACTTTGAGTTGACATGAAAGGCAAGTTTCTTCATTTTGGGAGGAGCACCCCAGATTCCTAGTAGCAGGGAAAGAAAAAATTAAACTGATTTAGGGTATAATTTTTCTGAATATATAATATATATCCTGCAGTCCTAGTAAATACAGGATTTTAGGATTTGATTATACTTACATTTCTTACAGAAATTTCTCATTGTTAAAACAGTGTCTCGAGGAAAGATGGATGGTAACTCTTTCCCAGCCCAACTTCTGTTCTGAATGAATGGGTGACTGTGATCCTTCTGGCTACTAGCAGTTACATATATTAGGAGGCTGATAATTTTCCATGTGTTTGCTACATCTGAGATTTCATGCAACAAGTGCAGCACTGTGATAAGTATTTAAAAGCAGTAGATACATGTTAGGCACTTCTCCAACTGTTTTTGTTCTCTGTCCAACTTTTCCAGATCAACCAGCTATATGACAGGTCCTCAAAATTGCATCAATTTCCTTGAGGATCAGCAGGTGCCCTCCAAGCATGCCATGGGTATTTCAAGAGAGGTGTTAATAAGACTAATTTCCTAGGCAGATTGCTGTTCCAGGTTTATGTATGCATTAGCACAAATTATTTTCCCCTTGGTAACTTCTAGTTTTCTATACATATTTTTTGATCCTTATTTAAATTTAAGTCTGTGGTTGGGGATTGCAGGAGTCTGAAGAAGTATGAACAAGACTTTCAAGGTGATCTACTTGTGAATTTGTGTTCCTTATTACCATTGCTGTAATGAATGAACAGGTGCCTCATAGAATGAGAAGTTGCACAAAGAGTAGTTTTTCATTTTTCTAAGATTGCACTGAAGATAAAGAAAGCCTATTGGTTTGTTTCCTTTCCCAAACCACTTGCATTTGGTCCTTCCTCACTTCCACTTTCTCTTCCCTGCCAAACCAAGTGGAGCAGAGGGGATGTGCAGTTTCTCAGTCATGCACAAAGCACTTCCAGGCTTGCCAGAGAGAGGAAGAAATTGGATGACATAGATGGAATTCTCTTTTGTTTGATTTCCTTCCTCTCATTGCTGCTGTCATGAACATGTGAAATTACCTCTAGCAAAACACTTAAGCTGAGATATAATCTGCCAAGGGAATTTGGGCATACAGTACCTGCTTAAAATAACAATAAATTAGACAGTTGGATGCCTTATTCTCAGTGCAGCTTTGAAAGTCTCTGGCTTTAAGTATAATTACAAATAAGATTTAAACAATGTCATTATTTATACAAGCTGGCTATAAGTCATGAATTGCATCTTTCTAAATTAATAAAAAGATTAATTTTCTCTTGTTTTCATTTCCATCATCCCCAATACCTTACGGGGAAGAGCTTAAGGAATAACCTGCTTCTGGGGCCCTGGCTGAAAACCATTGCAGTGCGGAGGCTGGTGAGGAATGCTGCAGCTCCCCTGGTGGAGTGCATCCCTCCTGGGGGCACCTGGCTGCCTGCTCAGACCTGCACGCAGATCTGCTGGCTTTGGGTGGCACTCACAGCAGGGTGTTGGACAGACTTGAAAGCACCCTTGCTGCTTGGCTTTGGCCTGTTTGAAAACAGCTTTTTGTGCTGGGGCAGCTCACCTGTGTATCCTGTCAGGTCCTCATGGATTTACCTGCTGCCTATATGCGCTCAAACACGTTCAGTGGCACCTGTGTCTGTGCCACGGTGTGTTCTGCACTGCTCTCCAGAGCAACCTCCTTGTTCACCACAGAGGGACTGATGTGAGCAGTGCTCAGCAGGTGCTCTACAGCCCAGCAAACCCCGCATGCACCAGGAGGGTGCTTGGAGCCAAGCATGATTCCAGCCAGTGGCAGGAGCAGGATAAAATCTGTGGGACACGCCACACTTAGGTGAGATCTTGAGCCTGCTCTCCGCCTCCAACATGCATGCCCCACAGCAGAATGCTTGACATAGAGTTTCTTATATCCAGCAATCACTTTATCTGATGGTATCAATTTCAGAGTTCGCAGTACTTCCTGAATCCTCATTTACTCTAAATTTACTGACCACACAAGCATTTGGCTATACTGTGCATTGCCTTCAATACCCAGACAGCACTGAGGCTGGTTTTCCTTTTCCTTCAGACTGGCACTGTTTTTATTTCCTCCCCTATATATTATGCAGCATTCTTATGGGCATACAACTCAGGTGCTTCATTTTCTGCTTAATGTCTAGCTCAAGAATAAATGAAGAAAAGGATTGACATGTTTCCTGAAATAAGTGCCTTTGATACCAGTGACTGAAGTGCAGGACCAGTGTGTGGATTACTGACTGTCGAGATTTAGGACTGAGTTGCCTTTTACTTTTGAAATGGATCTTTTCTTTTTCTTCTGTCAGTGAGAAAGGTCACCAACAGGCTTCTTCATCAAAGCTCTGCCTTTTGTGTTCCTTTTGGTGGCTAAGCATATTCTTCCTGACCCCATCTCTTCAGCTGTTTAGGTATTTCTGTGCAAAAGAAGGGTGTGGGTAGGCAGGGAAAGATTCTGTTTGCTTTATTTTGATGTTAGTCCCTTGTGTGCAGCACCTGTGACTGATCTTGAGTATCTCTGAAGATTTAATAGCTTTCTACTTCTTACATAACATATCCTGAGATAAGGAATGGGAGTTAGGGACTACCCCAAAAGCTAACCACCACCAAAGTAATGTGGTGTTTATCTTACTAAATGACTGACAGTGTTGATTAACAGAAGAGAGAGTTGTAAGAGACAAGGGATAATGCACACATTTCCAAGTTTATAGATGCTGTGGAATAATACTGCTTCTGTATGGAGAGGAGGAGCTGCTATGGCTGGCTCTGGACCTGTAATGCAGATGGCTGTTCTGAAACAGGAAAGTCACTATGGGAGAGAATGGGGAATAGGAAATAAAAGAACTTCAGCAATTCAAATAAATGGAGACATGAATTGCAATGAAAGCAGTTTTTTTAAACAGAGAGTATTTTGTAAGCTGGTTTCTCTCTGGATTATTCATTAGTCCCCTCCTCCCTAACAGTTTTAATCCATTGGCAATTTTGGCCACACTAGAAGGAAGACTTCACGATATAATACTGCTGGAGGTTTCATAGGCATTTGGAAATGTCTATGGGAAAGGAGGGAGTCCCTGTAAGATGAGCTTAATGTTTATGAGATGTGAAAGAAACCACAAAGGCAAAAGATTTTAAATATCCACCACCTCTGAAAAAGCTTGGAGATTGCTGTCTCAAGCATAAAGCCATATAAAAACAGGGATCATTAGTTCTACTTTTAGAAAATAACCTTTTGCTATAAACTTGCTGTGAACTGGCTTGTGGGACCTTGCCAAGGCTTTCTTTGAAAAAGTTGTGGGCTTCTCTGAGCCCTGTACTGTGGTTAACTCCTGATCTAGTGATTAGCCGTCCTGACTCCAAGGTGCACCTGTCATTAAGGAATTAATGCACATTTCATGAGCAGAAGGTGAACAAATTAGAGCCTTTTGCTGTTTATAGTTAAGGGGTGAAACTCCTTGTTTAGCTGTATTGCAGTGTCTCCTGAAACAAGTGGAGGCTATGTACTTTATTTCTTCTACTGCATTGTTAATTACCACAAATTAAGGTGTAGGTGACTTGCTGACAGCAATTTTCAAAAATCTGACTCTTGAGAAATGAAGGGTTCAATACCACCCTATTTTTTTTAAAACCTGAAAACTTTCTATGCAAGGTGAAAGCAAGGAGTTTGTGTGTCCTGAAAAGAATGTGCAATTATTAATTTTTTCCCAGGTTCCTGTACTCATCTATTTTTTAAGCAATTCATTACTGAATACCCCAAGGGATATTTAATGAAATTTGGTATCACAATGAAGTTAGAGTTGGAACTGTATTTGTCACTGGATGATGCCGAATTTAAGTTTGGTATTCATTGAGGGGCTGCAGCGTGTCCAGAGAAGGGCAGTGGAGCTGGGGAAGGGTCTGGAGAGTCAGTCATATGAGGAATGGCTGAGGGAGCTGGGAAAGGGGCTCAGCCTGGAGAAGAGGAGGCTCAGAGGGGACCTTGTGGCTCTGAACAACTCCCTGACAGGAGGGGGCAGCCAGGGGAAGGTGGGGCTCTGCTCCCAGGGAACAGGGACAGGATAAGAGGGAACAGCCTCAAGTTGCACCAGGGGAGACTCAGGCTGGACATCAGGAGGAATTTCCCCATGGAAAGGGTGGTCAGGCATTGGAAGGAACTGCCCAGGGAGGTGGTGGAATCCCCATCCCTGAAGGTGTCCAAGGAGCGACTGGAGGTGGCACTCAGTGCTCTGGCCTGGGTGACAGGGTGGGGATCGGTCACAGGTTGGATTCCGTGATCTGGGACATCTTTTCCATCCTCAGTGATTCTGGGATCTCTGGGATGCTCTCAGCATGCTGCAGGAGGAACAAGGGTTGATCTCTGGCAGAGGAGGAAGGCAGCTCCAGGGGAGAGCAGCCCAGGCTGAGGCTTGGGGAAACTCTCAGGTCTCTTTCTGGGCTGTGCTGCTCACTTAGATGTGAGCTCAGATGTATCACTGTGCCTTTCCCTGTGTCCCTTTCCCATGTTGAAATAGGCAAAGATACTAACCTGACTGAGAAATACTTGGTACTTCCTGAGACAAAATCACTGTAGAAAAGATGTTTCCATTTGCACAATACCCAAGTGCTTGTTAATATAATTTCAATGTAATGTTTCCCACTATGACTATTGCTCACTGTGGTGTGTTTAGCCACAGGAAATGTTTCCTTTTCTTCAATCCTTGTCTTTCCTTCAGAGTGGCAGTAAACTTTTGCCTCACAACAGTAAAAACACAGGCAGGTCTGTCATATCACAGACAGTGGTTACTGTGAAATCAAACCTTCAATCAAAGGCTTTTATGTCTGCAGTATCAGAAGCTCAGCAGCCTTTATCACCTACCCACCATCTACAAATAAAATCTGAACATGGAAAGTGATTAAAAGGGGTCTGCTTTACCAACAGAGAAATAAAAGCTGGCCTAAATAAGACAGACTCTCCACTAATAACAGCAACAACAATGTTCCTGTCTGGTTTTTATTTGGGATGCACATCTTATAATTAATCTTCCTTCTCCTAATTTCCCTTTCATCTGGGGCTCTTCCAAGCACTTCATGAGAACATAATAACCAAGCCCAACTGTATCTGTGACACACATGATTATTGTTATTATCTTCATTAGGCTAATGCAGACTCTGAAATTCTGCATGATCAAGTAACATGCCCAAGGTGATGTAGTGTCAGGATTGAGAACAGAGCAGCCCTGTCTCCTAATTCAGGGCTGAATTCAGGTTTTGCTCTGTCACCTAGGAGTGTCCTGTTGCCATGGCCCTTCTCATGGAGGTTCTGTGGCAGTGCAGCTTGGCAAAATCAATAACCTTGCTGTGAAGGGTGTTTTAGCTCCAGAAACCACTGCAATTTGTGCTGAATAAAACACTCTATTAAAAAAAACAGGACAAGCCCTTTTTGTGCTGTGAGGACTTCCTGGTCTCACTGTAGCCACATGCCCACACCACTGACTCCTTGCAGTTCTGGAGAGGCCCTCGCTGTCATGCTTATTTTAGTGTCCCCTGTTCTCATCTGGGTACACACTCTCATGCAGGTATAAGGTTTTATCCACAGATTTTTGCTATATCAGGTGTGGACCTATTGTAGAACGTAGTAAATTCTTTACTAGATCACTTTAAGAAGTTAGACCGATGCATTTAAATACCGCCTGTGATAACTCCAAAGCTGGTTGCTTTCTCTAATGGTGCTGTGGGTAAGCTGTGGGTTCCTTAACAAGCTTTTGTGCCCTACACAGATCTTTGAATACCTGTGTGCTCTTACTAATTACCTGTACAAAGGCACTTGCTTTGTCAGTGAAATTAATTTAAAGACACTTTGCTTAGAATAACTAATGGGCAGTTGGGCACCATACTCAGTTGTGACCTGATACAGCTTGACCAGGACCCAGAATGAAATAAAAACACTCAGTGTGTTTCTGTGGGAGATAAATGCATGTGAGGAGTGTCACATTGCTTTGTGCTCAGGGAACAGTGTTTTAATCTGAGGGAGATGTTTGGAATGGGCAGTGACAGGAGGGCATTTCCACTCATACATAAATTAAAATATGCCCATGGTTAGAGCTCTGCAGTGGCTGCTTTAAATACTTGTGACAGAAAGCTCAAGGTGGTTCCAGGAGCCAAACATGGGCAGTGTGTAGGAATGTACCCCATTCAGCCTCATCTGTGGGAAAAACATCTCCCTCAGAGCATGTGAGGATAAAACAGGACCTTTTGATTTATTTACATCATGCAGATAGTAGGATTCTTGCAGATCAGTGCACTTGTGATGGGAGAGTTTCCCAACTGAATACCAGGATGGAGAGAAGGAATAGGAGGAAGGGAATGTGTGTTGGATATGAGAAGCTGCTGTAGGGGTCACAGTGCCCTCCAGATCAGGGTGGATGAGGGGACCCCAAAAGTCCTAATTATGATGCTCTAGAGAGAACAGGGGAAAGAGGTGGATGAAAGGAAGCATTGTGTTACAGTGGCCTTGGAGCAGCTGTATCCTCCCTTCTTATCCTCCCTCTTATGAACACAGGCTGAGAGAGTTGGGCTTGTTCAGCCTGAAGAAGAGCAGGCTCAGGGGAGACCTCAGAGCCCCTTCCAGTGCCTGAAGGGGCTCCAAGAGAGCTGAAGAAGGACTTTGGACAAGGGCCTGGAGTGCCAGGACAAGGGGGAATGGCTTCTCACTGCCAGAGGGCAGGGAGAGATGGGATACTGGGAAGGAATTCTCAGCTGTGAGGGTGCTGAGGCCCCGGCACAGGGTGCCCAGAGCAGCTGTGGCTGCCACAACCCTGGAAGTGTTCAAGGCCAGCTTGGACAGGGCTTGGAGCAGCCTGGGATAGTGGAAGATGTCCCTGGCCATGGCAGGGGTTTGGAACAAGATGAGCTTTAACATCCATTCCAACCTAAACCATTCCATGATTCTTTATGCAGGATGACAGATTCATGAACCTACCTGCCATGTTCAGCAGCAGAGTCTCAGGGGTGTTTAAAGGATATGTCTAAGAGTAAAAGGCTATTCTGGGATTACTAAAGTTAGGGTAAGTATTTTTAGCTGAGCCCGAAAGCTTCTTCATCTGGAATTTTAAACAAGGTTTAGGTAGCTACTTGAAATAGTGGGGCTTTGGGTTTTTTTACAGATAACCTGTTTTCTTAAAAGTGGGTGACAGCACCAAGTTTGAATCACAGTTTTATCCAGGTTTTAATTTGTGGACGAGATGCAATGGACAATTCCAGCTTTTCCTGCTTGTGCACTTAATGCCTCATGAGCCTGTCCAGATCTAGGTCACAGAGGGAGATTTGTGTAGTGGACATTAACATTGCACAGTCACTTGTGCAAAATCAGTGTGCAGGAACACTGAAGATGTGCTCTTACACCCCTGTACTGGCCTGAAGTTGATGACAAGAGCTCTTTGTTAGCCCAGGACCATGAGAGTGGATGTTTCATTCTTTAACTGAGAAATCTGACAGTCGTGCACTGCAGAAACCTGCCTGGAATGTGTCTGACATTCCCTGATGGGCTGCTTTGCTCCCGGCTGCTGCTCTTCTGCAGATCACTCTGTACAAGGTACCTCTGCATCTGGCATCTCCCTTGCATTTTGTAAAACATTCTTTGTGGTAAAAAAGAATAGGAAGCTCCTTACAATTACATGCAATATACCAATGTGCCCTGGACAGCTTGTGATGTTCTGAAATAGCTGCGAGGCACTGCCAAGCAGAAGCAAAATGCAAATGAGAGATGAGATGCAGTCACTTGGAAGTATGTCCAATCTGAGTGCACATTTCTACAGATTTGATAGAAATCTTCTTAACTGGAGAAATTAGCTGTCATCTGCTGTAAGTCATCAGTCACTAATTACCCCAGTTGTTCATTCAGTCTCCTGTGTCACAGAAATGTGCATAGCTGTAGGAGAAAAGGAAGTGGGTAAAAAGTCCTCACTTGCTACAGTGTGGAACTAGAGAACATTGAGGTTTTCTTACTTTCACCTTCACAACCTTGAAATTTACAGTTTTTGTCTCTCTGATTTTTTTTTTTTTTAGTTTAACAGTTTGAATTTAATTTTATTATTGTGAAATAAAATCAATGAGCTCCAGAGACAGAGCTGCTTGTACACAGAAGTGCACATAATAGCCCAGGCTTTTTGGTGGGATTTGTGTTCCCAACCTGCCTGAAAACCTCAAATCCAACAGGTGGTGTGTCAGAAGGTGTAACAGAGCAAGTTCTCATGGTCTGTGTGAGTAAGGTGGCAACAAAGTGGTTGTGCTTGCATAGACTTGGGTTTAGAACTGTTAACCTCATGCCATGCACACTATTAGTTCTGTTCAGTGCTGTTAAAATATTTGCATGTGCTTTGACTGGTTCCAAGTGATTAATACCCACCTATTTACTTGATAAGGTAGTATCCAGCATTCAGTAGAATATGGTAATATGCTTTGAATGTATTTCGTTAAAATATTTACTTTTATAAAAGTAAAGGCATCAAACTGATTCTGAGAACACGAGCCCAATCATTATGTATTGTCTCTGGAACTCATAAATGCCTCTTTCCTTTCTTGATTTTATCTAGTCAGAAAACCATGAGGTTAGGACTGTGAAGTCTATAACCACATCCATACAAAGACAGCAAAAATCTCCAAAATCTCTCCAAAAAGAGATTTTGTAGATACTTATTTTAATTTCCTTGCAGTTTGTGGCTCATGCCAGTTTCCTGACTCATCGTCACCCCGGTATGGTGATAAGCCAAGTTTTCCAATAAGGAAAACAAGGGAGCAGTGAGTCACTGACTGAATTCATATGCACTTGATTTGCTCTATCATTATCCATACTGGTTTTATTTATTTTAATTAGTTCATATACAAAGTCTCTGAGATATGTTTCACTGCATGAATTAGTTCAACTTGTTAGTCTTGTCTAAAGATTAGAAAGGCAGGAGACAAGTAGAGCTTCTGGTGGCAGGCCCAATTTTTTCTGCTACAGAGTCCATGAGGAGAATGTGAATTGGGGGAGTATCTGAATTTTCTGAGATTTGAATAATTGAAATAATAACATTATTTTTTGAGGCTCTCCTCTTTGATGTGAAAATCTGGTGAGGCTGCTGCTTAGATCTAAAATGTCCCAAGAGTAGGCTTTTTTTCCGCTGGTAAAGATTGTGTTTCATTCTGTGTTTGCATTAGATAAAAACCCCCAGAAACTGGGTCTAAACTGAGTCCTGAGCTAGAGATGCTGGATGTGGGAGAAAGCATTGTCTGAAAGCTGTTAATGGCTCCTGTCCTTTCCAATTACTAATATAAACCTCAGCTACTACTTCAGTTTCTTTGGTTTTTCAGATTTGTAAGAGGTTCTGATTTTTCCTATTCCACATAAAGGAACTGTTCCAAGTCTCAATGAATAAGTTTGGTTTTAAGTTCAGGTCTAGGTGCCAATTTATTTTAGTCTGTCCTTTGAGCCAAATCCTGTCACTTATCTCTAACTGAAGTCTTCCCTTGGCTTGTGGGAGCTGCCAGGCTGATTATATAGGCTAAGCAGGAGTCTGCAAGTGAGATGAGGCAGGGGTGAAATTAGGGATCTCCTTGTAGGGAGCTGTGTCCCAGCTGGAGAGGAGAGTGAAGTGACACTGTGAGCTCCTCCTCAGATTTGGCCCACGTCATTTTTAAGTCTTACTGCTGAGAGCTTTTGTTGCAATGGGTCATAAATGGAAAATGTTCCATGTTTTGGAATTTATTTAAGCTCTTTGTTTCATGCTGGCCAAGTATCCTCTGTTCCCTATTTGACAAGGCCGTCCTTCCCAGCCACAGTCCTGGGAACAGACATACACTGTAATTAAGGAGATGCAGGATTTGATTAGGGTGTGGGTTTACCAATGAGGCACCCAGCATTTGGCAGCCATGGTTGCATTCAAACTCCTATTTGTTTTGTTTTGTTTTGTTTTTAATCCCAACAAGACTGGCTGTCCTGTGCTGCCTTCCCTAGATGCCCTGACCCTGTGTTAATTATGCCTTGTGCTAATCGATTCTACACCTGATGAACTTTTTTATCTCCTCCCAGTCTTGCAGGCAATTTTGTGCTCAGACTTTGCATACCACATTACAGTAGAGTTTGAGCTGTTAGAGAAACCATCATTTATTACTGCCAGAGCAAGAAGTTGCTTTTTTAATATACTTCTTCTCCATGATCTTGATTAATCACATTCCTTATTTTTTTTTCCTGATGCTTAATTACTTGTTACATGCTATGCAGGTAAGCCAGTAGTAGCCTTTGGGAATGAATGAATGAATAAATGAATAGCTCAGATACTTCCCTACTGATACTATAATAAGGACAAAAACATTGGATGGAAAAAGTGGGTGTGACAGGTGGCGTCAGTCTCCGAGGGTAACATTGGTTTTGATTCAGAATAGGAATGTCACCTCAGACAGACATTTCTATTTCATTTCCCAAGCAGTACTGTGTGCTTTGCAGAGTTTACAGCACCTGTCCTTCCAAAACCCCACTGCAAATGCTGCTTGGAGTGAACAGCAATTCCTCTGCTGTATCCTGACAGTCCCAACACCATAATCTGAGACAAGCCTCCACCTCATCACCTTCTGCAGGTAGTGGGAGTGCTTGTGAAGGCTGTGAACTCTCACACTTCTCTGGGGTTTTGCTAGGAAATGGCTGGAGCTTTGTCAGGGGAGGTTTATGCTGGATATCAGGAGAACCTTCTTCCCCCAGAGGGTGCTGGGCACTGCCCAGGCTCCCCAGGGAATGGGCACGGCCCTGAGGCTGCCAGAGCTCCAGGAGAGTTTGGAAAATGCTCTCAGGGATGCCCAGGGTGGGATTGTTGGGTGTCTGTGCAGGGCCAGGAGCTGGACTGATGATCCTTATGGGTTCCTTCCAGCTCAGGATGTTCTCTGATTCTATTCTGTGATTTTGAAGCAACTGTTTCATGTCCTGTGAATGACATCAGGATCCTGGCTCACTCTGATCTTCAGCTCAAGCTGCTGTGATTGTCTCTTCCCAGACTCTACTCTATTACTCAGGGAAACCCCTTCCTAAGGACGCTGCTGTGGGTGTTGGCAGTTGCTTTTCAGCGCTTTCTAGGTCACAAGTTTCGTGCATTCCAGCGTGAACAGATCTTAGGAAACCCTTGTTTTGATTTGTCTAATTGCTGGGTTTGTTTTGTTTGTTTCTTTTTAATCCTGCAGCATTATTTCGAAACCAAAGACTGTTTCACCAGTGTGTATTGTCATGTCATGCAACAGTGGAAACTAGTTTTGCAGAAGGAAAGTTGGTGTTTATGTCCTAAGGAAGCTCCTGTCAATGTTTTCAAGCCAGATGTCACCAGGCATTTATCAGTACTTGAAGAGCAGGCAGGGAATGCTTTCATGGCAATCCAAAGAAGGTAATACTACATTTATATTCTAGACTTGCTAGTTCTGGCAGCAGTGGGAATTTATCTTGAGGTACAGATATCAGTAGGGCTACCACGGTGGTTTTCTGCAGCTGAGTATTTAAATAGGACTCAAATTGTGACGCTGGTGTTTAATAGCTGGTGGGTGGCTGAGCTGAAGCAGCTCGTTTGAAGCTCAGGGATTGGTGTGTGAACTGCTGCTACACCTTGGGGTTGCAGTGAAGATACAATCACAGAGACTTCAGAATAAACTTCTCTCCACCTAATCTTTTCACATGTCTCTGAAGAGACAGGTGTGTTGCACCACTCCTCTGCCTCCTTAATGCTTTATTTGAAGGAGGTTGAATATGGCTGCAGGCATGAGGAAGAGCCTGATGGGAGGAAGGTGGTTTGTGTCTTTAATGGATAGAAGGCCAGGGCTTGGCTATCCCTGCTTAGCTACCTCCCTCTGAGGAAGATGGTCCTGGAAGTACTAGGGATCACAGTTTGGGAAGAAAATGCCTTCATAAGGAAGATAGGTAGGTAGCAAGAGGTAATAGAAGAAACAGTATTGCCAGTACAGAGTCTCTGCTGGCTCTCAGGGAGTTGAGAGTTTCAATCTGGATTCCCTAAAGAGAGGTCCAGACCTGCAGTGGGGCAGGAGGGAGGGTGCTGAGGGCACACATCCTGTATCCTGTGGAAAACCATGTGCTGCCTCCTTTCAAGCACCATCCTTTTTCCCCATTTAAAAATGCCTTTAAAAATGAACATGCTTTCTTAAGTAAGTAGTTATGTTGGCCAGTGGTGTTGCAGCACACACACAGTATTTAAAGAATGTGAGCTGCAAACCTGTGCCTTTACTTCTATAGCTCTGCACTCTGTGCACAGGCCAACTCTGCATTTTGCACCTGCCTTGGAAGCAGTTTGAAAGCAAATCATGATGTTTTGTTTTGGTGACTGGAAAATGGGGCTGTCCCAGGGAAGCTCTAATGTGTTTTTACTTTGAAATTGTCATTTCACTGTGGTTTAGCTAATGGACAGTATTTCTTATCATGGCAATGTATACAGGCAGCGGTATTTGGTGAAGAGCCCACGTAGAATCCTGCAGCTTTTGATTTGTTGTAGCTCAGATCAGGGACACAAATCCTATCTAGGCAAGCAGCTTGCCTCATGCCTCATCTGGACCACCTACCTCCCTGTTTGGAGTGTGAACCACGTGCTTCCAGGAAAATTCGGCTTTCCCAAAGTATTTCCCCTAAAACAGGGATTACCGGGGCCATAAAAGGTGGATTTGCATTCCAAAAGCCTCAGAATCAGGTCTTTTACAATCACTGTTTGTGAAATGATCAGTAAAAATATCAGCAGTACCCTAGAAACCCTCTGACCCTGTGAGTGGATGAGGTCAGGCACATCCCTCCCTATCTGTAGCACTCCATGACCTTTTATCCTCCAAATTGCTCCTCAAAGTCCTCTTCATGCCCAGTGCCCACAGAAGTCTGATAGCTGCCTTGGTGTCTGTCAAGTTCTTAGACATTAGGCTTGGTAAAAGTCCCCTAGAGATGGCTTCAGTAACCAGTCTTTGCTCTTCTGTCTGGGTTCCCAGTAAGTCCTGTCCCTGTGCCCATCTTGATCAGCACTCCTGGCTGAGTGCTGCCTGTGTTTCATCTCACTGAGTTCCAAATCTACATCAGCATTAACAGTGTCTGGTTCAGCTGCTGAGATGCTTTGGGAGATTGGCACCATGTTTCCTGTGTGTTTGCTCAGCCCTGAAAATACAGAATGTGCTTAAGAAATAATAGGTGGGAGAGCACAAGGTGCCATGTAATCATACAGACATCCCAAATGGCCAGCAGCCCTCCTGAGAGGTTCTCAGGAAGACTGGTGCCTGCTGACTGCTCTTGGCTATTTTGAGATCCTCCTGGGTCATAGGTATGAGCTTTAATCCCAGAAAGACCTTGCCAGCCATGTGTGGTGGCTTCACGTGGATCCTGTGGTGGATTGCGTCAGGTGCTGTGAGACACAGCACTGCAAGTAATGTGGTCATTGTCTGGAGCCTGGCTCCAGCTCTCTCCCTTCCCATCATCTAGAAGCAGAAGGGAAAGTCAAAAGCTCTATCATTTTCCTGTATTCTCCCCTGGTCTATCATTGCTTAATTGTATCCCTAAATCTTATTAAATTCTGGGGTGAGTCATTGCCACAGTGAGGTAGAAACAGAGCTGAGTGAATTTAAGAGAGGAGGAGTGTCTTCCCAGGTGAGTGGCTGAGCAGGAAAACTCCCACAGCACAGAACTACTATCACTTCATAGGTGTGTTGCATCATCTGCCTGCTGTTGCCTCTAATTTTATGTTCTAAACCCAAAATCAAAACACCTGTAGTCCAAAGAGAATATAAAATAACTTGGAGTAGGAAATCCATGCCACTTAGACATGCAGATCTCAATCATCTGAGACCTTTTCCAAGGTCACACAGGGCTTATAATTGTGGTTCTGCATTGTCCTGTTGCATTGACTCTCCACAGAATCCACTTTCCTCTCCACCACCATGATAAAATTGTAGGATTAATCCAAGTGTCTGCATGTCTGTGTCTAAAATGTATTTCATTTTTGGCTACAGGAGTTTGAGCTTGTAAAACTCATTATAGTCTGTAGAATGGTGAAACCACTGTCACTGGACAAAAAACTTGTCACAAACTGGAAACTCTCCTCTGCTTTTTTTGTGTAGGCACCATTATATTCCCCTCTACTTTCTGTTTTGGTTTCTGATGCAAATCCATAAGTTTGTTTTCCATCACATCCCAGGCCCCTGCTTCTCATAACTTTTAGAAGTTTAATGTGCCTTTTTGGCATTCTGTCATGGCTGGGAATATGTTGCTGGAGGTAGGAGAGCCACCTTTCAGGGTTCTGGATGGAGCTCTTGACATGTGAGTGTATTCCCTTGTGGAATATATTCCATCTAGTCCAACCCCTGCTCAGCTGCAAGCAATGAGTAGGATATTTCATTTCTGTGCAGCACAACTGAGTGATGATAGGAGAGCATGAGAAAATATTGTACTTGGTATTTCCTCCCTTCTTCCACAATGTTCTTGAGGATGTTGATGAGTTCATTGTCCCTAAAATTGGGGTTATAGTGCCCAGGAGTTGTTTTGACTTGTTGAGCTTTGCCTGATGTGGGCAATCTGGGACCAAGCAGTACTGGAGCCCAAAGTGCTCAGAGCTGGTTAAGCTCAGTGAGGTTTCTAAGCTGGGGGCATGAGAAGCTGGGTGGCATGGGTGGCATGATTTTTTTTTTTTTTGTGGAAGGGTGGAACACCAAGGGAGCAGGTAAGTCAGCTACACCACTGAGGGGTTTGCTAGACAGATGCAAATTTATTTTTGTTCATCAGTTGCTGCCTGGATAATGGTATCTCAGTTGTTAATGGAGCAAACAAGGGAAGCACAGTCAACAAGTGCCAGGGTGCTTTGGAAATGGAGTTAAATCTGCCATCCAAGAGAAAGCAAAGAAATTCCTGTTGAAATTGTAGTAGACAGCAATGTTCCAAAGGAAAAGAAGGGCCAGGGGAGCACTGTGTCAGGATGAATGTAATCAGGCACTTAATACTCCAGAAAAGTATAGAATCACAGAATAATTGAGGTCAGAAGTGACCTCTGGAGATCATATAATCCAAGCCCCCTGCTAAAAGCAGGGTCAGCTAGAGCAGGTTGTACAGGAGTGTGTCCTGTTGGGTTTTGAATATCTCCAGGGATCGGGAACCCACAACCTCTCTGAACCTCCAAGCTTAACCTCCCTGACAGTAAAAATTCATTTTCTTATGTTTAAATGGAATTTCCCAGATTTCAATTGTTGCCCTTTGCCTCTTTAACTGGGCACCAGTGTGAAGAGCCTGGCTCTGCATCTACCCACTTTTATCAGTAAAGACATACATTAATTAGGTTCACACCCTTCCCCACCCTCAGCCTTCTTGTTTGGGGCTAAACAGTCTGATGAGAGAGTAGGGAAGTGGGAGTTGTTGCAGGAGGTTGAACTAATGTTTCTGGGCAGATATTGAGGCCTAAAGCCCACCTGAATGCTGTCCTGAGTAAATAGTGATGTACAAATAGTACAGAACAGCTCAAATGAGCTTTCTTGCTTTTTCTTTCCTTCTCTCCATCTTCTTCTTTTCCTTTAGTATCTTTAATTTATGACTGTTCCCTTGGCATTGTCCCAGATGTCTTCTGGGAATAGTTATCTCTGGTTCTTTTATCTCTCTGTGTTTGTCATTTAGTGTGATCTTGGCAGTCCCAAAAGCTAGGACATTTATGGTGAGTGATTCAGGTTGGTGCTCAGTTGATTTCTGTAACCTGCAGAGATGAGAAGAATGACTTTGGATAAAGCCTTGGATCAGAATTTAAGCTGGAGGTGAACTTCTGTGGATGTTCAGTGTAGTTAGAGAATGGTTTTCTTGTTTTTAGAAAAGAAACTCGGATATCCTCAGGTTTGGGGAAGACAGTGGTCAAAATAAGGAAGTCCTAGATCTAAAGAGAGCAACAGTCTCAGTTCCAGACCCAGGAAGTCAGATGCTGGTTATTTAGACCACTGACAAATATTCAGGCCTATGGATTTGCATCTGAGACCACTGGACCATGTAGAGCTTGGCAAACCTGTGTGCCCCCAAATGAGTTATTAAAGCTCTGCTGTGGGTTTTCATATTGGTTTGTTGTTAACAAAAACATGACTGTCCCATATACCTGATGTTACATGTGTCAAAATGTTTGGTATAAAAATGTTAAATCTAGTTAAATGTGTAAATACTTCAAAACCTGTTAATTTTGCTTGTGCCAATTAGTATATTGGGGTTCAAGGAAGACAAGATTTGGTTTGGTTCTGCTTGTAGTTGCTTTAAATCTGAGCATCTGGTCACTTACCCATCTTTACTAAGGTATTTTAAATATATTTTTTATATTGGCTTTGAAAGTAGAAACTCCCCAGAACTAGTTAAATATGAAACCTTTCATCATTGCTATCAATCTGTCATATCTCCTCCCAGCAGAGATTTGTTAAAACTTGTCTTGGATTCAATCTGTCTTGTCAAGCCATTTGAAGCACCTTAGGTGCAAAATCAGTTTCCCTGTATTTCTGTGAAATAACAGAAGTAAGAGGTCTGGATTATGAAAAAAAACCCACACAAAAAGAAAAGCCTGATCTTATTTAAGTAGAAAGGAAAGACCAGTTTCCATTCATGAGGATTTCATTCCCAGGCTCATTGTATGATGTTGCATCTGCCTACCTCTGCTTTTATTATAGTAGCCCAGAATTACTGAGTGTGCATGTATAGGGAAAAAAAGGGACAACCTTTAGAAGTTATGTGTTAAAACTGGAATCTGAAGCTTTGCTGATGCGTCACAAAAGGTTTGAGTTGAATGTTTTTCAGAGGCTGAAGGCACTGAGCATGTTCTCTGTTTTCCTTGTAGGTGTGTTACTAGACATCCAGCAGCACTTTGGAGTCAAAGACAGTGGGGCTGGCTTGCTGCAGACAGGTAAGAAAGTGTTTCTTCTCTCACTGCTCTTTGTAACATTCCATCTGTCCAATGGGTGCCTACAGATTTCTTCATTATGATGCATGGGCATAGTGGTTGTGAAATCTACTCTTAGAAAGGTGAATAAATACACTCCTACTGGGAAGCTAAATGAGCATGAGGGTTTTTTTGGCCTTGATTTGCTGTTGGGCAGGAGATTGGGTCTCAGAATGACTTGAGTGTAGAATGGACCAAAAGCAAATGAACCTAATGATTTTATTACAAGAACTAAATTCAAGCAGGAGATGGTTCCTTCCCCTAGATTAGAAAACTCATGATAAACCAACACCAGGATCCTGTTCACTTCTTTAGGCTGGTAATAAGTGTGATGTATTTTGCCCTTCAAGTGCTTGACAGAGAATCTGCTGAATGGACAGTCCTTGGGAGCATGGTGTGGCATGAAAATGTAAAACTCACTGGGGCAAGAACCTGAGGATGAAAGCTGTAGGCAAGGCTAACAACCACTGCATCCACGAGAACTCATGGATTAACAATAGCCCTGGAATTCTGGTGCTGTTAGTGTCCAACGTTTCGCTTGTTGTGTAAGGAAGGATTATTGCAATTCTGATGTCCTTTTAATGGAGCAGGCATTTTCATGTCTGAGACATCTTTAGGCAGAGCTGAACAACCCAGGAGAACCCCAGCTTCTCTGCCTCTAGTCCTGAGGTGGCTTAGAGGAGGGTCTGTATCAGTGGGCTGGACAGGATGACTTTGAGTGGCAGTCTAAGCAGACACCACAGCACGTTTGATCCTCATGGAGAGGTGAAAGGAGTAGCAGTATTTTTAAGAAATGCAGTATTTTAAGAAAACGGTCTGCTTTGAAAGGCTCCTACAGAACTATTAATTAGAGTCATGGATTTGTGATGCTGTAGCTGTCTTGTCACTGTCATCTGTCTGAGGGAACCACGCTGGAACAATTATATCTCTGAAAAAGTGAGAATTCTGTTAGGTTTTGAAATGGTGTGCCGGCACGACATGTTTTCCCATGCTGTCACAGTGGATACCAAACACCTGTCAGGAGCTTGTCTGTGAAATTGTGGCGCAACACTGAATTGTATAAAATCATTCATTCTTTATGATCTCACTAAAGGTGAGACTATTCTGGAGCTCCATCAATTGGTCTTTGATTTCAAATGATGTGAACCACTGTAATTCCCTTCCTTTTTTATTTCCTGCAGCCCATGGTGCAGTAGGGTCCTCATCTGTGGTTGCAGCTTCTTGGTAATGTTGTAATACAAACAATTAATAACAATTTGTATTAAATGTTTAAAAAATGCTGTCCTTGTGGGACAGCAGAGCTCAGCTCAGCTGATGTGAGCAGCATGTGTCCAGAACAGGAGGTTTCAGCTTTACAAGTGTCACTAATTATACGTAGCATCAATCAGTTATGCCCAAAATGGCACTGTTGTCTGTCAGATTCTTTTCTACAGCAATTATTTGTATTTATTTATTGTACTCAGAGGAACAGGTCCTCAATGTATCATTAAACACAAAGTGCTTTCAAGAAAATATTCTGGTGGAAAAGGACACTTGCCAAAGCATGCATTTAATCTTCATTCCCTTCAGGATGAAATGCTTCTGAAGATTATTCATTGACAGCAAGTAAAAGCTAACTTCAACAGGATATTCATTTGTTAATTGCAAGATATGTTATTTATTTCTCTAGCAAACACACAGGGCATCTGAAAACATCATCACTGAGATATTGCAGGATTTCTCTTGAGTGTGTCAAGTTTTCTAACAGGTAATTGTTGCTTTAAGAAAAGCAGTGTTTTCTCTTGGGTTTTTTTGCTGATCTGAAAACGGAGAGCTTGACTTTGCTTCTGCAATATAGATAATAATGTACTAATCACAATGCTATCAGAGGAAATGAGTGCTCAGAAAAGAAAACACCATTTCATGTAAGTAAGGGTAGAGGCATGTAACTGAAAGCTTATTAAGTCTATTCCTCCAGCTTACCAAATTTCTGTGTTGGCAGGTGGCCCATGGGCCAGGTATCCTTAATCCTGGTTAAATAAAAGATGTTGCCCTAAACCACCACAAACATTGCTTCTCATCTTTTGTCTTTTCTCTGAATCTGACTTCTCAATGTTAAAATCAGGGGAAGTGGTGCAGAGTGTAAAAACACTTGCCCAGGGCTGCAGAAGAAGCCTGGAGCAAAGCTGGGGCCAGGCCAGGTGTCTCCCACTCTTCTGCCTTAACCCTGAACAGTTCCTTTGCCAGCAGACATACAAATATTGTTTGCTTCCCATGAGATGGTCCTGCTAACTAATTGAGTGATGTGAGACGAAAGACTGTTCATCCTGATTATGTCCTCTGAATAAAGAGTGGATTAGTCCTCAGGTTGTTAATCCTGCATCTAAATCAGTCCTAAATTAATTTACAACCTTAATGAGGGGGAGTGAAATGTTGTGTAAATGCTGTTCATATCACTCATCAAAAAGGCAATAAAAGAAAAAACTTTAAAAAATTTAAAAAGCGTTTTAACTGAAAAACAATGTTGCACAAATTTTTAGGAGGAAATGGTTCTGAAAATCCAAACAGAAAGCAGGGAAAAGAAATCTAGCAAGGATAATGTTTGACCCTGTGTTCATCTCACACCCCACTCTTTGCAGGCACAGCTGATCTGGTATCTCTCTCCCTCTGATCACTTGCAAGCCAATCCATACTCTCAGCTTCTGATGCTGTCTAGAAAGCAAAGGTGACTTGGGAATTGCAGACACAAATAGAATTTTTGTCTTCTTTTATATTAATCCTGACATACAAGCTGCTCTTTAACCAAGAGATAATGTAAACTGGTTAGAGGGACACTGTAACTCCCTGTACAGAAAAATCACAGGACAATCCAGCTTCATCCATAATGGAAAGAAGCAGACCATGGTAGTCTCTACAGCAAGCATCCTGTGACAGCAGAGGACACGCTGACAGATGGAGCACAACTGCTGCTTGCTCAGTAGCATTCTAGAGTAGCACACATAAAACTGGTGATTTGAGCTTCACTTATCTCTGGATGAAGCTGTAACTGTGTGCTGATCTTCCTTTTTAAAGCATTACATATGCAGTTGTGTAAATATTGCTTTAGTTGGCCGTCCCACAGGTCTGCATCAAAACTTTCTTGTGCTTTTCAGTTCTTACTGGCTGCTTTTCCCAGCTAGAGAAAGGATAAACCTGGCTAAACTCAGAAGGTGGTAGAGCATCTCATACCTGCTTGAGCTGTACAGCAAGCTGTAGACAGACATTTATAAACCAAACCATTCAAAAGTCTTATCTATGTGTGGAGTTAGGTAGGAGCAGTTACAGAACTGCAGGCCACTAGGAACACAAAGACTAAGAAGATGGACAACTGGATTTGTACTGCTTCAACTGGATTTTGAACTGCTTCAAAACAGTGTTATCCTTCCATATACACTATACCATGAGAGTAATGCCCCAGTGCTGTACTCTGGTTTTGACTAGATTATTTTCCCTTCTTTCTACAATTTTTGTGCTTTATTGCTCTGTCTGCTCTCTGTGGCCTTCAATTTATTTTGCTTTTGTGTTTCTTGCCAGTGTCTCTGTAGCACACAAGAGCTCTAATAATAGCAGTGGCTGGCTTGCAGTACAGTTTGTAGTCCAAAGATCTCAGGATGTTTTATATCAGAAGGGCTTATAAGGCTGGCCCTTATAGATGGGGAAACCAAGAAAGCCAGATGGGAAAAATTACCTGCCCAAAGTGGCACAGCAGGTCTGAGACAGAGCCAGGATGAGAACTACAGTCCAGTTCCTGAACTGGACTACTACTAATGCAACATTAGTGTTCAAATGAATTAATTAATGAGGCTAATGCTTAGATCCAGAGATTTGGTCCTTGTTACTGGGCACCTGAATCCTCCAACCCAGACAGGTCCAGCTCAGGGACTTCTGCAGGTGGAAACTGAGAGGTATCAAATGGAGGTTATTGCAAGGATTCCATGGAAATGCAGAGGGGGAAAGTGTCTGTCTTCAGGAAGAGCATAGAGATGTCATTAGAGGAAACCCTGGTAAGCAAAAGTGTATAGTGTAAGGTCACAAGCCAGGAAATGTAAGGAGGTGAGAGATCTGCAAGGACTCATTAAAGGTGAATAATTACAGATAACTGGGGCTCTGAAGGAACTTGTCTTTCCTCATGGGCAGGGGGATGGGCATTCCCCCAGGTGCCTTTCAGCCCCTGGTTTCCCAGAAAGCCAAGCAATGCCAGGTACTTTTTCATAGATCTTGTTGTGAGCTCACTTTTCCTTAAGGGTCAATTCCAACTAAAATCTCTGTTCATTTGAAAAGTGAAACTTTTATCTACCTGTGTTGCCCTACATCTTGAGCTGATGTAGTGTAACCTTGGAGTAGGTTACAACCTTACAAATACATAATCAGCTCTGGTGTGCTGTGATTGTTCCCACCAAGCTATAAACATGTGCACTGAGAAGGGGTCTCGACAGAGTGGATGCAGCAAAATGGTGGCATAAATCAGACTTGATGAGATTCAGTTCCCTTTGACTCCCATCTTCTTGTCATTATGGTGGCAGCTATACCTCTCTAACATTTTTATTTATTCCATGCAGAAAACACATTCTCCAGGTGCTACCCCTGAATATGTGTATATTATATGAGTTGCAGGTGCTGCTTGTTTCTTTTCTACCATCTGCTTCTCCCTAAATGGACACTGTCTTTCTCCTCAGCTGTGCTCTGCAGAACTGAACTACATCTTCACGTTTTGCTTCCTACTGCACCTGCTTAACTGTTCTTCTTGCTAGAACAGAGAAAATCATAATCTAAACCCTTTCTGTTTTCTGTTTCAAGTTCATGGGCTTTCCTTTTAGGTGAATGGCTTCCTGCACCCGAGCACTTCCCAAGGAGGTGCCTCCTCAGGTGTCCAAGCCAGGAGGTGAGATAGAATGCTTATAGAATACTTTGTGCTTGTTCTTCTTATGACTGTAAATGGTTTGGTCCACCATGTCCTACCCACTGCCTTCTTCCCTGCTTCCAACAACACTAAGCATTCTTAAATCCAGGTTACTTCTCTGGCAGGCTGGTGCTCAAAATGGCAGGACAAGGTGGAGCTCTCTTTTTGCCAGGATTTCCTCTAAGTCCTTTCAACAATGAGCAAAACCTTTCTCCCCATTTCCCCCTCCATACCTGACTTTGTGTCCTTTTCTCTGACATTTTTCCACCTTCTGTAGGATGCTGCTGATGTAGGGATTAAGCAAGATCAGTTTAAGAAATGAAGAGGAGAAAGCAGGGCTCTTTTGATATGCCTTGATTAATGTTGTGACAAGGGCTGGTCTTATTTTACTGGAGTGAGTTGACATAGTCCAGAGCTTGATTATTTCCCACCTTTACAAGTTCAGACAGTCCTTTTTTCCTGTGTGCTAGAACAGTCTGATATCCTGAGAAGTCATGGCAGTCTGAGGGTCTGATTCATGAAAGCACTTAAACCTATTTGGAAATGCCTCTGCAATCAAGAAGGAGAGTGTTGTCTTGAATCAGTGAGCAGGTTGGAGGAAAACGTGTCTGTGCCCTGGCCCAGTCCCCACGCACCAAGGACCAAACTATAAAAATGCCATTTACAGCCCATGTTCTCACTGGACAGCCCTGGATTGCAAAGTAAATCTTCTTTGGGGGGGATGAAATGGTCAGGGTGGGAAGGGAAGGTGTCCTTGCTTCCTGCTGAGAGGAGGGAAGTGCTTCAGCTGGTGTTGTATTTTGTCTTTCTGTTGTTCGTGTCAGCAAGTGAGTGCAGGCTACTAGAACAGGGAAGCTCTCCAGACTGCCTTGTCTTCATTAATATCTTCACTTTATGATAATGCATGGCCAGTAGCACAAGATAACAATTCATTCCCCCATCCTGTCTTTCTGCTTTGCACAAGGAAAGTTTGTCCTCACTATTGGCCTTTCAGGTACTTGGGCTGGGTGTTGCAAGGGAAGCTTGCACTTTTGCTGCCTGTCGCACATCTGTTCTATTAGTAGAAATTGGCTTATTTTCCCTCAGGCTGTAGTTCCGACACCTCTTGCCAAGGTTGTCTTCACTTCTGTAATTTATTATAATAATGAGGGGAAAGATTTCCCACAGATTTTAGAGAAGTAGTTATTATTCCACCCAAAGTCCCCACATCTTTTAACGCAGCCTGGCCATCCCCCCACGGATGTTCCTCGGACCTCAGAATTTGATTCAAGCAGTGTATAGTGAAAGACAGGATTTTTGTTGGTATTGTGTAATACTTTCAAACAACATTTTCCTCTTAGTACCAGCAGTGCAGTCTCATGTAACTGGTATCTGCACTGTTTAGTGCACAAATAGTTCAGAAGGGCTGGTCTGGCTCCCTTGACTTTTTTCATTACCACTGTAGCAGTAATTATGGAAGAGGGAGATGAACATTTACATTATCAGTTATTATGTGTTTAATGGCTTACCTTCAAAAACCTTTTAAGTAGGTTACTTTTTTTCCTCCCCTTCTTCAGTGGCACTAAAAGCTTTTGGTAGTAAGTGGAAAACCTGCTTATCTTTAATTCTTGCTTTCACTGTGCCTCTGAGTTTAATTTTCAAGTGTGGTGACCAGGGGAGTGTTTGTGTGTGGTCTCAGTATGGTATCAGTTGCTGTTGATACACCTTGGGCCCTAAAAAAAATATAAGGTAAGTGTTAGCTCAATTTTGAAGGGGTTTTTTGCCTTGACCTTAAGTGAAGTTGGATCAGGGTCTTCCATGAACTGGGGGAGAGAAAATAGACCTAATTGTTATAGTACATTTTATGTATTTATAGTACATTTTATATATTTAACATGCTTCATCCCAGGGGAGCCTCAGGTGCTCTCTCTGAAAAGATTTATTTTAAGGTTGTTTTGGTTTTGTCTTGTCTCCCACACCTGGAGAACTCTCACTTTTTTTAGAGCACAAACCCGCAATTCTGCCGGGCAAAGTATGGTGTAGTGAGAATGTGAACAGCAGGGAGAGATCAGGTGATAAAGAGGTCAGGCTTGGTCTGTGCCCACTGGGAGATCCCCAAGGTGATACAGTACTGTTGGAAGCATTGCTGTTGGAGGTGGTGTTGGATTTGAGACAGAGATCACTTGGATAACCCAAATAGTCTTGACAGAGTGTGACGGACTCTGGAGCACTGAAGGTGCTGTTTGGGAATGAAGAGCACTGAGGCTGGTTGCTGTAACACAGCTGGCATCCAGAAGACCCTGGAAGTGCAGGGGTGTGTTTGCAGTAGTGGGAATGTTGGGGTCCTGGACCAGTCCATGCAATTGTTTTGCTTCTCTGATGTCCTGTCTGGAGCTTCAGGTGACTTTTCCTCCAAACTAGTGCTTCTCAAACCTTTTGGGCTGTGTGCCAGACCACTCTGCATCCTTACAATCAAATTTGTATAGTGATTTATTACCACTATAAAAGTAGCATTGCTACGTGTCTGGCTGGAAAGAACATGCTGTTATGTTGTGGGCCACAATTTTGGGAACTGTAGCCATGGCAGAAGCAGGAACAGGTCAGCAGGGTTGCAGTGATTCCCATATAAAGACCCAGATGTACCTGAGGAGGAGTGACTCATTCATAGGCACTTGTACCTGGCTTTGAAAATGAATTCCAGGGCATCACTTACGTAAAAAGTGAACATTCTTCGTGGTATTGGGTAGTGTTAGCAGCCTGCAGAACTAGATTCCAATTAACACAAGTAAGCCTGACTTGCATGAATGGTGTATTGTTGTATCAATCTCCCAATGCTCTCCCCTTGCCCCCAGCACATGCACATATTTGGGGACGTTTCCTGTATGCTGATGTAAGATCATAGAGCAAAGACCCATTTTCTGCTTAAATTATATAGGGAGCCTAGTTTTGGAGAGAAAATATTACTGATCATATTCCATTACTTACCCTAATTCACTGTACGTGTACAGTTATGTAAATGTATATAAACATTTCTTGCTAAAACTCTCTTCAGTTGTTTTCAAGGTAGTTAAATGATTGTGGAAGGCTCAGGTTTTTAAATCACAGGTGAAAAACAAACAGTTCTTTGATGGGATGAGTAGTAGGAGGAGGGGTTCACACACATTTTTGTGGTCTTTGCTGCTGCAAGCAGGGAAGTGCTTTGGTTTTCAGTGGAAAGGACATTTCTAGGGAAAGTTCAGTTCTGATGTCTTTTATTCTCCCACTCAGTTATACATTAGGTTACTAGTAATTAAACATTTGAACAGTTTTAACCATTTGCTCCTTCCAAACTTTTCATCCACTAATGTTTACAGAAGACTTACTTTACATATTCTCCTACTGCATCATTCTCCTTGTTCTTTGTAGGTGAGCTGAATTGGAGATGAGGCACCTCTAATTTATTTCCTTGTGGGACAGTGGTGTTGAAGTGAGAGCATTAATAGTAATGCACCTTTTCTGCAAAGAGTTGCCCTAAAGAACAAAAACGTGCTTATTTGGAGCTGCACTAACTTTAAATGGATGGTTACAATAAATTACTATTGGGGTGGACTTGGAAGTGAATTAGGGAGGCAGTACAGGTAAAACAGTTTGAGCTTTGATTTCTTTATTGTAAATTCTGTGAATTTACAGTTCACAGAATCATAGAGAGTTCTGAGTTGGCAGGGACCCACAAGGATCATGAAGTCCAGCTCCTGGCCCTGCACAGGACACCCCAACAATCCCACCCTGTGTCTGAGATCATTCCACTGACAGTGGTGGCCAAGGTGCTCTCTGTGTCATTTGACTGTTTCCTTCTTTATCTGCATCATCATTTTGTGGAGGCAGGATGATCCCCTGTCAGCCTCTGATGAATGCCTGTTAAAAACAACTTTGCTAAGAGTCACCCAGTGAAATTTTCAGCAGAGGATTTGTCTGTCTGGGGTTGGGCTGGAGTTTTTGTTTTGTTTTATTTTGTTTTTGTTTTGTTTTCCTTGAAGGATGTTTGAAATATGTTCTGAATTCTTTGTTTTTGATTCTGCCTTATTAACAGTTACTGGATTTTTCCTTGGCTCTGCCTCACCCGGGGATGTGAGTGGTCCTGGTCACCTCAGCAATTGATGGTATCAGTTGTCAGCACTGTGTTTGTGTCTTCAGCATCCTGTGGTTTTGTCCAACCTACCTGGCAGTATAAATAACAATAAAATTGTCATAGTGCCCTTGGCCACACTTCTTGAGCACTAGAAATCATTGACAAAGTCTGACAAAGAAAGGTACTGTTTCATGATAGCCTTTGTGATAGAATGAGTCATGTTAAGAAAGATGGGTGAGTTAAAGAATAACTTTACCACCAATTAAAAAAAAGGAAAGAAAAGAAGAAGAAAAAAGTCTTTACTGAGTTCAATTTAAACATATGGGCTTTTTTGAAAAGCAGCCTTCTATTTTCCAGGTATAGTTTAGGATTATTAATGCTTAACTTACTAATTGTGCCTGCAAATCAAAGTGAAGTGGCACTAATTCCACCTGAAAAATTGCTCCCAGGGTAAATTAAAAGCTCAAAATTAGTGATTGAGCTAAGAATCTTTTAAAAGCCTGATACTAAAAATAGATATTAGTTCAGAAGGGCTGATGTAAACAGTTATTACAGTGAGAACCATGCAATATTTCACTAGATAAATCCATCTCCTTTATCTGTCTTCTTGAAAGTAAAACTACAGAACAGAAGCATGAATATGTCTCATAATTTTTGCTGCATTAGTTCTCACCATCTCCTGCTTTATTTTTAAATTGGCATCTCCCACCATCACCTTGCTGCCCACGATGTCTCTGGGCAGGGAGCACCGCTGAGGTACCACTGCCTCAGCTCTGTGGCTTAGTCATGGGGGCCTGGAAAGAGGCTCTGTCTCTAAGGGTTATTGGGTTACATTTTTTAGAAAATTCTTATAAAAATGTAGGTGGATTCATTCCTTCTTTAGCCACCCAGAGCCTTCAGCGACTTCCAGCTTTTGGCTGATGTAGCAGCCATGCTGCCTGCCAACTGCTTTGAAACTCATGGATGTGATAATGGGGAAAATTATTAGCAAGTGTGACAGCAAATATGTCATATTGAGGGGGAGGGTGGAAAAATAAAGAGAAAATATTAAAAGAAAATATCTCGTGGGCGGGGGGGGAGGGGGAAGAAAAGTGAAAAGAGCAAACATTTTCCTTAAAAGCAAATTGTCCAAAGTTGTCCTTGTTCTCATAGAGGATGTTTTATGGCAGAAGAGGTATAATATAGGATATTATACAACGGATATTGAATTTTCACTAAGCTCCCCAGTGAGATATTCCTACCAGCTGCTAATGTTACACCTTCCAGAGACTTGGACAGTATATGACACACTGAGCAGAGAAAATATTTGCATTGTATATAAAAGATGTGTTTAATTGTCTCATTTGTAGTCACTGAACTTACTCTTTCTGGATTCATAATCCAGAAACTGGTTTCTTGTCTAGTCACCAGACAAATAAACTTCAGGCAGCACCATGCCAAGTTTTCCCCCAAGGTTCAGTTCCAGCTGAATAGGACTCTGATAGCAGAGCTCAGCTGGTGCCTCAGGGCATTTCTGGTCTCCTGGGAGGGGAGTGGAACAGGCACTGAACACAAACCAGCACCAGATGGGCCACTGGTCACTCATCAAGCCCACTTTCTACATTTTTAGACCTAATTGAAATGGGCTTCTTTAATACCTTGACAATCCCTGGATTTACCAAATCTTGCCTTTCCTTTTTTCCATTAATGTAATTGATGATGCATGAAGGAATTGCATTTGCAAACCTTGCGCATTGCAGTATTTGTTTCAGGATGGTTTTTTCCCAGTGGTACTTTTTCTCTCAGAAAGATATTGGTCTAAAGAAATTTAAAGTGAGGGATTATTTAAAACAGGGTCCAATCACACTCCATGGCTATGGAAACTGTGATTAACCCTGGAGTCTTCGACAGATATCATGTTCTTTTATCCATAGGAGCAAGTTCAGTTGCAAAGCTCACTCCTGGAACTGCAGCTCAGCTTGGCACTAGAGTATTTTTCCAAGTCAGGAATGACACATGGGTGATAATCTTAGAAATAACAGCTGTAAAACAGAGATTCTGTAAGACACACAGAGATTCATTCTCCAGTGTAGCTGTGATCCTTTTCCAAACCGTGGCAAGTTAAACACTGGGATATGCCAGTATTTCAACAATTTCCTTAAACTAATTTGTCCCTTTTTGAAGGCCCCCCAGCCGCTGTGAAACACTTGCTCTTTGTCTAAGTTGTCATTTATAACAGCAAGTGGCAGGAGCTTTTCTAAATACTGCATGCAACATTGAATTGGCAAATAATTCTGTTGCATAGCACTTAAAATGCTGTGAGAGGCTTCCCTGTGTCCTGGGATGTCTCTTCACTGTGGGATGAAGGCTGCTGTCACGGTAGGTGTTTATTTGTGACCTGCTGGTTCAGCTGGTTCAGCTCTTGTCCTAGTCCTCAATATACAGTTGCAAATGGCAGTCAATTATGATGTTTCTTTGTATTTACTTTGTGATGCAAAAGCCTTTTGAAATGTTACTGGCATCTGGAAAAATAGATGGATCAGCCCATGGAAGTGCTGATGGGCATCGTGTGGCAGTGGATAGGAAGCAGAAAATATTTGTGGTCCCTGAGCTGTTCTCAGACCACTGGTGCTTGAATGATGGTGAGACTCTCTCTAAAGCTTGCTGGACATAAAAAAACTGTGGGAGATGAGGGTATTCTGGATGTCCTAAAGTCATCTTCAAAATGCCTCTGGCTTGCTTGTGGATCTTGTTACGTGGGTTTTTTTGGTTGCCTGGAAAGCCTGTTGTATTTTAAAATAAATATGTCTTTATTTATATATCTATATCTAGATAGATGAATCAGTAGATAGTTTTTTGTATCTATATCTGTGTTGTAGTTTAGGTACTGGACTCTCAGAGGAGAATAGGTTGAGTTACCTGGTGTGCTTTAACACAGGAGAAAGCAGCTTGACAACTGCTGAGGGGCTGGAGCCTTGTTTTCTGCCAAAAGTAGATCTTGCTGTCTGGTGGCTCAGACTCCTCCCTGACCCTCACAGTGCTGCTAATCAGACTAGGAAGTGGTTCAGCATTTTATTACCTGTTTCTTGCAGCTGGTGGTGATTGTGTCCGAGCACAGGGTTTCTGTGGCTGGGTGAGTTTAATGATGGGTAATAAATGAGAATCAGCTCAGGGTTCAGGCTAAGTGAGAGCAAATGGTTCCTTCCGTGCCTTGTAGAGGATTTGTGATTCATAATGAAACCAGACAGCGAGTACATTTACACACAAACCACACTTTGGGCCAACATGTCTGGTCCAGAGCAGCTAGCCCTGGCCCCTGCTGCATCTCATGTACAGCCTCCACTTCCTTCTCACAGGAGAAGTTTCAAAAATCATTATTTTTATTTTGCTTGTCCTCAAAAATTAGAGGAGGGGGTACTGTAAAATCACATAACATAATGAATGTTCTGAAAAGGATGTGGGGTGTATGCTTTTCTGATTTTTTTCCTCACAATGAATCAGTAGGGGTCAGTTTGCTGGAAAGCATTCCAAAAACTTCTCAAGGAAGAGTGGAAAGCTTGTGGAAATGAATGTCATGAGGAATATTGTCAGGACCTGAGCTTAAAGATCAGGTCTTTATGTGGATAAAACCTTATAATTCTTGGGAGTGCTGAAGGCAGCCTCTGAGTAGTTCAGCTGCCTCTGTAGGAATTCTGTGTACTTTCCTCGGAAGGATCTGACTGCAGTCCCTGCCACAGACAGGATGCAAGACTACATGGTTTTCTGATCTGTTATCATTGTTCTTGTGTTCTTATGAAGTGATCTCCTGAGGTTAAATGAAAGATATCTTACTGGGGGACTTATTTATTCACTGGCAATGCCTTAGGCAGAAAGATGGACACGGCTCTTAGGGAGAAACTGTGAGATTCCACAGTGAGATGATTTTTTTTCTCTTTCTGTGTTGGTGCTTTGAATTGAAACCCAGCCAGAAATCTCCCCTGTAAAGTTAGTGTGGTTTTGGGCCAGTCCTTAATGGGTAGCTTATTTAGAAAGCTGTCATTGCACAAGATACTTTGCGTTTTACAGGCAACCCAGAAAAAAGTAGGTAATTGAGCAGGACAAAATACTGAAATTCCCTCTGTGACCAGCAAACAGCTCTTTAGAAGTAGGGATTGGCTGGGCAGTGTTATGAAATGTGTGTGTTTCCTATGCAAATAAAGGTGAAGCTATCAATAGCACTAACAGCCCTGGGAGGAGGGAAATCTTTGAGGAAAATAAGACAATTCTGGGTTGTTGGATTAGCATCAAACCAAAGCAATTACCCGCAATGGCTTTTATATCCATATCTTCTGTGTATTTTAGCATATTCTCATTCCACAGTGATTTCTATTCCTAAAAAAAGTGAATTAGCATAAGGCTGCAGATGGCAGGATTTAAAGAGCAGTACCCCTTGCTGGCACCGCCAGCATCTTAGAGCAAGTGAATAAAAATCAGATATTTTAGATGTCCTCTTGAAGTTTTTGTGATGAGAAATAATACATCTTCATCCCTTAGAATTCAGTTTAATTTAACAAATGTTTGCCTTCCTCCAGATATCTAGAGGCAGGCCGTGTGAGACCAGGATGAAGTCAGTATGTTTAGAAATTCAGAAAGATGTGAACTGACCCCTGTGAAGAAAGTCAGCTGTAATACAGACATGAAGCTGTATTTTTTTCCCTTCAGATTGATAATTTCCTTAGTTATTGAGTTTTATTGATTTTAAAAGATGACATTTTACTGATCTGCTAAAAGCACTCTTGAAGACATATGGCTTGAGTTGGAAAGGGAACAGTTTTATGAAAAATGGTGTGGAAGGAGTTTGCTACCAAGCTCTTTTATCTGCACATGCACAACACACACTGTGAGTGTGATTCCTTGTCCTTCCCTCTGTGGACTTTGTTTCAGTGCTTTGCTCCTGTGCCTTGGTGATAACACTGAAACAAGATCTGGGGTGTCCTGCATGTCTCTCATTCACCCCAGAGCATTTCCTGCCCATTTGCCCGTGCTTACGTGCTTTCCTGAGCAATTTCTGGAGCACATAATCTGCAGAAATGTCTTCACTTTTAACTCTAAGTAGGACAGCTTTGGTGGGTGCCAATGACAGACATTAAAATTGAGAGGAAACTCTCATTTACCCCTTGTGTCCTACCAGATTAGATGCTGTCCCGAGGCTGTCAGTGCTGTGGTAGTTGACAGCCAAGTCCATCATTAAAATGCAGCTATGGCCATTTTCCCTTCCAAAGAGGGAGCATGTGTTTTGCCAAACCCACTATAGATGGTACAACAGCCCCCTAAAGAACTGTAAAAATAATTAAAAAGAAATCAATCAGTCCCACTGCCAGCCTGGGGAGAATGTCAGCAAAGAGCTGTGTCCCCCTCCCCATTCCCAAAGCAGAGCTGTGTGGATTTCAAGGCTTTGATGCAGCTTTTCCTCACTATTCTCAGCATTTGCTTGGCTCCCAGCAGTGTAGCCATCAGGACTGGTAGCTCCAAAATCCCCCTGGGCTTGTGGCCCTGGTGGAAGGCAATGGCTGAATGTCTCTTTCTGGCCAAGACCGTTGGCAAAACCAGCATCCCTGTCCCAGCCTTCCCCAAATCCCTCGCTCTGGGAGGGACCAGTGCGCGAGCGCTCCTGTGCCCCGGCTGCGTGTGGCGTGTTTGGGAAGAGAATGTTTGGTTCCTGCAGAGTTTCTAATTCTTTGTAAATGCAACCAGCAGACATTGAGAGCTGTGTGTAGAGGTCAGCAAGGCATTCCCACTGCGAAATAGTAATTTATTTAGGGTTTTCATTTAAAAAACAAACCTAAACAAACCTTAAGTCTGAAAGATGTGGGATGAGGATATATCAGATGATCTCCCTCAGTAAGTTGTCACAAATACATGAGGAGCTCTTGATTCCACTCTGAAGAGGAAGCACTTCCTATTGCCCTGTTTTTATTTTCTTTTTTTCTGAGGAAACTGCTGTTGTTGGTAAATAACATGTAGCAAAGAATTTTTTAGTAATACCCAGTACAAGTGTCTCCTCTCTATCCTGTTCTCTATTCCTGTAGGAAGTAGGTTTTGAGATTGAGGCAGAATAATTCCTATTGCATCCTAGTTAATTATTTGAAATTAAAATGTTAGTTGAGGAAGGATGCAGGATTAGTAGTGCTGTTGTAAAGAAGGATGGCAAAGCTCATTTCAGTATGAAAACAGTCTTCCCTCTCTATCTCAAATTAGGAACCAGGAACATTATTTCTCTTTATACCAGATACAAATGAAGCATCATTCTATTATGAGAATAACAGATTTAAACTATTTTATTGCTAGTTAAATCTAATTCATGGTACTCAATGCAGATTTCAAGGATCAAGGGATTTAGATTATCCTGCATTACCAGCTTTAGGCTGTCATTTCTTGATGTGTTTAAGTGTCTGCTGTGCTTGAAAAGGCTTTGAGGGTGAAGGTGCACATCCCTGTCCCTGCCCCAAGGGACTCAGTGTAGTTCTTGCCACCAGCTCATGCTGCCTCTCTTGGATTAGGGGACTTGCCAGAAAAGAGACAAGATTAGTTTTCAGCCCTCAGCAGGCCCTAGATTTTGCTCTCCAGATGGTCACACAAGCTCTGTACTGGCACAAGGGAAAGTCTGACCAGTTCCTTGAGGAGATCTCACCTTTGCTTCCGAAGGCTCCTGCGGATGTGGCTCTGTGCGTGTGCCTAGAGTCATAATTGCAATGGCAAAAGAAGGAGCTCTTCAAGTAGAGGAAGGGAACAGAACAAAATAAAGCTCCTTTGGGGTTTGTGGTTATTTAAATGCTTTTTTAAGACACCTTTCTCTGGCTGTGAGCCCTGGGTATAGGAGTTTCTTTCTCCTGGCAAATAGGAGCAGCCTCTTCCCAGCTGGAGGGTTATTGTGACTGCGGCTCTCAGAGGGATGGCAAACGGGCAGAACATCCTGGAAAACTGCATGGAGAGGGAAAAGCAAAACTGCTATTTGTTCAGATGCAGACTTTCATGAGTGCTAGGAGTGATTGCTGGCTGTGTCTGTAACAGCAGCCAAGACTGGTTTAGGTATATTTTAGTCGTGCCATAGCTGTGTCACTCACAATGCTGCAGTGCTGCACAGCTATTGACCAGTCTCTGCACCTCTGGGATCTCATGTCTAATTCAGGATTGACCAGAATGGATACAAATCCATCCTAATTGGCTAACTAAGTTAATGAACTTTCCCTGCAACTGATTGCATAATGGCAAACTGACCCTGTCACGCACTGTGTTAGCACCACAGCCAGGCAGGGCTGACATGTCCTGCTGCCCTGTGTGACCAGAAAGTTCCCAAACACTTAGAGCTGGTTAAGTCAAATGGAGGAGAAACTGCAGAAGGACAAAGTTCTGACTGGGAACTTCATAACTGTGTATGTACAGGGTCAAAGTAACCAGTGATTTTAGAAATGTAACTGTGAGCCACATTCCAGCTTTTAGAAATAAGTTAGGTGCAGCTCAGGGATATGTTCATAAGTGATCAAGCTGGTGGAAATTATGCAGATGCAGTTTTGTCTTCCTTTTTTTTTTTCCAGAATACTGTGGGAATAGTTGTAATTTCCAGACCACACATCCTTTCAGTGTATTAGCCAGTATTTGGTTGTGATCACATATGCAGGGAAGAGAAAGATGAACAGGACAAGATTATGGTGGTAGTTCCTGGGTATACCAAATCAACTGGCTAACTGAGGATGTCCTGAACAAGAGGAGCTACCTTTAGCAGCCTTTCAATTAGTATTCCTACAGGGTTTTGTCCAGTCCTGTTTTGTGAAAACATAAACTCTTAGCTCCTGGGGCTGTGATAAAATTCCAGTGTTTAGCTAAGTTTTGTGAATGGAAGGTCTCCTTTGATTTGCATTTTTCAGCTGCCAGTCTTATTTGATGCCACCTGGCTGGTCAGTCTTCTAAGAGAGGAGGTGATTCAGTTTTCCCCTTTTCCTTGCCATTCATGGTGTTAGATCTCCTCCATAACCCACACTGGTTGTTCCTTTTCCAGATGTTTCATGTTTTACTGTATAAGGACTTGTTTTGTCCTTTTGGCAATTCTTTTTGATGCCTGCTGTGCCTTTCTCAGTAATAACCTTTAATATTACAGGGATGCAGTAAACTTACTAGTGTTTTTATTGGCAAAGAGGTTCTGATCTCTGCTGCCATTAGAAGCCATAAGCAGTTCTATCTAAACAAAATTCTCAGCTGTAATGCCCACTGAATCAAGGAGTCCTTCCATCAGCTTTGGTCAGGAGTCTAAATGAAGCCACACTGAAAGCATTTTGCAGGAAAACAACTCAAAGTGGAAGTGGCTGTAAAACAGAACTGGCCTTGGCTTATTTAATCCATCACTTCTGAACAGTAAGAAATGCAAAAACAGAGTTTAAACACTATCAAAAAAAGCACATTTTCTGGGCTCTGCTGACAGGTGCCAGCAATCTAATGGTGTCTTAGGCAATAATCTGCATGGCTTTGTATGGCACTGCCATGGAAACCCAGCTGTGCCACAGCCTCCTCTTCATGGAATGAGCCAGATTGTGGAACTGACCCCCATGTGAATATTATTTTTTTAAATTGTTGAGGAGAGGTGGTGTCTGCTCCTCCTGAAGTTTTCTCATAGCCACAGAAGGCAGTCTGCTACTATTATTTCATTGGAAAAGCTGCTCCTCAGGGCTGGATGGCTGCTGCTCTCCCACTGCAGGGTCAGTCAAGCACCAGTTCAGGCACAAGGAAGGTGATGGACTGGGAGCTGGATGCTGGAACTGTTCCTTGGGGTAACAGTTTTATTGATGATGAGGTTGCCCAAATCCCTTTAAAACAGTGCTACTGTGATCACTGTAATTCCCACAATGAAAAGCAGAAGTAGAGGATTTCCTCTTTTCTATTTAAATGATGTTGTCTCTATACAGCTGTTCAAAATCTAGTCTTGTAGCATGTTGGCTCCTGCTCCAAGTAAATTTGCTGGACATCCAGAGAGGTGAAACAGTGCAGTAGAGTTCTGTCTTTTCCACTGTACACGTAGGTAAAAAATTTTGAAGCACAGCAGAATTGAATTGAATTTCAGATGTATAAAAGGGTGAATTGATAACTGTGAGTAACTATCTGCTCATGATTTCAGCAATAAGGCTGAATCTTTAAGTGCTGCTTCAATGGACATAATGTAGAAAATTAATAAAAAAGCAGTTAAAACATTGAGTGCTGGGTTTCTGGATAGTCTTATTTTCTGTTTCCAAGGAGTGGATTTCCCAGCAATTCCCACTGAAGCAATTATTCTTGTTAGTTAAGGTGAACAAAGCAAACTTCAGGATATCCTTTGCTGGGAACATAGGGGCTAACCCTTGGAAGAATCTGGTTTCTGCAGTGAGGAAAAGGGGGGGAATTATCAGTACTGAACTCTTCCAAGCACTGCATCTTGTGTATTATTGAGTGAATTGTGAACTTGCCAGACAAGCTGTGTTCAGGCCTTGTCTGGCTTCTTAAGTGGTGTTTGTGTAACCAGGTTCTGACCCTGTCTCAGCAAATGGAACCGAGTGGTGTTGTACCACAGCCTCCTTCTCTGTGTAAATGTGTGTGTCAGCTGTGTGTGCACATACTCATCCTAAACATGTTGTTTACATTTTGTATCAGCCTGTGCTAAGGAAAAAACTGGCACCTCATGGTGCAATGTGCTCCCTATGGAAAAGACAATATTGGAGCTTGAATACTGATGAGTGGCTTCTGCAGGGAGGGAAACATGATCCAGAGTGTCCTGTGAAACAGAAGCACACCCTGGAAAACACAGACTGTGTGAGTAGTTAGGGCCACACCTTCAAAACACTTACTCTCCTCTCTTTCCAACTTTGATCCATTCCTACCTTGTCACCCAGCCTAGAGCACTGAGTGCCACGTCCAGTTGATCCTTGAACATCTAGAGGGATGGGGACTTCTCCACCTCCCTGAGAAGCCCCTTCCAATGTCTGACCACCCTTTCAGTGAAGAAACTCCTCCTGAAGTCCAGCCTGAGTTTTCCCTGGCACAGCTTGGGGCTGTTTCTTCATGTCCTGTCCCTGTTCCCTGGGAGCAGAGTCCAAACACCATTGGCTGCCCCCTCCTGTCAGGGAGTTGTGGAGAACCAGAAGGTCCCCCCTGAGCCTCCTTTTCTCCAGGCTGAGCCCTCCCCCAGCTCCCTCAGCTGCATCTTCTCATCCTTGTGCTCCAGACCCTTCCCCAGCTCTGCTGCCCTTCTCTGGGCATGCTCCAGCCCCTCAATGCTGTTCTTGCAGTGAGGGGCCCAGAACTGGATGCAGCACTCAAGGTGTGGCCTCACCCATGCCCAGTACAGGGGGACAGTGTCCTGCTCCTGCTGGCCACACTTTTCCTGACAGGATGCCATTGGCCTCCTGGCCACCTGGGCTCATGTTCAGCCCCTGTTGACCAGCACACCCAGATCTTTTCCTACTGGGCAGCTTTCTAGCCACTCTGTCCCCAGCCTGTGGCACTGCCTTGGGTTGTGACTGAACTGCAGGACTTTTCACTTTGCCTTGTTGAACAAGGACAAGGACACAATGAGGCATTTATAAAATCCTCCATTTTGTCCTGTGGTCTGTTCTGGGAGGACATTTGAGACCATATCCAACCCAAACTTCCATATACCTAACTCCAATTGATTTGATGCATTCTCAACCTTTTTTTGTTGGTTTTTTTTGTTTGTTTTTTTTTTTTTTGTTTTGTTTTTTTTTTGTTTTTTTTTGGTTTGGTTTTTTTTGTTGTTTTTTTGTTTAATGCTCCTGTGTTCGACATTGTCAGTGTGTGACAGCTTTGCATGACATATGGAACTGATGGTGTTTTAAAGCTCCTCACACTTGTCAGAAACTCCTTGTCTGCATGAGTCTGGAACCCGGTGATCTCGTGTTTTGCACCCGGCAAAGCGCAGTAACACCATCCATCTGTTGGCTGTTGAATTAGCAATGAAGTAAAACAAAGCCCGTATGCAGAGTGATGTAACAGAGTACCTATAATAATGTCTGTGACAGGAATGGTTTTCAGGGTGATATTTTCTAAGATCAATTGTATTGTATTAATTCATCCTCCTTCAAAGGATGAATGTTTTAAATCACATTGCTGAGGTTCCTGGGGCCTTGGACTGCCCCACCATTGAGTATCAATTTTACCTTGGTCATATCATACAATCAAGGTTGAATCCTACAATTAAGGTTGAAGACCTCTAAGATCATCAGGTCCAACCATTGATCCAGCACTGCCAACTCCACCACTAATCCGTGCCCCTCAGTGCCACAACTACAAAGTTTTTGAACACTCCAGGGATGGTGATTCAACTGCTGCCCTGGGCAACTTGTTCCAGTGCTTGACCATCACCACATTGTGCCTGAACTGTGGCACAGTTCAGGTTCAATGGTTAAGTAGCATGAAAGGATCTTTGTTCTTTCTTAGCTTGAATGGTGCTGTAAGAAAAAAATCACTTTGAATTGGCTGTAGGCCTTCAGAAATCCCTCCAGCATAGAGATGATCATATAACGAGGACACTGCTGAAGCCGTGAGACCTGTGTGGGTTCCAGATGTCTGTAGTTCATCATGGGCAGGTCACTCTCCTGTGTCTTAATTTCCTTAGCCCTAAAGTAGAAATTAATGTTAAACTTTCTTTCTAAATTGTCCCATGCCTCACCATGATTAAATATGCTGTGTTGTATGTGCTGAGTTTATGCTATTATTGTAGCATAAAATCATAGAGAAAATAAAAATTAAAAGAGGGAAGCATTATGAAAACATGTCTTTGGAGTAGAGGAGCTGGTTGGGATGTTGGAGAGTCTTTATTCACCATTGCAGGTAGATGGTAACTGGTGTCACAAGCAGTTTGAGAAACACGTGCACTCATGACTGAAAGTCCCTGGGGTAGAAGTGGCTCGACCAAATCCCAGGGTTGTACTTGTACACACCCATAAAGTATCCCATCCAGGGCAAGCTGCCTGTTTAGGTGTTCTCATTGTTTGGAAATTTGTTGTTGGGAAGATGTTATCAACCTCTCAGCACACAGTTCTCAGCAGTGTCTCCGTGGATGCCAGTCCCTTGAGGCAGAGGCTGTCTGGGTTTGCCTTCCACAGAGCCAAGCTCACTGTCAGCACTCAATTAGATGTGTACACATGATTTGTGCTGAATCAGAGCTCAAAGATACCCACTAGGGTTTTTTTGTTGAGCATCCTTGTGTAGAGAAAGCTATTTTCACCTGACCCTGAATCTTTCTAGCATTATTCCAGATAAGAAAAAATAAGCCCTGTGTGCTTGAAGTCAAAACCAAAAGAAGGGACCTTTTTTCAGAGGTGCCTGTGATCTGCTCAACCTTCCAGGAACTGAGGAACAGCAGCCCCTGTGTGTGCCTCTGTCACTGCCTCTCTTCCTTCTTGATTCTTGATTCTACTTGATGACCTGCTGGCAGGAGAAGCCCCTCTCTGAGGTTATCTCTGGGTTGTTAAGTCCGCTAAACAAAAGTCCACTAAAGAAAAGAGCAAGTGAGATGGAGGCAAGTGTCTTTGGGATCACAGGGTGGAGAGCTGTCAGGTCAGAGCCTTTTCAGGGAATAGCTGTAAAGTCAACCTGGTAAAGTTTTGTTTGGAGAGAAAGAAGAGAAAAATAAAAGTGATGGCACCTAGTTCCAGGAGGCAGGAGCTTTTTGTGACTGTTAAATATAAAGTCTACAGTTCCTTCCTCTTCTCTCATCTCCTTTGCTTCCACTGTTGGATTTACTTTTCCCCTGGGTACACAGGCAGCTTTGGAGAGGGGAAAGTGTGTCTGAATAGCAGCTCCCTGGCCATAATCCTGAAACAGAACTGAAGCTGCAGTACATGCAGCAGCAATAGAGGCTTGGGAGGATAATTTCCTTGTCTGGTGGGTGTTTGGGTGGGACATGTAAGCCTTTTTATGCTGCACATTGTTGTAATTCCAGCCATGCACAGAAAAAGCTGGGCAGTGCTGGCTGAGAAAGTGCTTGTGCACCTGTACAGGGTGGGACAGGCATCCAGAGGCAGAAATAGACACCAAGCCATCCTGTTTGGGCAATTACACTCTTCCTGCCTTCTCACCACAGGCGGCGTTTCAGTGGCTAAGCCACAAAGGGAGGAATAAAGACAAATGGGTTCTCCTTTTGAAAATACCTGTACTTAAAAGAACCTCCCTCCTTGATGGCATTCACTATGTGTCTGTTTATTCATCCTTTGCTCACATGATAATTGACTCCTGCAGAAATGTATCTCAGCTCCACCCTGTGCTGGGACTGAGCCACTTTTGCTGGCAGTGCTGGAGATCATGTACCAGGAGAAATGAGCTGTACACGTCCATAATGGGATTGCCAGAGCTATACCTGCCCACAGCTGCTCCCAATGCCATCACTGCCTTCACAGTAGCTAATCTTAAATCCCAGTGGATTTCCAGCCCTGCCCTGACTTGCACTTTACGTCTCTGCGAGAGCTGTAATATTCTGGGATGTCTCTAAGTGAAAATGGGAAGAGGAGCTGTTGATTAGGAAGAGGAAAGTGCAATGCCAACCTCTGTCCCACTGCTGCCCTAATAGAAAAGATTTGTGGCTGTGGTTGAGCTGAAGCAGCAGCTGCTGTGGTGTCACTTCAATTTTATTAATTTGGGAGTGGGTGAGTGCAAGGAACAGAAAATGCTGTGGAAGAAGGAAGAGAAGCCAGAGAAGAAGAGGCTGGCACAAGTGCCAGGCTCCTTTACTGGAATGCAACCTCTGCCTTATGCTCAGCCCTCTTGCCTACAGATTAAACAGATGTTTCTGCTGCCCCCCTCTCCAACTGAACATGCTGCAGTTTCGTGTCTTCTGGATGAGGTCTCTCCTTTGTGGTGTTTAGTTGTCATAGAACCTCATAGAACCTCCTGTTCCAGAGTAACTCAGGTTTCCACCCCACCTGGGAATGTGCCCTACTTTTGTTCACCTCTCTTCTGCCAGCCCAGGCTGGGGTTCAGGAGTCTTGGCTGTCACTGGCAGGAGTAATTGCAAAAATTGATTCATGGGAAATGCCTGTAACAGGAAAATCCTTTTGACAGACCACACAGCCATCATACTCTGCATTTATTTGAGTCAATCAATGCTCTGGTGCATATTTGGGTCATAAATACTCTGATATAAATTGCATTTATTCTTGTGACAGCCGTGTTCCATTACCTGTTATTTATTTGGCTCTGTTGTCCTTTCATTTTACACCTTGTGGAGCTGTCAAGTCAGCTGCTTACCACTGACAAAGCTCACAGCTCAGAGTCTTCCAAAAATAAATCCTCCAAAGGGATTTGAGCAGCAGAAGGATGTATATTGTTGGAAAGTCATTGGACAATCTTTTTTTTTTTGGTTTGTTTTATTTGAAAGAGTAGCTTTGTCCATTTTGCCCAGATTCCAGAATTAGACTTTTCATTTATGATCCAGAGGTCATTGAAGCTAATAATCCCACTAATATGAGTTTTGAATCACACCCTGCATGTCTCATAGTTGAATTAACCATATTATTTGATATTTGAAATGGTGGGATGCTGTCTTGGATGTTTCTAATTTTCCCTTGGAAGCTTTTTCAGTTTTTTGTCTTTTTACATCATAAAAATGGCAGAATATGGGATTCTGAGATGAATGAACTGTAGTGTCCTTCCAAGAGAAAGATCAAACTGCAGGGGTCACACTGGTCTGGACGAGTCACAGTCATTTTCTGCTTCTCATTCCCAATGAACAGCCACGTATCCTTCATGCCAGGCTGTTGCACCAGCTTTGCAAGGTGCCAAGCCCTTGGTGTTAATTCAGGAAAGCACTTAATCATGGAATTGATGACTCTGAAGTGCCTAATATAAGCATGTGCTTAAGTGCCTTGTTGGAGTGGGGCCAGTGCAGATGTGCCCTTGCTGAGCAGAGATTTGTGAGCTACTATTGGTGTAGTTTCTCTGTAAAACAGAGAAGAAAACACTGCTTTTAGTTTTTTTGTAGGTTTTGTTTGCACAAGGATTTTGGGATAGATGCAGGGACTGAGTTCTATCAGTAGGGTTTATGTGTGAGCTAAACAGCAAAACTGTTCATAGCATTACTATTGAAGTATGTGTGATATGTTGCATGTGCTGCATTTCAGGCCTTAACATTTCTCCATTATCTTGATTTATTTTACTCTAAATGTAAAAAGAGTAATCCTGTAATTTAGTTCAAATACCACAGTGCAAAATACATACACACATGGGCCACAAAACACAGATGCAAATGGATGTGTATTATTTATAAAGCAGCTTTGACATCTTAATATACTAAAAAAAAGACATTTAGTCATAGTTCAGCATTCTGCACATTTTTGAACTATCATGTATCATCATCCATGAAAAATTCATTATTTGGGTCTTAACCATTTTAATTTTATATGCACATTCCACCCAAAAGGGGTGTTCTGCTCTTGTCTTTTTTTTTTTTTTTAATCTATTCTGTCCCCCCACCCCGTTTTATACAATGAAAAAGTAGACAGCTGGGGTTAGGCTATGCCAAAAGCCCATAGTGCCCTCCAAGACCTACCTGAAAACAAATGAGTGTCAAGACTGTGTGACTAAAGAGAGACCTCTAGGTATTCTAGGAGTCCTACCCAAATCCTTCTGGGTTTGCTGAATCCAAGACAGCCAGTTATAGTCAGAGTTCATACTACACACCAATAAAATCCATGTAATTGCCCTTATCCAATTCTCTGATGTGGACAGACAAAAGCCAGGTATAAATCAGCTTAAAACATGGCAATTTCTGCCAAAATCCAAATTAATAAGGAACATGGTGTGAATGCCCCATCTCAGGTGTTCTCAGGGGTTCACAAGCCACATTGTTTTGAGATGGGCAGAGGAGTGAATTCTGAATTGAGGTGATTTTGCAGAAGTTACTCTGTCAAGAGCCTCATTCCTACATGACACGAGCTCTTAGGTTAATGCTTTGGGGGTTTTGGAGGGAACAAAGGGTCAACTTGAAGTCTTTCAGATCAGGACAATCCTGGCCTGTTTGGACTTTGTAGGTTAAAACTCTTTTTTCTAGTGAAGCTGTTGCTCAGTGATGGGTTTAAATACAAGTTTAATGATGGTGACATGACCTAGTGAGGAGACAGGGCTGGTGTCAGTAGGATGATAGTGGTGTTTACTGGTGTTCCTCACTGTTTCATAACTTCTTTAAAATTGGAAGGATGGAAGGATGAAAGAACCTCAGCTTCTGTGGCCCATTTCTCTCAGGTCTCTGCTGCAAGAGCCAATAAGGAGCCCTTGCCTTGTTTTCTCTTTGCTTGAAACTGCTTCCAACCTCCACTTCACCTTCTCAGTAACATTTAAGCAGAAGCTCTTAATTTATTCTGTCCTGGTTTTGCCCATCCCCAGATCTGAGCTCAGCTGACTGTGAGGGGCTGGTGCTTTCAAGTAATATGAGTTCACTGGTCTGAAGTTTCTCTGGGAATGAAAAATCTGTTTGATTAAGGAAGCACTGACTTCAGAAAGCCTATCGGCCTGCACAGCTCTGCAAGGCAGGGCTGCAGAATGTCTCATTATTTGGAACTGTTCTCCAGAGGATTTGGCTTGCAGAAAATTAGTCTTCCTGTTCTTGGTCTGATGTTTATTAAACGTTTCTTTCCTTTTTCCCTCCTTTGCAGTTTTTATCTGTAGTTTCATGGTCGCGGCGCCGATCTTTGGTTACCTTGGTGACCGGTTCAACAGAAAGATCATTCTCAGCTGTGGGATCTTCTTTTGGTCAGCTGTCACCTTTTCAAGCTCCTTCATCACTGAACAGGTAAGATCTTTGCAAAGACGCTTTGCAGGGTGTCCTGAAAAGATGGACAATATATTCCTAAATAACTCCCCATCACAGTGTGCTCCAGGGGAACATATCCCTCTCGTGTGTATTTAACATTTAGCATGTTGTATTATCTGACCTTTTGTGGGAGAAGCGTGCTCTGTGTAACTGTGTTTGTTTAACTGTGAAAGCTGTCACCCTTTGATCGTGCATACTCATAAAAAGCAACAGATGAAGCATATCTAAGCAAGAGTTTCTGTTGACATAAGGGCTTTGTTTTGAGGGAGATCCTAAAGAAGCCTTAAAAGGCTTTACAAAAGTCTTGGGAAAATGAATCCATGGCTACACAGTGGTTCTTTTGTCTTCTGATATGTAACTGAAGCCATTGGATTTTGTTGGGAAGTCTGCTCGTGGTGTGTGGAATAACAAAATGCATCCAGCAGTGGTTTTACAGATGCACTTTGGTTTCTGTCCACCAAGGCAGAGAAGGTGGATGATAACACAGAGATCAGACACAATTTCAGCTCCTTTAACACTTGTCAATGGATTTTCTGGGGAAACTGGTGATGGAGTTGTCAGGCTCACCTAATTTTGTCAAGCTCTGCGTCCCTCTCCTGCTCCCAGGACAGCTGCAGTGCCCCATTCTGAGCACTCCTCACTGTATTTATTTTCTTGTCTGTCAGAGGCATTTAGAGGAAACAATGATCTGGCAGTTTCTGGGGGGAAATATCCTCTTGTTTAAATCATATTATAGTGGAGATTTAATTGCTGCAGGTGGCAACATTCCTGCAGAGACAAATCACAGCTCCTGGCATCATCAGACTGATTTCCCCAAGGGAGGCAGGGACATTCCTCATCCTCTCTGTCCAGCTGCGTTCCAGAGATTGCAGCATTGTGGTCACGCCTAAAGGATGACAACCAGGGACTAAACCTCTCCACCCTTCTCCATCCTGCCCACCCCCATGCTCTTCAGTTTTTTAAAAAAAGAGTTTCCACTTAAAGCAGGCAGTGGCACTCATGTCAGTGTGGCTTTCACCAGGATTGGTTGTTGCTGCATTTCTAAAGCAAAATGCATGTGGCCAAATGTGGAAGCCTTTAACTCAGGAAATTGTTCTGGGTTACCCTTGGCCAGGAAGCACCTTTTCCAGAGAAAGAATGTCTCTCATCTAAAATAAGGAAGGATTTTTTTGTTTTCTCTTTAATTTTTTTCTTTAAATGTTTCTCATAACATTCTGCAAAAGCAGCTTTGATCAGAGCCCAAAGAGAGAAGCATTTTAGAGAGAACCAATGACCTTCTTATAAACACTTCTTGTGTTACAGACATATATTTATGCTTAGGTTCTCATTGATCTCCCTGCAGCCAACTGGGTCCCACAGCTGGAAGTAGGAGGACACTGGAACTGGACTGATGTCTTCAGAGCTGAATTTCAGTTTAAGAATTTGGGGCTTATTAGCTGAAGTAGTTCAGGGATTAATATATATTAATATATATGGTTATTTGTACCCAGGGGCTCAGAGTGGCAGTAGCATATGTTTGGAATCCAAACCCCAATGTTTTGGAAGTCATAAGAGAGACAAGGTCAAAATAGCCAGACCTGTGTTAAGTCATCCTGGATATGCATCAGTACTAACTCTGGACCCCAAAGACCATCTTGACAAAAACCACCCTAATACTTAGAAAAATCCCCTGTCCTGATTTTCCTGTGATCCTCAGCTCCAGTAGAAGACTTAGCTATTAATCCAGAGCTCCTGTTACTGACTCCAGGAGGTAATGGAAGTTGTTGCAGCTGCTGTAAGGATGTTCTCTACCCGGTGGCTGCAGCAGCTGAGCAAGGTCCTAAGAATAATCCAGTTTCCCATGTTATCTGTCCCATGTTGGTGTCCATGTTGGAGGCCTGATCCCTCATTGGGAAGACATGCCACATAGAACAAGGTGAATTCCTGACATGCTAAAAGGGTCAGAGAAGAGCTTTTTTTTTTTTTCTTCCCATGTAGGCATTTTTCCTGATCTTTGCTGTCTAGGATTCATTTGGGGAGTAAAATGTTGCTTTTTCTCTCAACATTTTTTTTTCCTTTTAAGACAGTATATGTATTTGTTGGGAAAGAGTACAGGGAAATATCAAAAACTCTTTGCTGGCAGAAATAAAAGCAGTAGTAAGACTAGTGTGAGTAGAGAAGTTCTCACATCCAAATTGACATGAGAACACAGGGCTGGAAGGAGCAAGTTGACACAGGCTGAGCCCATTAGAGAACTCCTTTATGTGGCAGCACCAAAAATCCTGAATTAGGTGAGAAAGAGTAGCCTTTCAGGAGGAATAGCAGAATCCCTGTCTTCAGGGATTGCCTTTCTTCAAATTTCACGGGACCTAGTGCCTCATGCATCCTGTCACTGTGTAATTAAATAGAATCCACAGCCACACAGCTCAGATCTGGAGTGCAAATGGAAAGAGACAGCTTAACAAAGGCCAAAAGCAGCTACAGAGCTGGTGAACTCTGAAGGCACCCAGTTTGTAAAGCTCTTTGGTAGTGTGTCAGTTCCTGGCTAAAATTTGAACATCTAAAGGAAGCCATGAAAAATGCTGTTGTTTGAGTCAATGACTAGATTATTGTGCAAACAGATTTACAGAAAGAGACATGTTCATTCTTATTTGTCCTACTGTCTTGCTACAACTTCATCTGCTGAGCATGATGCCCTGTGGTCTGGGATATCCCTGGGGTCAGCTGTGTCTCTCCAGTTCCTGTGTCCCCCAGCCCTTCTCGGGGGGGTGAGGAGCAGAAAAGACCTTGACTCTGTATAAGCACTTGCTCAGCAGTAATGAAAACATCCCTGTGTTATCAGCTCTGTTCTCAGCACAAATCTAAAACATGGTCCCATACCAGCTACTGGGAAGAAAATTAACTCTGTCCCAGCCAAAATCAGCACAAAAGGATTGGAGTGCAGTAAACAGCTCATCTAAGATACTGTCTAAATGCTATTTTATTCTGCTTGGGTTAAAAAAAGTAACTGAAAATCAGCAGATAAATCAGAAATTGGATACATGTGCCATGAAGACACAAGAGCTCTGCCTTTTAAAAATATCATTAGTTATTTATTATCAAGTATCTCTGGGTTTCTAAAATGGAATAATGACTGTCAAATAAATGATGAATTAATGTCTTATCTGCTGGTAGGTACTAAATAGGTAGATAATAGGCCCTCACAATGAAAAAGAAAATCAGGCCAAAATCTGGGGGTAGTTCCAGTGCATATAAGGGGTGATAGAAAAGAGCAATGCATGAATTCCACACATAGCAAAATAGAAACAGGACAACTCATGCTTAAAAGTTTGGTTATTCTTCATGAGATCTTAAATTAATTTTGAAACAAATCATAGTAAGAAACCAAATAAATACTGTATCACAGAGTGATTCCATAAATACACCTGTTTCCATGGATAAAAATAGCTAATGATAAATTTAATTAAAGAAATAATGAGAAGAGGTGAGACTGAAATAATATTGATAAGCTCATTTTTTAATGTTGTTTGAAAATTTATGTTAGTACAGAATTTCTCTGTAGAAAGATAAAACATGAGGCCTCCTCTGCTTTGGTACTTGCACTTTTCTGCTCTATAACACTGTTTAGCACTTGCTAAAATAAAAGTTCCGTTAAGAAATCATTAACAAACTTGTTCAATAATATAAAATTATGTAAAGCTGATACATATTTAGACATATCTCTGGATTAACTCAATTTATAGAAGCCTCAATAAATAATTTATGTATCTTAATTTTTATTTTCTAAGTACAAACACCTGCTTAGAGATTTTCTCCCTTTAAACCTGACTTTAAATCAGGTCTGCACCTACCAGCATAACTTCTGGCATTTTCACCAGCAAAACCTTCTTGTGTTGTTTTTGGCTTTTGCCAAGCATTTGGGGAAAACACTTGCTGGTTGTTGGTTCATGAACTGTAATAAATCAATAAAACATCAGTAGGCTTCTATGTGGTATAGAGTCATACCAAAGTAATGAACCAGTACAGTTCATGAACTGTAATAAATCAATAAAACATCAGTAGGCTTCTATGTGGTATAGAGTCATACCAAAGTAACGAACCAAGGGCACAATCTTCACAGAGTTTCTTCACCTGGATGTGTTTCCAACCACACAAAAAGTTAAATATATGTTTTCTTTCTCTGTATCAATATAAACTCTGACATAATAAGTAACCAGTTTATTTCCCCAGGTAGCATTTTCATGAGCACAGTGCCTGATTGTGTGTGGTGATCACCCTGAGGTGGTTTATATTCCAAGATGTCATTGCAAGGGGTCTGTAATCCCAATTGCACCATTTCTCTCTTTCTGAACAGCTTAATATAAAGCAACCTGGTTATCAGAAGTGATCATCAGGAGAGTTTGTTTCTGGCTGCTTGGATATCCATGTCTGTTAATCATGATAAATGTTCTCAGCTGGTTTGTCTGAGCAGCAGATTGTCTTAGGTGAGCCCCGGGGTTTGGTGCTAAACTTCCTGCCCCTCTCAGCACACCCCTCTGGGACATCAGGACCCCTCTCCCTCATGGGCAGACACCTCTATCTTAAAGCAAGAAGGAGCTTGGAGGTGAAAATTTGCAGACTGTTCTCTAGTCTTCTAAAATACTGCTATGTCCGTGTAAATATCTTGAATAAAGCATATTTCTGTGGAAAAGGCCTGCTGGCTTACAAATGAACAAAGGCTTCTGCTCCACCAGGCTGGGACACCACGAGTACCTAATAAGCAGCCAGAGCAGGCTGTGGTAATGTGGGTTGGCTGGACAGAGCTGCACATGCTAGAAAGTTGGGAAATAGAAAAGCAAAGCATTGACAAGGTAAACCAGGAATGTGCTTTTGAATTCTCCAGTTCTTGGTAAATATTTCTGTTCAGATTTTGATATAGCTAACACAATAAAACCTTTTTGCTCCCACTGCAATTTACCTCTGGATAGGTATTTCTCTTTGTGGTGTTTTCTTTCCCTGTTATTTTGATTTATCTCTGGAAGAGGAAGCAAATTGTCCATGGTGGAGTTCCAGTTAGTCTGCAGTGCTTGCTCCTGTCTTTCAAGCTTGCTAGATGTATTTTTATTTCCAAAGCTTGTCTTTCAAGCTTTGGAAATAAAGTTTCTAGAAGAGAAGCAACAAATTACCTCTAGTATGGAACAAATGGTTAGCTGGGTTAATTTTAAAAAATATAAACATAATCCAACCACCCCCTACACATGATGATTCACTATAGGAAAAAAAAAGCCTTTAGTCTTAAGTGCTCCGGCAGAAGTTGTAATATAAAACATACAGCTCCTGTGCCTGTGGTTCCACTGTGCAAGATAAATACACAGCTTGAAAAACATAAACAAACAAAACTGAAATCCCCAAGCCAACATTTTATATGTAAGGAGACTGAGTGTTGTCTTTGAAGGCACCATGAATTACTGGAATGTTTAAACCCTACTGTTCCGGCCTATTATTTTTGAGCAGAACTCTCTTGTAGAAAAAAGGCAAAAGGGATTCTCCCAGCAGCTTTGGGAAGTCAGCTGCATGTGCACTCAGTCCCTTCCTTCATAGGGAATTCCCAGCAGGCTCTGTGGCTGTCACACAAGTGCTGCTGGACTAACTGAAGAGGTTCCTGGCCAAAGCTCTTGATTGGCTCTGCTGTGTTTTGCCAGCTCTGATGTGGCACAGGAGCCCTGCAGACAAGCACGTGCTGTTGACATTTGGATTTCTGCACACTTGGCCTGTGCTAGACTGCTCAGGAGAAATATTACCTGCTGGGCACTGTTACCAGAAGGAGGTCAGGTGGGTGCTGGTGCTCTCTGTGTGGGTGCTGTCAGCTCCCAAATCCCTCTGAGCTGCAGTTCTGCCCCTTTGTGCTGCCCCAGTGCCCCCTGCACCACAAGATACCCTCAGCCTCCTAAAGTGAGATGTGGCAATCTGTGCATCTCCTTCCAGCTATCAGAGTTCCCTCCTCCTCACAGTGGAGCTGCTGTGCAGGGGCACTGGGGTCAGTGGGTGCCAGGTGAAGGAGGTGCTGTGCTGGGCTTAGGTGGCTCAGAAATCCCAGTAAGAGAGGGAAAGGGTAAGGGCTCTCTTTATACTGCAGAGTGGAATTCTGTATGGACAGATTCTGCCCCACTGTCCCTCTCTTGTATGTCTGAAAGGAGGTAATTTAAAGAGAGATAGTTCCCACAGCCCCTTTTAGAATTGTAGAGTTGTTAAGGCTGGAAAAGACCTCTGAGATCATGGTGTCCAGCCATTAACCCAGCATCACCACCATGTGGAAATTGAAAGGCGCCATTTCTTTGACCCCGCACCAGCAAGAAGGTACCTGCTGTTCCTTCCAAGTGCTGTTCTCAGTGCTCTTCTAAGTTTTACTATCTCACATCTTTTCATATGGATTATATAAGGTGTACTGTAGGAAAAAATACACTATTGCTTATTCCTTTAATAATGGAGCACTGACTCAGCTGGTCTTGAGGTATTCTCGGTATCTGTCAAGTCTGCTATCATCTTCAGCACAGCTGATTCCAAATACTGTATGAGAAACTGATTTTCTGTAAGAATATCTTCTCTTGCACAGACAAGTGCAATGATTTGAGCTCTTGAATCTTGGGTCCTCACTGTTCCCTCAGATTTTGCTAACCAAGGACAGAAGCATTGGGAAAAGATTTATATAAATGAAATAGTTGTAGAGTGCAGAATTACTGTCATGTGTTTGTCTCCTGGTCGTTTTATGTTCTTACCTTGTCCCTTTGTATCTGTCACTCTTCCAAGGGAAACTGTAAATGAAAACCAGATTAAGGTGTTCTTAGAGCATCAGACCCGAAAAAGCCAATCTGTGAGAGCAGGCAGCTTTTCAAAGTGTTATCAGAAATGGAAGTGTATTTTCTGCTCAGTGCTGGGGTTTTTCCATCCAGTATCTGTGTCTGTGTATCTGTGAAGCATTTGGGAAGAGTTATTGAAAACACAGCTGGTGGTGGCTGCCAGGAGAGAGACACAGCACAGTTCCAAAGCTTACTCAGAAAGCTTATTCCTGTGATGAGGAAAATGAACTTCAAGTAACTATCATAAGGAATATCTCTACCACACATTGCATTTCCCATCTGCAGAGTGTCTGGAACAGGAATGGTTTTGCTCTCCCTTCTGGGACCTGAGAGCAATCAAGATGCACTCCCCACATCCCACCCTCCCCAGGTGGGGTCAGTCTGCACCATGTCCTATTCAAATTTCTCAAATCACCCCAGCTGTGTGCAGCTGTGTGTCCATAAATGTGCCTCCTGCACCCTGCCTCTTCCTTTTAGGTCATTAACTGGTCTGCAGTCACACAGTATCTGAATCAAACGCTGTGGATACTGAAAGAGATGTTTCAATTGCTCAGCATCAGAACTCACCTGCATCCCCATGTGCTGCTGCAGAGGCTGTGATTCCAGTTCAGTGGAATGAGGGCAGAACTTGCACTGAAATGTCAGACCTACCCCTCAGAGCTCAGGCAATTTCTAGAGCAGGTGGACAGAGGTTTGTGCTGGGAGAGCGCCCAGAAACAGGCTCAAAGCTCAATGCTGATTTGCACAGGGTCTCAGTGAGGGCCCCCTGTAATTGCCTGTCCTGTTTCAGAGCACTGTTTGTTATCTGGGTTACTGGAAGATGTTGAAACCATTATCACAGGCTGTGATTGTGGTTCTGATTCAGCTCCTTCTTTGGAAGTCTGTGGGAACCTTTTGTGTGTCTGTGGCAATTGAGTCAGACCCTACATCATTGGTGCTGTTTCACTGGATCATGGAAATGCTTAGAGACAACAGCATGGTGCATGAAAGATTTTTGCAGGCCAAAGACCTTTACAGTTTGTCCCATTTTTTTTGCAGAAAGCTGAATTTATAGTCTCTAGGTTGAAGAGTAGGAAAGTTAATCTGTTTTGTCAGATGGTGTGGAAGCAATGCCTGCCTGTAACATTCCACCTGTCCTGCTTTTGTTGTGCCTGAGCAGGAAATCTCACCTGGGCCAGTTATTTGCTGAGGAGGCAGAGGGAAGAAGGCATGTTTGTTTTATTTCCTGGCTGTGTGTTTCTTGGAAACATTCCTTCTTCTTGTGTTGTCTGTTAAAATGTATATTCTGCTTGTCAAGCTGCAGCAGAGGCCTAACCCCAGGGCGTGCTGATGGAACACAAATAATGTCTTATTTCTTAACTCTGTGTAAGTGGAAATCTCTATAATGCTTTAGCATTATGTTTTGTATATAATTATGACAGTATCTTAAGCTCAACCTTGTTCAAAACACTGAAGGAATGGAAGAACGGGAAAATGCTCCTTAAATAGACTGGGGTTTAATCAGTTGGTGTGAAAAAAAATTTTTAAAAAGTAGTAGTGCTGCATGTAAATTTCCAAGCAAATGTTAAAATATAAAGGAGTTGTTAAATTGCCTATCAACCTACCAGGATCCTTGCAGTAGTGCTGTGGCCTGAGGGACACAGGTCATTCCTGGTGTGGGGTCCATAGGGGGATGTCTGGCTTGGTCAGACGGGTTCAGAAGGCAAAGGAAGTCACTGCTGCAGTGCCTGGGTGGTCCTGTTATTTTGGGAATTAGCTTCCCAACTAGCTGTGTATTGAGGGTACAGAGAGGGTGCCAAGTTGGTGGTGTAGAGCATGTGCCTTCATGATCCACTGGGATGGTCAGATATGGGTCTGGAGAAATGTTACCATTTTTGAAGGCTGTAAACTGATGTGTGTTTAGCATGGATATATGTGAGACAGCTTATGGATGGTGTTCTTGGAGCTCATGCCTTAGGAGGAAGCACAAGGCTTTAGCAGAGTTTAGTTAATGATGCCTCACAAAGAAAACAATCCATTCATCCCAGGTTTAGGCTCATTAGGAGGCCTGGAAACAAATCTAAACTTTCTATTAGCAGGGTGATTATTGAAGGCTGTGCATATTGTCCTGAAAAACAGGATGCAGGAGAGGGAGAATGTGTTATTCAGGCTCTGGCTTCTGTTCAGATGCAAAAGTATGGATTTGAGCCTTTCTTTGGTTGAGCTCCTGGTTGCCTGCTGATCCAAATGCATCAGTCACTCCTTGGGAAGTGTAAGTGCTTCCTCAATGGCCACACAGTCTTGGCCTCCTGGGTTGTGCATAAAGGCTGGGAAAAGGACCATTATGTTCTAAGTCATGTGCAAATAGTGGGAATAAGGGAAATGTTTTACAGTACCAGGTGCTAAATTAGTCTTTTGAAGTGTTGACATTTCTTTTAAATGTATAAAGTTCCCAGGCTACACAAAACACTGCATTTGCAATTCAGATAAGTCGAATTAGAGTACTAATCTCAGCCCTACTTAATAGATTTTGAGCTGGAAATCCCTGGGAGTGGTGCTGATCATCAAATCTGAAAACATGAGTGATGAAGCCTCATGAGAAGATAGTCACAAAACATCCAAATGTGTTTAGTGTGGTTTAATAGGCTGTCATTTTGTCAGATAGGCTGGATTTAGAGAATGAAATTAAGTTACAGCACGACAAAACCTTGTCAATTAATAACATTTCAAAAAGGAACATGACAACTGTTCAAGGAAGATCATGAATAAGAAGCAACTCCAAAGTAGAAGGATTTGGTAGATGCACCACTTTCTCTCTGGAAATCTGATGCTAAAAGTGAGGCATCTCTCAGATATGGGCCAAACATAACTGCAAGGGCAGCCTTCTGCACAGTTCTTGGAGGCCTCTGGATCTTGATTGAGTCAGCAAGCCAGGGAAGCGTGAAAACAGAAAGCTGGAAAAAAAATCAGACTTTGGAATGATTTAAATGGTTCTTCAGCAAAGTTGCCTGCAAGAGCTGACCTGCTGGTGTACTTGATTTTTAGCATATGCAAAGCAAAATATGCCAAGAATCAGCAGAACCAACAGTATGGGAAAAGTTGCAGGGACTGTAACTTTGTGCTAATTTAATTTAAACCTTGAGGGATTCCCTTAAAATGTGTCCTTCATGCACTCTCAAAACTTGTTCTACACTTGAAGATGTGGCTAGTGCAGGCAAAGTGTTCACACCTGGGTGTCTCAGTCAGCTGGATGAAGTTTTTTTCAAAGGGTGCTGAGAAATCAGTTTCTGCAGTGGTTTCAGGGATAGGGACATGGGGTTGTGCTCTCCAAGAATCTCCAATCCAACCTGTCTGATGGATTTGACTAATTTTTTGCTTAAGAATTGGTCCAAACCAAAGAGTTTGAACCAAGACAGCCCATCATGTTAAAGAGGTTGGATCTCACATATTTCTGTAGACATCACTGGAGGTGGAGATGTTGTTAGTGCTAGGTATCAATGCCTGTAAATGTTTGTTCTGAAAAATCTGGCATCTCTTTGTTGCTTGGATTTAGGCTTTGCTTGTGGCTCATCTGTGGCTGGGACACAGTAGCCCATTACTAACTGTGAATATTCTTTGGTTCAGTGAATGCCACCCCATATCCCAGCTGCATTTGGGAGCCTGTGTGTGTCAAAAACCTTGCGGTGTTTCCACAGTTGCACAAACACATTGTGTTTCTTCCAATCCCTATTTTAGTGATTATGGCTGTGTTTGCACATCTCAGGAAGGAAGCTGTGATAGTGCCTAATGCCAGAGATATTTGAGGCAAGTGCTGGTGAGTGTGTCCCACCTGACAGATCTGGAACAAAGAGCAACCATTTGCTTCCAATGCAGAACTATCAATGTTCTTAGGGGAACAGTTTGGGAAGATACATTCTGGTGTAATGGTTTTGTAACAGGGATAAATGACCACTATTTCAGCCATGTGAAGGGCCATGAACTCCTCTGGGCCTTACACCAGAGCCAAGGATAAGAAGTGTTTTAACTCTGTCTTCTACCAGGCACTGGGAACATGGGGCTCTTTATGATCCCTGTGATTTATTTGAACATCAGCCTTTTTCTTTAAGGTCTATTTTACAGCAGCATTGCATCTGCTGGATGGGGTTTGGTGAGTGAGCAACCTGGTACCTTCCTCCCAATTGCCTCACAGGTCCCTGTCATTAATCCAATATTAATGACCAAGAAACTAAACTGAGGACAATGTAAATCCCACCATTTGCATGTCCTAGTATTTTTACCATGGGCAGGTCAATCAAATGAAAGCCCTTCAGTTAGGGAGCTGAAATGCTGCTTTGTCTTTACTCAGTTTATTATCAGGACCTGGTGGTGCTGCTTCATCACCCAGTGTTTTGTAATTACACTACCTAATGGGATGGAGAAATGGAGAATGGGAATTGGGCTTGCTCCTTNCCCAAAAATGACTGAAAAGCAACAGAGGATTCCCTCAGGACTGCCACAGCTTTGGAGGGAGGAGAGTGATGTGAACCTGAATTTCAGACACTACAATTTTAGTGTTGAAAGGGATTTTCACATTCAACATTTGCAAATAGCTCAGAAAACCTTGCCACAGATTTTTGTCCCTGTGAAGCACAAAGCAGCTCTGTAGAGGAAGTACTCAGGGAGTCTTGCTACTTCCAGGATCGTTTGGGTTTGTTTTTTATCTCCAGAACACTTAATTGGGTGTTTCACTTTAGAGCCTCCCTGTAGGTATGCAGTTGTTAAACACTTTAGCTGCTGATTGAAGGGTGTGATGAGTTGAAAAAGGAGTATCTTACAGTCTATATTGGTTATTTTTATATACTAAATAATAATATAAATCTCATAAAATAGGAATGCTTTAATCAGCCAGAATCTTAAATGCATTCCCAAATAAAACTTTCCACATTCTATTAAGTGTGCCTGAACAGGCTACCTGGGAGAACTAAAGCCATTAACAAATACTAGAGACAATCAAAGGAAAGGTGAGTGGACTTTGCTTCACCTTCCTTGCTCATTTTTATATTTGAATATGTATTTTGATCTCTTTCTGTTTGCTGTAGTCTCTTTTCTCCTTGTAGGGCTCTGAGTAGCAGCTGAATTTTCCCAAAAGGGAATTGTTCAGAGGTGAGGTGTTCAGAGCTGAGAATCAGTGAGACACTTAATGCATCCAAATGAGCTGAAGTTTGGAAGTGTTTGGCAAAGTGTAAATGGATGCTGCAGAGGAATCAGACCTGCTTTAGAAGCTGTTGTATAAGTCCATCCTAAATGCAGAGGGTTTCAGTATTGACCCTTGAGCACATGATTAATCAAATTCATTAAGGCTTCAGTAAATCAGTAGCTTGCTGTTAAATCTTGGTGTGGTCTCATCTGTACCACAGTTATAACCTCCAGCCAGCGTATGTAGAATAAATACATGTGAATAAAACTAATGTGAATGTGGGAATAAAACCTGTGAACACTTGAAGGAAGAAAGCCTGGGGCATTTACATTTGAATTTTAGTGACCTGCTTGTGAGAGTTGAGGGGAGGATCTTTGGGTAAGAGAAGCATCCTTTGCCAGACATAAATATTTAAACTAGTATAATTTCTATGCCAAGCAAGCTTAAGGGAAAAGGAGTGAAGAAAAATCTGGTTAGTGTGAACGTGGCAGAGACACAGCAAATGTGAGATGGTGTCTGCCATATGGATTTAACTGAATTTAAATACTTTACCTTTGTCAAAGTGGCATCCTCACTCTAGAACTGCTTCTGTGCCCATAGAGCTGCTTTGGTGTATATTGATACCTGATGGGAGCTGTAACGATGGAGCCAGACTGTTCTCAAAGGTCCCCAGTGAAAAGGTGAGGCAAGGGCACAAACTAAAATACTGGAAATTTCACTTAAACATTAGAAGAAGCAATTTTACTTTGAGGATGGTCCAACACTGCAACAGGTTGTCCATCATGGTTGTGGCTCCTCCATCTTTGGAGCTACTCAAAGCTCAATTGGACATTATCCTGACCTGTTAGGATAATTAGCCTGTTGTAGTTGATCCTGCTGTGACCAGGGGACATGGACCAGACTATCTCCAAAACTCCTTCCAGTCTCAGGTATTCTCTTATTCTGTGAGTGCTTGCAAAGGAGAAGAGCAGTTTAAAAATGGTGAAGGAAGATGAACTTAGCATCAAGGGTTCTGTTTGAAGGGAGGAAACTGTAAAACTTAAATGGAATCCAGTGGTGATGGAAGTTCTGGGAAATGTTGTGTGCAGTAATGACTTACAAAGTAGTTGTGATGGTAGAGATGGGGAGTGAGAAGCAGGCATGGGTGAGAACCAACACACACAATGAGGGAAGAAAAGAGGAATCTAAACCCAATCACTTCCCTGCAGTGGGACAAATGGCAGAAGAAGCAGCAGCTGCAATGCATCTGCCCTGGGCAGGACTCAGGGCTGATAAGGGGAGAGAACTCTTGGTGGAGGTGAGAATGGTGGTTCATAATTAGATTTATCTGACAGGTAACTCTAGCATGAACTTCTCAGTGCACTTGTATCTCTACGGCAAACAGATAAACACTGATAACTCTCAGCACTGACTCAGAGCTGATAACCCATCAGTCTGTTTCCAACCAGTCTCCACCTAAGCATGTGCCCTGCTGGTCCCTTTGTACCACCCAGAGACTGAGCACAACCCACTCCCTTTGGCTGTAGGAAATCCTGAAACCAGTGCTTAGCCAGTCACTGAACGGGAGAAAAGTAGTGCTCAACAAAACATCCCAGTGCACAGTTTTGCCCTCATGCTGGTTTGTATTTTGGTCTCTTGGAGGGGTGAGGTAAGATTACTTGTCAATAAAGAAAAAGAAATTCGTCTTCCTTTGTTCCTGCTCAAAGATCTCCCAGATGGTAAGACATCAGATGGGCAAAATTTGGAATGAATATTCAGTTACTTAAAAATCTGGGCTGAACTTGATAGGAGGACATGTTCTTCAGGATTGGCATGGAACAGTTCACCAGCACTATGTAGTTCCTCTCTGGCTCTTTACAATATTTATTCTGCTTTTATTAGAGAAGAGTTAGAACCATTGGTGTTTGAGAAGGTGAGGCATGTAGCTTTGAGTTTCATATCTGGATTTGACATAGCATTCCCATCAAGTATTGGGGCTCAGGACTTGTACCCACCAATGGAAGCCAGGTGCCTTGGTGATATATATGCAAAATTAATAAAGCTTTAGGGGTGCACAGTGTTGGAAGATGTATTTAAGCTTATCTGTTCTGCTGTGGCCTTTGTCAGCCACCCAGGCACAGAATGGAATTTGAAACATCAACCTCATTGTTTAATGTCATCTTCTCTCTCGTGCTATGTCAGTGTCCTTGTTTGACTTGGAAACTCTCATATTTTTCAAGGTGAGCCCTCATTCCTGGGAGGGCTGAGAGAATTGGAGCTTTTAGTGTTTAAACAAATAGGTAATGTCATTCCAGTGCTCAACTCTTCAGTGACTCTCAGCTAATGAGCTGGAAGTTGAGCTGTGACTGTGCAGGAGTCAATGCTCTTAGTCACCACCCCGATACTCAGAGCAGGTTCCTGCTTTGCTTACCTCATAGTTAATGGTGCATCTTTTGGCAAAAGGTGTGGTGTGTCATCATTAACCATTTAAATCCTGCAAAGTGCTGGGAAAACTTACTGGAGCAGAAGAGGAAGTGGTGTTTGCCTGGCCAGAAAACACAGGGTCTGCTCAAGGAGGGCAAATTCTTGCATGTGAGTGCAGCTGTCAAAGGGAACCACTGTTGTGCAGTCCTTGAATCGATATTTGAGCCCTGTGGGGTTTACTTTGTTCAAATGGCTCCTGCAGTGTCTCAGATTTGTCCAACTGATCACTTGTGACTGCTGTGCTACCCTAGCTGCCTAGTGCAAGGCTCAGCCAGCTGGAGAAATACAGGAGTGTAACTCAGGGAAATTAGCTCAATCCCAATGCCTTCTCCTTAGTTTATTGTCATTTCACCACATTTTAGGCTCTGTGTGGCAACCCCAGCTGCCTGTGGTAGGAGTGACTTCATGCACATCTTCTTTCAAAGGATGCAAACCCTGATTCTATATTCTTGATTTTTGCATAATGTTTATAAAATAAAAGAAGGAAAATATGGCAAAACTCAGCTCAAAGAGGAATTTAATGGTACTGAGTCTTCTTTTACATCAGCTAAATGCATTATCCACAGGAGTTTAACTCAACATCCTCACATAGGGAGGGGTACAGGTGCAGGTGCTGTAGCAGTATAAAAAGATCCTTCTTTTAGACCAGCAGCAGCAGTTTTAAACATGGTTTGCATCGGTGCTGTGCACACACAGGAATTCTGGAGTGACTCTGTCTGTGGGATCTCCTCAGTCCATGTGTCCCTCATCTGAAAGCAGCATGTGTTCAGCTTCTTTTGAGACCCTTACAAGCTATTCCACATTCAAATGCAAATACTTAATAAACAAAGCTTAAGGATCATATGATTCTTCAGACAGTAAATCTCGTGGCTCAGAGTTGTACACATATTTGGCAGATTATAGGTTTACCACCGGCAGATAATCTTTTAAAGAACCAGTGGCTTTACTCCTTTTGTTAACTAATTAAAAAAGGAGAAAGAACTTCAAGCTGTAATTAGACCTCTTAAAACACATATTACTCCCTGAATGGTCTATACAACTAGGATAAATGTATAATTAGGAGGTTTCACCAAACATGATTTAAGCCAGTCATGTGTTCTAGGCCATCAAACATTTATGTGTGCAGGAGATTGAGAGTAAAGTCAGTGTGAAGGTGTGAATAGAAGCCACATCGTACATTTTATCTGTTGGACCTGATGTTCTTGGAGGTCTTTTCTAACCTAAACAATTCAATGGTTCTGTATTATAACTATTTAACTCCAACCATGAAAGCTTTTTTTCAGATGTGAATTCTGGAAGGAGTGTCACATCCATAGCTTCTAGTGTTTGGTGACACTGGTGACAGTAATGAGACCAGGTCCCTTGGACCCCGTGATCTGTCCCTCTTGTTGTCTATGGCTTGCTGATAGTTTAAGAAATGTAGACATTGATAAGTAGAATTTTCTATTCCTTATGGCACATCCCCAAGGCATAAGGATTTGTATCCCTTCTGAAACTCACTTCTATTTTGAGGAATTGGGTTTCTTCTGTTTCATGGCTAGAGGGTGTTTTTCCTCCTATATATTTAGGAGATGGGAAAAAGAGAGCACGTCCATTGACCCTTTGCACCTCCCATTCACAGGTAGGAGTGCTTGCTCCATGCATTAATTTCTGGTGATGTCATCTCTCGAAGGGAAATTCCCCGGAAGGCTGTGGCAGTTCTGGGTCTCTGCAGCCAACATTCTTTCCATATGTTGATGGTTTATTGTGTACTGCTATCTTCCCTGGCTTGTGTCTCACCAGGCACACAAGTTGGAGAAAGGGACTGTGTAGGAGCGCGGGTGGGTAGGACGGGCGGAGACGAGAGATCTCTGAAGCCAGGGCTTGGAACTCGTGGTTTATTGCAAAGGGTGTGGGTGCAGGGCCCTGCTTGGAGCTGCCAGCCACAGTTCCAAAGAGGAGCCCAAAAGAGAGGGGAAGTTCCCATTACAATCCAAAAAATCTTCTTCTGTGCTGAATATTCTAATTTTCACTAACCAGTCTAGTACAAGCTACAACTCTTATAGCATTTACATACAGGCTATAAGAATCATTACATTACCATAGTGTGTTACATTTTAAACTCTAAAAACTCCTCTTTGGACCCCTTCTGCCAAGCTAGTAGGGTCTGCTCTGACCCTTGGACCTGTCTGCAAGCAGAGGGTACTGTTTAATCAAAAGGGGATTACCTTCAGCTGGCCATACCATTGTTTTCCAGTTGTTCAGTAACTAAGGCTTGGCATCTCAAAGCTTGCTTTCATTTCAATGTCACTTGTAGTTTCCATATTCTCAAAATCTTTTGCCAGGCAATCATATTTATAAGGCTTTCCTGTTTCATCTTCCCCAACAGGACTGGAAGCCCTTTTGCATCCTGAATTGCTCCCAGAACTCGTAGCAGCCAGGTTGTGTGGCTCAGGTGTCCCTTGCCAGTGGCACAGCCAGGCTGGTGCCTTGGCACAGTGCTGCTCACGGCTGCATGCCACTGTGGCTGTGGAATCCCAGCACAGCCACAGAGCTGCACCTTGGGCTGACACACGGGCAAGGAGGGGATTGAGGCTGTGAACTCCTTCCAAAAAACCCACTGCATCTCTCCAAACCAGGAGATGTTGGCAGCTCTCATGGAGGTGCAGACAGTCTCTGATATGACTGCTTTCCAAAATTAAAGACAAATTAATTGCTTGCCCTAATAATGCCTTGTTTCAAAAAAGCTTCAGTTTCAAGCATTTCATTTTAGGAAAACACTGCTGATAAGTGTTGAAGTTGCCGGGCTTAACCTATGGGGAAGGAATTAGTTCAGGTCCTGAAAGCTGACTCAGATATTTTCAGTTTTCCTGCCAGAAACCTACTTGCACAGATGAACAAATTACAGCAGAGTTACCAAGTCATATAGAAAGAAACTAGCTTCTTCAATATATCTCAATTTCTGCTTGAGGAACAGTGAAATTCAGTTAAAGTCTGAGCTGCCTGTTCTGCTTTTCAGCACTGGCAGAATTGAGCTGGTGTCAGCCCTTTTTCTTTCATTAAACTCCTGAGAACCTTGAGGTAGGACATAAATGGAAAAGCAGTGGGGGGAAAATCCAGTGCAGAGGAAATGGCAGAGGTGTTCTGCTACAGCTGTGGAGGAGAACAGAATTTTCCTCAGCATGTGGAATATCTGCCTTTGCCATGTGTTTGTGCAGGTTGTCATGTCCACGTACACTTGGAGAGGAAAAGGGATGTTCTGTGGGTGTGTGTATAAATGTACACAAAAAATAGCAGTTGTCTGTATTGCATATGGAGTGGTTTTGGGACCAGTTTCTGAGTGGTTCATGGAGTGTTTGTGGTCCAAATGAGCAGCAGCATAAGAATTTTTGAGTTGTTTTGTTTGTATTTTTTTCTTCTTATATGAAAACCAGACAAAGCCTGTCATGGATGGGACCACTTTTTGCCTTGGGGAGCTCCCCAGCTGTCCCTTTTCAGAGACAACTAAAACATACATTTTGAGTGACTGATTAGAGATGGAAGATGGGGGTCCCAGCTCATTTTAGCAAATTAATTTTATCATATGAGTTCCAACAGGGTGCATGCTAGCCAAAAATCCCAAAGAACTGGTAAGAAGAGGAATTAGCTCTTTAATCCTAGATACAGAGCTCCAAAACCAGGCACAGTATAGAACCAACTATAAATAATTCCCTAAATTGTTTTAGATTTTTGTATGTTTAATCTAGTTGTCACAACTTAATGGCTGGATGGTCCGTAGTCTTGAATATCTGATCGCAGAAGGGAAATACTATTCAGGTCTTTATGTGGATTATGCTTTTTAAGACTGCTTTTATTCCCAGATGAAGTAAAAATCTCATTACTTAAGTTTGAATACCACTGCTTCAAAGAACATACTTTAAATATTAAACAGATATTTGGAGTGTGTCAGCATGGGATAAGCCAGGGAGAAGGATTTGAGGAGGAACTGAGAGAGAAGAGTGAATGTGTTACTTGTTGCAGATGATTTCATTGTATTGGGCATCTGATTCTATGGTATTGATGAAACTGAGTCACTCTACCACAAAAGGAATACTTGGTACAGTTTTCCTGCTTTGCACAATGATTGTAAGAGGAGCCTTCTCACAGCATTGTTTGGAGGAAATTCCTACCCAGTGCATTCACTGGGAGCGATACCGGCTGGTGAGCACAAAATTGTGTCATTTTTCTGTAGGTATTTCAAATTTGAGGAGCATGCAGTGCATTTACAAACTTGTCATTCTTCAGTTGTAGGTAACACTGTCCATGCTCATCCCAGGCAGGTGACTACTTTGCCTGTCACCCTCTCTGTGATCCAGATCTAAACTTCCTCAGAAACCACAGCCAGCCTCCAGTTCCCTGCTTTCTAATTCTGCATGACTAAGCCTTTCAGCACGTTATAAATACTGTTGCTCATTCAAAATACTTTGGTTACCTGTGCAGCAATGACTGCCAGCATATTTCTGCAGTGGAGTGGTTGAGCGTTGGGAAATTGACATAAATTAAATCACTTGAGTCACAGTATTGCCCTTTCTGCTCACACCCACGTGTGTGAGTTACGTATGTGCAGCTTGTGGGAGATGTATGAATGCAAGCGGCTCTGCACACACCCTGCCAGCAAACAAGGAACTTGTATTCCTGCAGAAAATGGGTATTGCTCCAGAATTCACACCAAAATATGAGGAAGTGAAGAGTACACGAAAGTATTTTGTTTTTGTGGCTATTGGAATCCTCAAAATATTATCTTCGACCAGGGATTACAGTCAGGAAAACAATGCAAACATGTCAGTGGTAGATTTTTGTCTGCTGATGGATATATTTATGACTGAGGCACATGGCTTGGAGTCTGCATGGCATTTTCCATGTTTGTCAATGAGACTTGTAGTCTAGTTTGGCTTTGCTGTAGGGCACAAAATCAGTCCTTTCCCTTGACTTTTTCCTATCTGAAGAGGAGAATTGTTAATTGCTCATTTTTCCTAAAGCACTTTCATGGTTAAGGACATTTCATAAGCATAGAATCACAGAGTGGTTTGGGTTGGGAAGGAGCTTAAAGCCCATCCCATCCCACCCCCTGCCATGACAGGGACACCTTCCACTATGCCAGGTTGCTCCAAGCCATGTCCAACCTGGACTTGGGCACTTCCAGGGATGGGGCAGCCACAGCTGCTCTGGGCAACCTGTGCCGGGGCCTCACTGCCCTCACAGGGAAGAATTTCTTCCTAATATCTAATTTAAACCTGCCTTCCTTCAGTTTAAATCCCTGCTGCTCTTCTCACAAATTATCTACAGAATAATGACAGCAAATTGAGGATTTGTAGAGGTTAAATTTGTAGAAATAGATTTCCCTGTGCTTACAACTTTCCGCATTGACTGCTTCATTTCTGTCCCTGCAATTATTTCTGGGTGTAGCTCAAGCTGCTTAGATGGCTGAGAGTTTCTCATGTATCTGGTATTCAGGCATCAAAGCATTGTGTCTTAGCCTGCACTCAGCAGCACCCAGAAAACTGCAGGGGCAGTGAAAGAGCTTAGGTTGAAAATCAGGTCCTCGCAGTTCACCAAAGTGTTGCTTGAAATGGGCCATTAAGAAATTTCTATTAGATAAGCAATTCCCTTTAGACCATTTGAGATTGTGTTGTGCTGAATGTGAGGTATATCCTCATCCTGTGGGATTGCCCTTTACCCAGAGAGGCAGGTGGTTCCCTGGGCAGCTGAATGCCTCCTGCATGCCCCTGCCCCGTGTGGCTCCGAGTCATTCCCTGCAGGTCCTGCTTACAGAGTACACGGATGTTCCTGGGCTTCCCAGTAAAGCTCAGGTCTCCTCTGACAGTTTTGGGGAGGTGTTTGCTGCTGTTCAAGGCAAGTGGAGTGAGATGGGTGCTTAGCCCCTTAGAAAGATTCTGTTATTCCATAGCTTTTAATGAAGGAGGACATTTAGTTTGGGGGATTTCAGGTTCCACTCTTCCCCAACTGTGAGGAGCCTTTAGGATTTCCCAGGGAGAACCTGTCCTTGGCACACTGGGGAGGATGGGTTGTGCTTGGCAGGAGTTGCTGTTCCTGGATCCCACAGCAGAGTTTGTTACACTCACCCACCTCCCCAAACCTTCCCAACTCAGCAAGAGTGAGCTGGGATCTGGGAACAAACTGGTAGTCTTCTGCCTCTTTTAGAATATATTCTTGAATGTCACTGAGCAAATGTTTTATTATTACTTTTCTTTCGTGCCTATAAATCTTCACAAAAAATATCGTCCCTTTCTTCTGGGCAAAAGACAAATGAAACAACTCCGAAGTTCTAAAAATAAATGCATACAGGAGGATCATTTTCTAGTCACATGAATTTGTATTTCCCTGACTGCTGTCCCTCCTGAATTTAAAAAGCCAAGGGGGGACCTGTGGAAGCTCTCAGTACAGTCGAAGAGAGAACAGAGAGAATTCTTTCAGGCTTTGGCCTGGGAAAGTTAGGAGAAAGAATTCAAACAATTATTATCTCTCTCTGTTCATGTGTTTGTGCCCATGTGGAATGTGGTCTGAAGATTGTTTACCCAAGGTGATTGCTGGATTGGATTCTGGTGATGGTGTTTGGATTCAATGACCAATTGGATCCAGCTGTGTTGGGACTCTCAGGAGAGAGTCATGGGTTTTTGAGTAGTTAGTGAGAGCTCTTGCTACTGTAAGTAGTGTAATATAATAGAATATACTATAAGATGATATAATAAAGCAATTGATCAACCTTCTGAATCATGGAATCAATGTTAATTATTACCCAGCTGGAGGCCTGCAGCAACAGAGACCTGCTAATGTTTCTATTTCTTTTCTCAGTATTTCTGGCTCCTTGTGCTCTCACGGGGTTTGGTTGGCATTGGTGAAGCAAGTTATTCTACTATTGCACCAACCATCATTGGAGACCTGTTCACCAAAAACACAAGGACCCTTATGCTGTCTGTTTTCTACTTTGCAATCCCTCTGGGCAGGTGAGTGACACGAAGGTTCTTCTATCTGGTTATGGCTTTTCTCTTAAATAAATTCACATAGATCTGAAATTACTAATGATGATAGTTCTTGACTTTGGCTGGAATGTAGACAGGAAAATATTGTGAGCAATGACTAATTAGTTGCAGGAATTAGATTCTTTTTTGGCCCTGTTACTGGTTCATGTGTGACTTTTGGGAACGAATAGGAAGTTTGTTGTTGGTTTATTTAGGGTTTTTTCCTGCTTTTTTACAGCAATGGGGTGGAAATGGAATAAAAATATTTTAGCTGACTTTTTCTTTCAGTGGAATTTCTTTATCAGCCCAACACAGTATCTGATTGTTGGGATGGGAGGGAATCTGTCATTATTTTTACTTTTTAAAATAATGGCTGACCCTCTATTGTGAGATTGTCGGCAAGGTGGCTTTGCATAGTTTGCATACCATTTCCCAGAGCTGGATAACATCCTGGGAAAAAGGGCAATATGGGTTCATTTCCAGCAGGGAATACATGGGCAACATGTTCCAAACTCAGAGGAAAACTTCTGGTTGTGCATTTTACAAGCTGGAGCACTTACCTGTGAGGTAAAACTCACAAACATCCTTTTGCTTTTGAGGAAAAAGAGAGAAACAGATCCTTAACTCGTGAAAAGAATATTTTGCCAAGAGGACCAACGATTCCAAGTATTCACATAGAAAATTCAATTAACTAAAAAGAGATTACAAATATTCATCCTGTTGAGCCTGATTCTGGGACTTCATTATCTCAATATCCAGCAGCAGCGTGGATTACAAAGCCATGCAGGATAGGACAAGGGCTGTAAACTGAAAGAGGTTTTGATTGGATATTAGGAAGAAATTCTTCCCTGTGAAGGTGGTGAAGCCCTGGCACAGGGGGCCCAGAGCAGCTGTGGCTGCCCCATCCCTGCAAGTGTCCAAGGCCAGGTTGGACGGGGCTTGGAGCAACCTGGGAGAGAGGAAGGTGTCCCTGCCCATGGCAGGGGGTAGAACTGGATGGATTTTAAGTTCCTTCCCAACCCAAACCAGTCTATGATGATTCATGGTTTGATTTTGGGGCCTGTCTGGGTAAAATGTCCAGTTCTAGGGAGGTTATAGCTGACAACCTTTAAAGCTTAGCAGATTCTTCAATAAAGGAAGGGGGGTCGGGGAAGGGGGGCTCACAGTTGCTCCACTGCAATCCTGGCAACTTTTAGCCAAGGCAGTCTCAGCAACAAAAGCAGCAGCTTTGAAAAAGGGTTGTTACCTTCAGTTCACGTTGAAAGAAATGTGGCTATCTTCACCTTTAGTCTCTTGTGATGCACCTTTTGTCTTATATGTGGCTGAAGGTCTCCCTTCAAACTTCTTGCATGTTCTTCTTGGTTTTTCTTCCAAGCTAATAGAAAATAGTCTCTTCCTGTTTAATTAGAACCAAGTACTATTTAGTGGCAAGAAAAAAAATCTAATGATGGAATATGGCCTGTCCTTGAAAGGCACCTTTTAACTGAAAGCTTGAACATAAAATTGTTTAATATTCATATTAGCACAGAGAAAGGCCTGATGTAGAAGTGAAATTGGGAAATAAACTCTTTTTAAGTCTTTTTTTCTATCCACTGTAGATTGAAAGGTCAGCTATAAACTTCCAAATTTCCATCAGATTTGGACATTTTTAGATCAGCAGTACTGGGTAGAGTCACATACTAGCCACCATCTGCTTCAATCCCCATATTTCTTCCTGTGGGACAAGAGAGCTGAGGACACACAGTAGGTTGTACCTCTCTTTGCCTTTGTCTAAGAACAGCTGTGACTGTGGCACACCTAAAGCTCTGACCAACTCTCTCTTGGCCTTTCTTGCAGTGGCTTGGGATACATCACTGGGTCGAGTGTGAAGCAGGTTGCTGGAGACTGGCACTGGGCACTGCGGGTGAGTCCCTCTTAATGACACATCTTAATGAGAGTCGGTTGGTTGATTGGTGTTAGGAAGAGTTCCATCACACAATGGCCCAACCTGTTATTATATCTGAAAGGTGAAGGGTTGGAAATTACATCTGTGGATGTTAAGTGCATGGCAGATGCACTCTCTAAGCAAAGATATGTGGGCTTGGCTTGTGGGACTTGGTGTTTTCCCTGCTTGGGAGCAAGAATTTTCCAATCACTTTGTTATCAATCAATCAATCATGACTTCTTGATGGGGACAGGAAGACGAGGCATTGGCCTTAAATCAACTCCACAGTCTTTCAGTCTCCTGCTGTCAAGAAACTCCGAGAATGGCTTCCGGCTTTGAGGAAAAAACACTTTGTTCCAGTTTCCGCTTGTTTTTCTGCCCTGAGACAGTCCGTTTCCTTCTATTTTAACCTCTTGGGACCCTGATAAATGGGCTGAAAAGATAATCCGCTCCAATCACATGCTCACAAACAGCTTCTGCACACAAAGATGTCTTGAAAGAGCTGAGAGGAAGTGGCCGAGCAGAACTGGTTTCTGACCTTTGGTGCTGTGGGTGGCATGTGAGGTGCATTATCTGGCTCTGGCACTTCATGGAGACCATGAATCTCATGAAGCTCAGGCCAACTTTTTTTATAACATTTGGTGATGAAATGCAAGGGTTCCCATCTGAAGCAAATATTGCCTCTGTGACACAGGCCATGCCCAGGGTAAGCAAAGCCAGGAGCATCACCGTGAACGGTTCATCTGGGAGAGTGGAGCAGCTTCCAGCTGTGCACCTGGAGTGAAAGTGGAGTAGCCTAAAGCTTCCCACCAGGAGGATGCTGCCTCATTAGCAGAAATATTTAAGAGTAACATGAACTTCGGAGCAGAGGTGAACACAAGGAGTAAAAACCCCAAAGCCTGTCCTCTGGTCAGTGGGCTTTAACTGGAGCACTCTTGGAAAACCCAAATCTGTCTGTAAAACCCAAATGGTTAATCTGTGAAAAGAGATCATCACTAGGACTTTTCAGGTGGCTTCTTCAAAGTTATCCTGAGAAATCCAGGCTATCTGCAAGACTGTACCCCTTAGAAGTCATGATTTCCACTATAAGTGGCACATTGGTGCAGGATTCCCTGGCTGTACAAAATTTGGTGAGTCTGATGAGCTGCACACATCTGTGGTGCTTGCTTTGGACACCATTGCTCAGTCTTTGTAGTCACACAGCACATATAGAAAGCATCCAGACATCTGTGTAAAGCAGCTTCCATCCTTATGGCAATTATTGTGCTCTTGCAAGATGGGAGTGATTCCCCAAGATGATGCTTCCCTCAGTGATCTCCTGTGGGCTCCAAATACAGAAGAGGTCAGGAATAATCCACACTTCAGTGGGCTGAAAAAGACAGAAGGGCACGTGGATAAGTGGCAGCTTTGTGTCTGAATCTAACAATAAAGTGAGTGTTTCACTGCAGCATTACTGAGTGTCCATGGATATTGTCCTCGTGGGTACTTAAGCTTTTAGATAAAAATCAAAGAGACTTGCAATCATCTGGCTGTAGAAAAAACAGCATTTCCAATATTTTTTACCAGTGCTGTGTCTTCTGTTCAGGTGCCATAAGGATACTGTATCAGGCTTCAGTGTATTCCTGCATGAGCAATTTTCCTGACTTTTAAGTTCTGAAATACTTTTGTCTTTCCTTCCCTAGAAGGATTGTGAGTTTGTCATCTTTGGACATGAAACACTGCTCCATGTGTAAAGGCCATTCTCAGGTTAATAATGGAAGCTTTTTTGCCTTTTTTTTTTTTAAACAGGAATTTATTTTTTTAAATAGCATGTCTAGATGAGATGATAGTTCAGTGAAATCCGTGTTCCTATATTCCTGATGGAGCTATTTTCCATTCTGACAATAATGGAATTTCAGTGTTTCAAAACAAGAATAGTATTTATAGCTTGCAAAATGCTGTGGGACCTTTGTATTTTTGCATAGTGCTTGGGAGAAAGGATTGGATACTGGGAAACCAAGCCCTTGAATATGTTGTTTTCCTGTCTTCCAGACTGAATTTTCAATGATTTTTGGTCTGTTGTGCTGAGGTAACTTGAGGAAGATGCCTGGAAACAGGAAGCCATTGTGGGTTAGCTGGAAGAGGGATGTATATCAAGCAAGGGTTTTCAAAGCCAGCATGTTGCCTATATCCAGAAATCTTTCAGCTGGTCTAATTGCCTTTAAATGGCTTCTGCACTCACCCAGAAACCAGCTGGTCTCTCAGCCCAGCTGGAAGTAACTCCAAAGAGTTAAACATCACTCAAGAATCATGTTTAGATGAATCTTGGTACTTATTAACACAATGGACTGCCTTACTCAGAGTATTTTCAAAGCTGCATGTTTCCAGAGTGAGATAAGAGAGTCCAGGGAATGACCTGGAGGAAGGAAAGGAGCAGATGCCTCAATGCTTACAGGTTCTGAGTGGCTGTGAGGAACAGTCACTGAAACCAAAAGGATGTGTTCTGCTTCTTCCTGACCAGTCAAAGCAAACCCTCCTGACTCCTGTGCTAATTCCCTGCTCCTTTCTTACAGGTATCTCCACTCCTAGGAATGATAACAGGGACACTCATCTTGATATTTGTGCCTGCTGCTAAAAGAGGAAATGCTGAGCAACTTGGGGGGCAGCTGAAGGCTCGGACTTCATGGCTGAGAGACATGAAAGCATTGATTAGAAAGTAAGAGCACAAGTGAAAACCATGTTTTGCCTCTAATGCTTAATTGGAACATCCAATGGTCTCTATTTAGCATGGTGAGACTGGAAAGTGATGACATGCAGGGAGTTGCAGGAAGTTTAGTCTGTGGACCTAGGGAAGAAAATCACAGTTACATGAGTTATTGACTGCTGTGACAATGATGAATTCCGAGTTTTGCTCTAACCTTTCCAAGATTGACATCTAAGAAAAAGCCTGCTTTGTTTGGCACATACTTCACACAAATCAGGGCTTTTGAAGTTTAGAAATTGCTGTGTTCCTGTATTAATTGTTGTGCCACTGTTGTTCAGACACTTAGATCCTTTTTCTTCTTTGAAAGAGCTATTCTGCTGAGGGGGAAAAGAGTTTTAGCAATTTAGGATAAAAAAACACACAGAAGCTTGCACTATGGCAAGTTTAAATATATGTGAACAACCACGTGTGACTGAATCCATGAGCACTGAATGTGCTTGGGCACTTGTATGTGTGCATAAAGGTTCACATGCTCACAAGTGCTTCAGCAGCTGCACTTCCTTCCAGAAAGCTGGCCTGTGAATGTGCAAATACTTTCACTTGTGAATTCAGGGTTACCTTGTAATTCTGATGGGAAACTTGTGGTGGAACTACTGGCTAGGATACCTCCCTGGCATTGTCATCCAGTGCCAAAGGACTATGAAAAGCAATGTGAGCTAATTTATCATTATTTCTATGTTACTGCTGTTGGTAGTTTATGTAAGTAGTAACCATATGGAGGTGTGGATGGGGAGGGAGAAGTGAAACTACTCCTCCAAGTAAACAGGTGACATTAGGGTGGAAGTCCTGTAATTCACATATCATGTCTCAGTGACCAAGTACTGATTGTCTTCTCAAACAGTCCCTTGACACAGACCTGTGAAGCATCTCTGAGTTCAGTATATTATTATCAGTGAAGCATCACATGTGAACCTTCCATGCTTCTTATTCTCCATTCTTTTGTACCTTGTATTACCTCTGCCCCTTGGCAAAGGGAAGTGGCAAGTGTGGGGGAGCACTGGGCTTTGTCACTGAAGCACTGGCTCCTCTGTGGGGGTCCTGCTTTTTCACTTTCCCCACTAGACCTTCCCTTGGTTTTGTCTCCACAGCCGCAGCTATGTGTTCTCATCCTTGGCCACCTCAGCTGTCTCCTTTGCCACGGGGGCACTCGGTATGTGGATCCCTCTGTACCTTCACAGAGCACAGGTCGTGCAGAAGACAGCAGAGACCTGCAGCTCCCAGCCCTGTGGCACCAAAGATAGGTGAGAGTCAGAGTCAGCTGCTTTACAGAGGGGGAGAGGGGGTGGGGGTTATTTACCAGGGGAAACAGGCAAGTTCCACAGAGACAAGGTACTAGAATGTCTGTAATTTCCTCTAGGTCCTTGTAACAATGATAGGAAATGCTGGGATTGTAAACTAGGCTTTATTTCTCTTCTTCATTGCATGAAGTCAAACCAAGGCAGAAGCAATGACCTCAGCTCTGTCTTAGTTCCCAGCCTGTGGTGCAGAGTAGAAAAGAGAAATCCTCTAAGGAGGATGTTTGGAGAGCTGAGAATTTGGTTCCTTAAGACCCATCTGTGATAGCAGCAGAATAAGCTGGCAGGTTAGGAAGCCCCAAGTAGTGCCTGTAATTCAGAGGTTGGAATGGTTTCCCTAAAGCTGCAGGGACTAATCCTGTAGGCTTTTGTTTCTGTGTGAGGCAGGACTTCCCTGTTTTATTGCTCTGTAAACTGCTGTGTGTGCTGAGTTTTGCTGAAGAATGTCCCAGAGATCTGGCACACTTTGGGCTGGAGTGTTTGGTGTTATACAGTGGTTTGGGTTTTCAGTCCTGGTCATGGAATATCACTTGCAACACACAAGCTGTGAAAAGTAATTCTTCATTTTGTGATTTACAATGGTGGCACAAACAAGGAAATGCTATAAAAGCATTCCTCCAGGTAAATAAAAGATACTAAAAAAGCCTTTTGTCAGATCTTTTGCTTTTTAGCTCATGAGGGAGAATAATATTAGGGAAACCTTCTTGCCATAACAGACATAATCCCATCTCAATTAGAGTAGTTAGTGGTGTGGAGTCCATCAACCAGAGTGTCCAGCAGGCAAGCTCAGGCCATTCCACAAAAATGCAGTGAGCAAAACACACAGCTCCAGCCTGACTGCCTGTCTGCTGTTTACAAAGAGAAGTTCCCCCTCCTTGATGACACCTCAATTTTGAACTGTCCTCAAGATACTCTAATGTGGTTGCCCAAGACCCTGTAATCCAAGTCCTGCACATATCATATGGAGAATCCTCCAGGCTCTTTAAATTTAAATTAACGCATTTCAGATGTGTAACCTAACAGCAAAAAGCTTCTTTGAAGTGGCCTGAAAGGAGTTATAAAGTCAAAGTACGTTGGAAATCACTGGTATTTGAGAGTCTTGTTAGGTTTCCTTGCCCTGAAGCTTCCTGGTACCTATCCATATTTCCCCTCACATGATCAATGTACGGGTTATTAATTAGTTTTGTGTATACATAATTAGCTGTTCAGGACACTTTGTAGGAATCTCAGTACCCCCAAGGAAGCAGTGTGAGCCTTTTGCACCCCTTTGCCCATGTATCAAAGCCTGTGTACAATGATAAATTTCATATGCTGTGTTTTTCTTAATTGCAGGGGAAGAGGGCTAAAATCATGAGCATTTGTTTTATTTAAAATTTGAAAAACTGTTGTGCAAATTGTGCAAATTTCCATTAGTCAGTTTACCCTAATCATTCTATTATTAATAATAAAATAATAATACCTAATAAAATAATAACACCCAAAGACTATGCCTATTTTGGGCTTATTTTCTTTCTTTCTTTCCTATTTGTTTTGGCTAGTTTGATCTTCGGAGCAATCACGTGCTTCACTGGCTTCCTGGGGGTAATCACAGGGGCAGGAGCCACCAAATGGTGCCGCTCCAAGACCCAGCGAGCTGATCCTCTTGTCTGTGCTGTTGGAATGCTGGGATCAGCCATCTTCATCTGTCTGATCTTCGTGGCAGCCAAGAGCAGCATCGTGGGAGCCTATGTAAGTGTAATCCTTTCCATATGCCAGCCCCTACCCAACTCCTTAAAGACCATGTGCACTGTCCCCTGCAGAAAGCCTGGGATCTTTTCTTGCCTGTGCCCTTCTGAATGTCCTTCTTTTTGCCTCTTGGCATTCTGGCACTATCTAATGTGCCTGAAATTTCAACTGCTTATCCCTGCTGCCATCAGAATTCAGGGCTCCATGGAGACCCACAGCCTTTGGGCTGTTCTATCTGCACCTCAATCCACACCTTTATTGCTCTTGCCTAATGTTTTGGTACAGGAAAATTGAGCACTTCCCTTGCAGTGAGGGTAATGTAGCTGCAGTGGTACCAGATGACAATTGCAGTGTAATTTGTCTGTGGGCAAGCTTTTGGCTCCCTTTCAGTACCATTCATTTCCATAACCAGGTGGATTGCACCAGGCCAGTATTAATAAGCCAGTAATTTCAATTTGTTATCTGTATTACCATAGCCCAGGAACCTACAGTACTTGATGCTGCACGTATGCAGATTAAAATATGGCCCCTCCCTGAGTGCTTATAATTGAATTATATAAAAAGGTATCAAATAGATTCAGATAAATAGAATGGTTTGGGTTGGAAGGGACTTTTGAAGGTCATCCAACCCCCACTTCCACTAGACCTTGCTGCTGAGAGCCCCCTCCAATCCAGCTTTGAATATTTCCAGGAATGAGGCATCCACCACCTCCTGGCCACCCTGTGCCAATGCTTTATCACCTTTTAAAAACTCCTTCCTTACATCTCATCTAAACCAACCCTCTTTTAGTTAGACTAAAGGGAAAAAGGAAAGCTCAACTATAATAATCCAGCCTCGGGCTAGAATCTTGCTTTCAGTAGGGAGTAAAAATCCAGGCATTGAACAAGTCTCTGGTTCCCTTTTAATGTCAGAATGAGAGAAGCCTGGGACCTGGGAGAAGTTTATGAAGGGAAAGTATGAGATACTTGGAGTAGTGGGATCCCTTCTGAAAGCCCACCCTTCACTTCCACACAGCAGCACCTGCTCATCCAGCAAGGAGATTTCCTGTACAAGTAACCAGCCAACTGCTGTTCCTCATTTCCCTGTGTTTCAAGCACTGGCCTGGCCATGGTTATTTGCTGAGTCTTTCAGCAGCTGCCACAGGTATGTGGAAGCACAACCAGAAAGAGTGGAAGTTCAACATCATTAAGACAGAGCCAAGAATACCTCCTCTAGCTATTTAAGATTCAGGTCTCTGGCTTGTGACCGTGAACTAACATTTGAACTGGCAGAAAAATGATCACCTCAGACAACCTGTGAGAGGGTGTTACTGGTTGGTGAATCATTAACCCTCCTTTTATTGATCTATCACACCCCTCACCTGCTCCCTCCACCTCTTTGTGCAGACAGAGCAGTGATTTTCTCCTTTCTCAGACCTAGTGTCTGAGAACAGACACTAGGTTTGAACGTGTCAAACAGACATGTTTGTTTGTGGTGTTCAGTCTCTTTATAGAGAAATTTCTCCCTTGCTAGGCTGGAAATACTGTTTTCAGAAATTGTGCAGCAGGAGGTGGCTATTCATCTCATTTTTATCTTTTTTTCTATATTTTAATAGCCATGTGACTATTCTGCATTGTTTAAGTATATAAATATAGATGGGATCATTTAAACAATCCTCGAACCAATTTATTTTATTATGGTTGAGCAGTAAATCTAATAAGGAGTCAATGATTTGCAAAGGAAGTTACAGCTGCATGTGGAGGGGTATAGGGAATATGAGCCTGTTTGTGATGCTGTTAGGCTGAAGCAAGAAGCACTGCCTCTCCACAGCCCTAAATACTCTGCTGCTGGAAACTGATGCCCAGAAAGAGAGGACAGGTCTGGGTTGGAGCTACCAGTGTCTCATAACACAAGGTATTATTGTGGCAGTGCCATCCTGAATTGACTTTCCAAGGCAAGTTTCTAACACAAACTCATGTTTTTCCATGCCATTCAAAGAGCTGTTGCAATCTTGCAGACTTCCAGAGAGTTACATTCCCTTGTATTTCAAGGAGAATAGGAGTAGGAGACCTGCACTGCCAGGTTGCATGGTGTAGCAGTTTCTCATTGCTCTTTGTTTTAAGTCTCATTGGTCCATAATGAAAGGGAGAGTATTCTGTGGCTGGTGGACAAGCTGATGGGCTAGGTTACCTTCCTTATCTCAAAATCCATGATGAAATTTTTTCCTTCTGGAAACAATACAGTAAAATTTATGGGTTGATTTTCTTGTCTCTGATATCTTCCTTGGCAGCTTGTGCTGGCTCCCATCCTTCAGCTCTGTGTCTGTGGAAGGCAAGGCAATGTCTGTCCCTCAGCATGGTGGTATTTGCCAACCTTCTGTACTGTGACTGTCCTTAGGCTTCTGTCATGGATCACACCATGCAAAAATTGACAGTGAATGTTTTTGCAACCCTCCTTGGCTCAGAGCCTTAAAATTCTCACTTCCAAGCAATTAGGTGGGTTCCCATGAGATGATGTTCTCTCTCACTGTGAGAGAGAGCTGTAGTGGCCACCAGATCACCATCTCCCTCCTGCTTTAGTTAACAGTCAAGAGCTTTATTGCTGACTGATACAGGCATCAGCTAAAATGAAGTGTTCAGCACTCCAGCAAGAACCTGCAGAGCCCTTGCCTTTTAATTTCTTGGTTTTATAGGTTTTATCTTTTTGGAAAAGACCTGCATCTCCATTAACATGATCACCCTGTCCCTTACATGCTGTGTACTGTCTGCTCTCTCCCCTGCTGAGCACATCCACTATTTCTCTCCTGCTCAGTCCTTTCTTCCAAGTGATTTTGGTCCCTGGGGGCAGTTGCTGTTCCCATTCTGTAGCAGCCACTCCCATCTGAGGCAGGTAGACAGGTGACTTTTTTCCAGCCAGTCTTTTCATACTGATCCAGTAAATTATTGGCAGTGGTAAAGTAGCTGGCAAGGTGGACTCAAACAACAATTCTGGATAATTCAGCTGCCCAGACACCTGTATTTCTCTCTTTTACTATCTTGCTTGGCTGTACAGTCCAATCACCTCTTACTCAGTTTTCCTTGCAGCATGTGGATTTGTGTGTTGTAATCCAGCTCCTTAAAGCACCAATTTGCATATCTGTAAGTCCCACTTTTTCTGAAATACAAGCTCTTTGAAACTTGGTTTTCAAACCTGTCTCTGGAAACCCATTATATGTGTGGCATCATCACCTCACACTGCTCAGACATTTCAACTGCAGATTTTACACTTGTTTAAATCTCCAAGTGACTGGAGAGAGATGCTCTGCTTTGCCTTCCTTTGACACTGTTGCAAATTCCTCATTTCAACATCTATTCAATTCCTCAAAGACATTTTATGATCTTGCAGAAACAGCAAATCCCAGGGTAAAACCTTGCCAGAGAGCTTTTACAGCATCTTAGCCTCAACCCCAGGGACTTTCTGTTGTCATATTGCTGGTGACCTGCCTACTTCTGAGGCATCAGTATTGCCCAGAACTGAGCTGGAGGTAGAATTGCTTCAAATTCAGGAGTACATGAGGGTGTGTTACCCACCATTTCAGAGAGAAATATAAATAATGAAGATATTGACAGCTACGCCCTTTGCAAACAGTCATGGAAGGCATTTGTAACCTGCTTAGAACTTGCTGTGAGAGCTGCTGGTGTGTCCACTCTGAAATCTACTTTATTTGTCATTTTTGGGAGTCAGAGTTGGCTAACTGATCACTTAAACAGAAAAGCACAGATGAGCAATCAGACACCAAATGGACATGGTGAGATGTTACACTGCACAGCTAGAGTCAGAAACAGATGTATATGTAGAGGTGAAGTCTCAGTGTAAAATGAGGCTTCAAAAAGTGTGTGAGGAGCCAAGACTGTGAGCATTTCAGGAGCTATTATCTGCTCTGGGGCTGCTCTATTTGCTGTAAGCTTCCCTAGAGTCTCCCTTCTGCAGAAATGCCACATATCCTCACATGCACTTTGCAGTGGGTGAACTCATTTTTATAAGCCCCCATCAGCAGCTGAAGGACAGACATTTTTTAATGTATCTTCTATCCTACTTTTGATCTTCCTCTTGTTCCTCTTTTCCTTTTACCAGTACCCACCTATTAATCTCACGTTTCATGGATTGGTTGAAATACACATTCATCAGCTCAGAACTGGTGTGCTGTGAAGTTTGTAGCATTTCAGTGATTTATTTAAAGGACTTGTGCTAAATTCCTGCACAAGGGACAAGTTCTTGCTGCCTGTAGCAATTCAAATGTGTGCAGTTCATGCCACCTCAAGGCAAGCAGTTGCCTGTTTGCAGTGCTGGGAGCAGGCAGGGCACATTGATGCTGCATTGAAAAGTGTGACTCCATTGTTCCCAAGCTCAGTTTAGTCTCTCCAGCCACAGAACCCCAGCAGCAGCAGATGCAAAGCTGTAGCAGGACAGATTTCAGAGCAGGTCTGAATATGTATCCAGTACCCATGGGACACGTGGCTTCAACTCCTGACAGCACCTTGGTTTATTGGATGGGTTCTTACCTTGGCAGTTGTCATTTCCAGTGAGAGACAATCTCAACCCGTGGGCAATGGGAAAATGGAAATAGAGATTTCCTAACTGACCAGCTGGGCTCTAATCACTGGCTTGGACACCATCACAGAGGAAGCAGATCCAGTCACAGAGAAAGGGGATAGGGAGGGAAAATATTTGGGAAACAAAGACAATTTTAGAAACAAATAGAGGAAGCTCCTGTGCATAAGACTTGCTAAATAAAGCACATTATTCCTGGCAGTGACAGGGTGGTCTGAGGGGTTTAGACAACCTCAACTGGTGTGTGGGAAAGACAGTGGCAGTGGTCACATCATGTCCCAGCTGCCACTCTTGCAGTTCTGTGGCTTTTAATGTCTCTTCCTGACTATCTCCACAGAGCCAAAGATTGTATTTCACCACAAGACACTGATGTTGCAAAGCCCATACTTAGTTCCAGTCTCCAGTGGACAGATACTGCCCATGTAATGCTGTCAGGGAGGGAAGGGATCCTCCACAGCTCTCTACAGAGAACCTCAGCTGGTTTGCTACAGAGCTGAACACATAACTTGGTTCCCAGGAATGGAAATAGCTGTGCTTTGGGGAGTTGTGGCTTTCTTGCTTTTTCTAACTGGCTTTTTGAAAAAGAATAGTGCAAGTTGGACTTGATGATCCTTAAAGGGCTTTTCCAACCTCAACAATTCTATGATTCTAAGTATGCAAGCCTGGGGCTGTCTCTTCATGCTGGTTTTTCATGTTCTTCTAAAATCAAATGTGTCAGCCTTTAATTTAGCTGCTCTATAGATCATAAACTTGGTTTACAATAACAACATTTCAGCCCTCTAGAGCTCTGATACAAGTCTATGGTTTCTTAATAGTCAGGATAAACCACAACAGCAACAAGGAGTGTGCTGTGTAGGTATGAGAAAAATAAGCAACAAAAGAAAGTTTGTGACAGGTTCTTTTTCCTCTGAATGTCAAGTGAATAAATCTCCTTTTTGTGTGTTTTGTTACAACAGATTTGCATTTTTATCGGAGAAACTCTTCTGTTCTCAAACTGGGCTATCACAGCAGACATACTAATGGTGAGTGCACTTTGGAACAGCATCTTTCTGTGTTCAGAGCAGTTTGTCAACTTGCAAGAACCTGAAGTTCACAATTTCTTCTAGATCCTAGTCCCTGCTTTAGCCTATTCTGGTTTTCATTATTATTATTATTTTTGCTTACTGAAAAGTGACATAGGGAGAAAGAGAGAAAAAAGATCCTTTTTGTCCTTTGTTCTGAGCACCAGGGAGAGATGTCCAGAAAGGGCAACGTTTCTGAATTCAAATAATTTCCCAAAATTTTAAGTGTTTGTGCAAAACCCCACATGCACAGAATTCAGGCAGCATTTCCTAAAAGTCAGCACGTTTGTGGGCTTTGTTATCAATAACTCAGCTTTGTTCTGCAATAGGAAATCCTTCCCTCCCTCCCTCCCTCCTCTGACCACAAAGGCAGCCCATGTACCTACCATTCAACACATACACAATAGAAACCCACCTCTGGGAGAGCAGAGAGGAAAAGAAAGTATAAAGAATTTTTGGACAATGTTCACCTTGTCCAAGAGGAAACTGTCAGGGACTTTTCAACTCATGTCCTTCATTTTCTATTCTTTCTCCACCACAGAGCTTTTTAAGTCTTTCAAATCAGCAAGCTGACCTCAGCAGCCCCATTTTCACATGAAATAGTCTGGACATTTGCTCAAGAGCTCTGCATGTTTTGTAGAGGTTTCCATCAGAGCCCATCAAACATAACATGTTGAAGCCCTGTTGTGAGGAGGTGTTCCTAATTGTATGGAAAGAAAGGCACTAAGGCACAGAACCATTACAGGACTTTCCTGAGTCTTTTGTCAGCTTGTTGACAGAACTAAAAATGTAATCAGTCTGGCATCAATAGAAAACTCCCTTGACTAGTATTTGTTGGTTATGCAAACATCAGCGAGGAAACAATCGGGCTCAGTATGCTTAGATATAAAGATAATGGTGTTGATGTATTGATTCAGCAAAGAACTTCAAGCCTCTGCTTAAGCTGTGTTTATGTTGAAGTTCAAGGTTGTGTTTGTATTTTGAAGTAGCTCTGCAGTTGCCATCACTGCATTGCCTGATGAACTTTCCATCTTTCACTCCTTTGTGCAGGGAACGCTTTGAGAGGTGGGGTGGGGTGGTTAAATCCACTCCTCTCAGTGTGGGTAAAGCACAGAGAAACAAAGGTTGGCAGTGTAGCCTGACATTACTCTGGTAGCCTTGGATGGCTTTTAAATCCCAAGGTTCCTCCTGCCAGGTCAGCAGTGGTGGGACAGAGCTCTGTGGGGCTTCCCTGGGACTTCCATAGGCTTTTGCAGCTTGTGCTGAGTTCAAGGCTGCTGTGGCCATTCATAGTGTGGGATCTCAACGCTTGCACAGATGTGCAGCCTGGAGACAGCTGTGCTGAGGAAGAAATTACAGTACCATGTGTAGCTGCTCATTCCTGCCTCCTGCCAGAGCTTCCTGTTGCATCCTGCCTCTGGCTGTGGTGTTCCCAGCAACAATCCCAGTTCTCTCCAGTCAGAATTACTGGAGAGGTTTAAATAGCAGCTGGTTTACACCCTTCTTAACATTGGCTGGCACAGGTAAGGGCTCAGCTGAGGTGGTCCCGTCTGCCAGGAGGGAGGATCCTGTCAGACATGTTCAAGGTCCTCCGGAAAATCTGACCTGAAATTTGACCTGTGTTGTCTCAAGGTAACCCCAAAAGATATTTTCAACCAACTGCTCTGTTATATCCACGGTATTAGGGCTGCCATCATTGTCCCATTTAATTACAGAGGTTTTTTGTGTTGATTTCAATGTGACTCCTGTAGCTTTTTAACAGCTTTTATAGGATTTGCCATCTGTCTTACCAGCATCCTATAGTCAGTTGCATTTTGTAGGGATGCATTTGCAGTTATTTATGTTGCTTTAGTGCAAAAGAGTTCTGCAAGAAATGATTGGAAATAATAGCTCAATTTTCCAAAACACAGGAAAGAAACTAAAGCCGTGTTGAAAAATGGATTTTGGTAATTGTTGCCAGCTTTTCAGCTCACTGTTCTCTGCTCTGTTTAGGAAAATGGACTAAGGGTTGTATATAATGCCCAGCTTGATGCATTAACAGCATCAATGGACGTGTGAAAGTTTTAAAGAAGTAAATGTAAACGTCACTTAGATGAGGACAGGGCTGGAAGCAGACAGGCTGAAGTGCAGACAGATCACACAGGGGATGAGAGGGGGCTCAGACTGTCAGTAGGTGAGAGCCAAGGCTACAGCCACCTTTGACAGACAGCTTGGTGGGAAGTCCTTGCCAGAGAAAGATGTGGAAATGCTTTAGCAGATGCACTTTATGTTTGGCAAATTAATTTTACTGATGACTATTTATTTGGTGTAATCAGAAGTGTGTCTGTTCTTGCCTGAGGCTGGGAAGGAGTTTAAAAGCATTATTAGCGTAAGCTTAACAACACTTTCATCCTATACATAAATATTACCCTGTTTTCATGGATAAAAGCTCTCAATACTGGCTGAACACTGTTCTTGCTGATTCCATTATGCTAGGAGTGAGGCTTTTTGGAAACTGCATCCCAGATGATTTCTAAGAGCTTTCCCAAGATTTACAATCCCATGACTGCTTAAGAATCCTATCGGGCAAGTTGTTAAGGACCTCCAGAGGTTTTGCAAGTTTAATTTCCGTGGCAAAACAAGGATGTTTGCTTATTACCTTCCAGTTTAATTGTTGGCTCTTCCTAGCTCTGTGCTTGCATTGCATCCACTGCTCCTGTCTTTTCTGCAGTCCAAGGTATAACAAGTGCTGGCTCTGATAAACTGTCAGTGCTGCAGTGCTCTGCACTGCCTGAGATTCTGAAAGGCTGATATTTGTTCCTAATGCAAATTTGTACAAAACAGGTCTTATTCTCCTGAGCACAACTCTCCATATCTCCTCCCAGGCACATGCTCAGATGGTGCTTGGGGAAAAGAGGGATGTTTTGTATGGAGCTTGCTAATTATGAAACAGATTTCATCAGCCATCTTTGCAAATTGGCCTTAAAATTACCAGAACCCCAAAGTAGCATTAAAACTGCCTCGTAACAGCAATAATGAATGAGCTTCAGTGCAGCAGGCAAGTGTGTAACACTCTGAGACGTGTGCAGTGTGTGGGGCTATGTGGGAATCTGCTGCTAATAGTGGGGGTTTCCTCCATACCACATCTCAGAAACAGAGATGATGGACAGGGGCTTGGAATTTTTGTGTAAGAGCCACGAAGCAATTTAAAGTGCCTCTATTTCAATCACAGTCTCTTTAGGTCTTTGCTGAAAAAAGCCGTCCTCCAGTTTATTCATAGTCCTGACATTCATGCAAAAAATATTCCTCTGCATATTTCTATTTTCTTTTAAAACATTAGTTCTTTCTAAATGGTCATGACCTGCCATGGAGAAGCTGCTTTGATGCTTTGTTGTAAAGTCAGAGTCTTCCTTTAGGCTTGAAACAGGCACAGACTGGTGCTCAGCTATGCCATAGGCATGTAGGAATGTTGCTTTTATTCTGATTACCTTCCCTAAAAATAAAACCCAGTTATTTATTTAGTACAAAATGCTGCCCTATTTTTATAGCCAAAGATAAATTGCATTTCCAGAGGTTCTTGTTGTTGCTTCTGTGAGTGTCTCCACACAATACTCCAAGTGTTGCAGGTTAGATTTGAAGGCAGGGTGAGGAATGCCTGAGAATGAGGGAACACAGCCCACCCCAAACCATCCAAGGGCTGCAGGTGGAAGTGTTCTGCTCCATGGTGCTGGGAACTGCAAACCACAGCAGCCTCCTTTCACTTCATTTAGGAGTATTTTTTTTAGACGGTGTCTGCCTGGCTTTTATGGAAGGTCTCTCTGGATCCCAGCCTTTCCCTTTTCTGAGCAGCAGGGACAACTGGGCTGTTTCCAGGTTCTGTCAGTGGCTGAACAGTGTTAGTGCATGTTTTCTTTGTCTTTGGTGCTGAGAGAGGCCTGGCCCAGAAAGGGCAGCAAAGTGCTTGAGAGAGCAGAGTTTCTATTCAAGCTTAGACATAAACACCAGAACTTACCTCTTTGGCACGTGGCCTTTTCCTGGGAGAAGGGTGATCTCTCCTTGGCTTCCCCCATTACCTTTTTTCAGACCAATTCCTGTTTCATCACAGGAAGGAGATGTCAGCAGTAATCCCTGGCCTTTCTGAACCTCTATTTAAAGAGCAGGGGTTTGCAGAGCTGCTTGGTCAGCCCCCCTGCCCATCCTCTGTGCTGCCTGCCTCTGAACCTGGAGTCAGGGATGAGCCAGGACAATCCCACAGGCTTCCTCCTTGGCTGCTGTGGCTCTCCCACCTCCAGTTTCTGTGGCATGTCCAAACCAGGCTGTGCATGGTTTGAATTTAGGTTTATTTTAGTATTGAAATGCCCATTTAGAGTTATAATTTACTTCTGTCTTCCAGGAACAGTAGATGTTTGCTACCAACTGCTTCCTGTCCATCAGAACAAAATGTTTTTTAAGTAGGGTTAGGGTGGAGTATTTTTTGTTATTTTTTTGGAGGTGCTGGTTTAAGCTTTTTTTTTTTTTTTCTTTCCAATATGTTTTTCAAGGAGGTCATGTTCATTTGCTTGCTACATGTTGGGTTTTTGCTTTGAGGGGGGTGTTTGTCTCTTGAATTCCAGACCAAATATACCAAGTTTTAGCACTTCATGGTGTTTCAACCATCAATAACTTCTTCAATTAAGCTGCAAACTGTACTCCTACTTGCAAAACTGTGTTTGCATAATATAGCTACCCATGCAAAATTATGTCTAAATATATGTGTGCATTCATGTGTATAAATATTTATATATGCATGCACACATATGATACAGGTATCATTAAGATTTCTTCCTCTAATTAGCATCAATTCACTCCCACTCCCTGAAAGTGGTAAATATTTAATAAATGTGCCATTTCTTTTGTCCTTTTGCTACAAAAATGGATAGAATACAGAACCAGGCAGATATTTTTCTCCAGATTGGTTAGCATAAACTTTACAGGAAAAAAAAAAATCGGTTTTAAATTTTGTGTTTCACATTTATGCACTACTCTTGAATTAGGTAGAATTTCACTTTATCTACTCAGATGCCCTTTCTCAAAGAGCTCTTGCAGAATGTTTCTCCACTGCCCCTGTGTGAACTGGGCCAGGTGGGAAGAACAAAAATAACTCGCTCTTAATTTTTTTTTTTTCTTCTGTCTGGTCTATCCAGGTTGCATCCTTTATCTGTCTCTTTGGGGAGTGGGAATGAATTTTGGGACTCTCCTACTGTTCACATCCTGACCTTCAGCACATTTCTGTGTCTCTAATGAAGTTTAGACCAAATTTTCCTCTCGGGATTTTCTCTCTTCAAGTCGTGTTCTGAGCTCCTGGATGCAGAAGGAGGGCAGGGCCTGACATCCACAGCTGGGCAGCTGCTCTGGATATGAACATCTCTTGCTCTTCTGTTGCACAAAAGAAGTTGAACAGGGTGCCTGCTTAATACATGGCATGAAAGTGCATTAGCAGTGTGCATTTGCAGCTTTGTCAAAGCAGGGATGAAGGAACTGGCAGGTCATCTGAACACACATGGTAAACCCTAAGGAAAAGCATTTAATCTAATTTTACCCATAATTTGGAATTGTCTGTGCTTGGAATGAGAGATAATTTTAAATAGGCATCACTTCTCTTTTAGTGTGGATTTTCTCAGTGCTCTTTATTTTGTTTCTGGTTTTATGGTGATTCTTTCCACTGCAGACAGGGCCACTCCCCTTCCCTGTGAGGAACACTTCAAGCACTGCACTGTGCTTTAGTCCTGTGCCCTGAGTGAGTCCTCCCTGCCAGTCAGTCCAGGTAAAGGATCTGTGGATCTCTGGCTGGGGATGGGCCACTCCTGAAATTTCACATTTAATTAATAAATTACTTTGAGAAAGGATTGCAAGGATCCTGGCAAGGCAGGACTTCTAAAGAAAGGCTGAAGGCAGCCCATCAGAGAGAAAGTGGATAAATAAAAGGGATCATGGTCTCCAAAGGGCTGAACAAGGGTCAGTCCTGTCAGAGGCACAGCAAAAGGCACAGTGAGATCAGTGCTGACAGGCAGAAACAGCACTCACTTGGATTTAGAGACCTATTGAATTCTTCATTACTTCCAGCCTTTAAATCAAGACAGGATCAATTCATAAACTGGGATATGTGGACTTGATGCAGATGTCCTTAGCCAGAGTCTTTAACAATTTATGCAAGAGACAATTACTTTCTTCTGCCTCTAAAAAGTGTATTACAAAATTAAAGTCATTCCACAGGACAGGGAGTTGCTGGGTTTTTTATTTTTTAATTTTTCATCCCCTTCCATAGTTAGGGCTCTGTTATCTGTGAGCTCTAGTCCCTTCATGGGGAAGTAATTTGTGTTTTCCACTGCTCCTGTGCAATCTGACTGATTCTGCATGACCTGGCTAAGGGTGTCATGTCCTGTTAGAGGAGTGGAGGCCAAAATACAGTATCTTGGCTATGGAAAATTTTCCTAATGTGACTTTGTCACTTTTCACAAATGGAATCACAAATTTTTGAGAAAAATGTTAAGTGGCTAGAGATGGAGTGGGAGGGGAGGATGTGTGACTGTGACCTTTCATACTGAGGTAGATTGCTGATAGTTTAGGAAACAAAATAACTTTTGTTATGGAATAAACCAAATATCCCAGGTTACAGCACAGTCCTTGATTGGAAGGCTGATGGTGTTGGACAACTTTAAATTTCATTCTCCCTACCAGCAAAGCAAAATACAGTCTGAGGAGCAACAGCAAAGTGTCTTGTGGGCAAAGCTGGTAGTCCAAGCTGAGAGTGGAGCAGAGAGGGCAGAGCTTCCTTCCCTCAGCACCTGCCTGTGGAAGCTCTCGGTTCAGTCAAAGAGAGAACAGAGAAAATTCTCTCAGGCTTCAGCCTGGGAAAGTTAGGAGAAAAAATTCAAACAATTACTATCTCTCTTTCTGTTCATGTACTTACCCATGTAGAATGTGTTCTGAAGATGGTTCATCCAAGGTGATTGCTTGATTAGATTCTAGTGATAGTGTTTAGATTCAATAACCAATTGGATCCACAGCTGTGTCAAGACTTTCAAGAGAGAGAGTCACGGGTTTTCTAGTTACTGGGAGCTCTTACTACTGTAACATAATGTAATATAAGTATAATAAAATATGCTATAAGATATAATAATAAAGCAATTGATCTAACCTTCTAAACCATAGAGTCAATGCTAATTATTACCCAACTAGAGGCCTGCAGCAACACCTGCCAGCAGGAACCTCCAGAGCAGGAAGGGTGTCTGAGGCTCCCAGTTGCCTGAGCCAGCCATGGACTGGCCCGTGGCTCTGTCTGGTGTGGCTGCTTTGTTTTGTGCTGCCTTGGGCATGAACTGAGCAGTACAAGGCAGATGGGCAGGTTGTTATTTCAGCTTCTTTACCTGTTTTTGTTTCTTTCCCCTTCTTTGCAGTACGTGGTCATTCCAACTCGCCGTGCAACCGCAGTGGCCTTGCAGAGTTTCACTTCACACCTCCTGGGAGATGCTGGCAGTCCTTATCTCATTGGATTTGTAAGTGCTCACAGCAGGCTCTGGCAGGGTTTGCTCTTGTTTCCCAACTGCTCATCTGAAATGCCAGGTTAGATCCTGCTGGGAAGGAAGGCCTGTGTTTGTCAGCAGAATGGGAAGTGCTGCAGAGCAGTGCCACTTTTTTTACCTGGGTTGTTGTGAGCTGCAGTTCAAGGCAGGGGGGACTACTTGGGTGTGGGAAATAAGCTTCCACATCTTTTTAGCCTAAGGTGTTTGTAAAGCTCACAGAGAGCTCTGGAAAGAGGGAGTGTTCTTGCTGTGGTGTGGACATGGGGCCCATAGAAATTAGGTTGGAAGAGAGTCATGTGTGTGTTTAGCTGTTAACTGACCTCAGAAACCAAATATCTGTTTGTGGGCAGCAACACACAGCTGTACCTGCTTTGTGTGATAGTAAATCATAGAAACACAGCATATTCTGGGCTGGAAGGGACTGACAAGGATCATCCAGTCCAACTCCTGCACAGACACACCAACAATCCCACCCTGTGCCTGAGAGCATTGTCCAAATGCTCCTGGAGCTCTGGCAGCCTTGGGGCCATGGCCATGCCCTGGGGAGCCTGGGCAGTGCCCAGCAGTGTGTGCAGTTGCTGCTGTGCTCTGTGGTGTGTCCTGAGAGCTCAAGGTCACACTCAGACTTTCTGTCACTTCACCCCATTCCAAATCTTGCACTGAGGCTCCTTAAACCACCCAAAGCAGCTAATACACATTAGTGCTTAAAAGCTAAGTGGCAAGGAGCACATATGTGTGGCTATTTTTCATGTCTCTTTAAATATTGATGACTTTTATTATGGTAAAAAGGCTTAAGATTGACTTACAAAGGAGTTATGCAAATACAGCTTTAGGGTGGCAGCTGCAATTTGCATAAAGCTTTACTACATGGCAAGCTCTGGGATCATTTACTGTAAATCAGCACTGCCTGTTCATTTCCAAATAAGAATAGGCATTGCTGCAGAAGTTTAGTAGATGAGACAGCTTTTATTCCTAGAGAGCTGTAACTTTTTTCAGGATCTTTGTGATAACCCACCTGTAGTTTAAATAACTCCTTTTTAACACCTCCAGAGTCACTCCACGCTTTATTCTCGAGGCAGTAGGTGAGAAATCTCACCTGCTCAGTGCATTGCACCCAAATATCTGTAGTACTTTTCTGTCTTTGACCACTCCCACTATGCAGACACGATTGCTGGAGCACAAAAGTGTTAAGAGAAATGCCCCAAATCCCACCATTAATGTTGAGTATCAGATAAAGGTCTTCAACTGCTGCCCAGACAGCATTTCAGACTCAGAAGAGCAAGTGGAGGGCAGTGGCAGCAGCGTGTGAAATAGTTAACTCTTCTCAGGCTGCATCACAACTCCAGCTCTTTGTATCACTAATTCTGGTTTGATCTTGGTTGCCCTTTAAAATGAAACAACTGTAAGTCCATGCTCCTGTGTCCATCTGTGCACTGGCATGAATCTGTTTTCCCTGCTCAGGGTTTACATCATCCTTCTTGTGTCCTCCTCCACTTCCTGACTGCTCTTCTGCTTCTGGAAGTCTGAGTACAGGCAGAAGGAGGGTTTTATTTCAAGGCTGTGGCTTGGGACTTTTTCTTTCCTTCCTCCAAGTTTGTAATTTGCTGAGCACTTTGCTCTTCCCCCCTTGCCTTGCCTCTGCCTGTGATGCCAACAGGACCTGCTGCAGGCAGTGCTCTCCCTGTGTGCCAGGCAGGTGCTGTGTGGGCACACACTGTCCTCTCCTGTGTGCTTAAACTCCCTCTCATCTTCTCTGTGCAGCTGTTCAGAAGGTCTGAGGGTGAAAACCAGTCTGTATCTCCTTGTCACCTGGCAACATCAACCTGTGAGGAGGATGTTCTAAAGTGCCAGAGATAGCTCTCCTCCACGAGCACCTTTTGATGGGCTAAAACCCAGGGACCTACTCCCTGGACTCCTCTGATGGTGGTTCCCACCTTTCCTGCCCTCCTGGGCTGTTTCAGTTTTACTGGAGGAGCACCATCCCCAGCCACTCCGTGCCAGCTGAGCTGTGGGAGCCTTGGCACCTTTCACTTTTCTTCCTTCCCCAACTTTCCTCTGAGCAGGTTGATAAATCTAATGAGCTATTTAAGCAGCAAGAATACTAATGACCTTCCTTTAGTAAGTAGTTAGCAGAGCAGTGTTAATTATCCCTGGTGCAGAGTATCAGGGCAAGCAGATCATCATTTCATTAGGGGCAAGGCAAGAAAAACTGTAGTAAATGCAGCAATTAAGATACTTTTTAATGAAAGTTATACCTGGAGGTGCAGATTTCACAGGGTCTTGGCCCAGTTTGAAACAGCCTTTTTGTTGATTTGGTTTGAAGGTGTTTACCTCACCAAGTATATCTGTATAGAAAGTAGCTCTATGTGTAAAGACTTGCCTGCCTGAGAAAGCAGAATTCATGTGTTATGGTTTAAAATTCATATTTTATGGTTTAAAATGCTATGGCTGCTTCAGAGTAGGACATGCTTCCTCTGGAAGGACACTTTTTCCAGTTTAGTTTGCTAGACTAAAACAGGCCACAGCCCACTGGGAGTCAAACCCACTTCTGTCTGACTTAAAACCAGGGTATTGCAATGGAGTGGGTGGTTGGGACGTGATGCTGCAGTCTGGGTGCTCTGTCCCTGGGTGACCCATGCAGCCATTCCTCAAACATGGCCCATTAGGTGCCTGCTGGGGGTTACACAGTCCTGTCCCTCCTGCCAAAGCAGGGGGAGAGGTGAGCTCAAGGTCAAAAAAGCAGTATTGTCCTGAAACAAAAATGTGCAAAATACTTTCCTGGCATCACTCTCTGTTTCATGGACCATCAGGAAATATTCCACTGCACTTGTGGGGTTGAGGATGGAACAGAGGTCTCTGTCTTGTTGCCTTTTGCAGCATATAGTGAATATGAGTCTGTATAAGCAGCATCTCCCATCACCTGATAGAGTTGGTAGATGAAATGTGACACACATTTATGGTTTTTATTGTTCTTTCTTTACCAAGTCCCAGCTGCTGACAGGTGTGCTGTGACCCTGATGGCATCACTCCTCCTGTAGAGATCTTTCCCCACGTTCATGCTTGTGTATGACCCACACTGTGGTGGGTAAAATGGAACTTGGCCTTGCTAGTCTGAACATCCACTGTGCTTGCCAGGGAAATAAAGTGAGGGTGAGAACCTCCAGCCCCTCCTCCTTATTACCTGTTTCTTCAAGCAGTAACTTTAAGTTGAGGATTTCTCTGGTCCTGAGTAATTAAAAGCCTTTTTCATAGTGCACTGAAAGGCCAAATTTTTGACATAGCTGTCAGCTGCAAAATAAGAGGACAATTAACCACCTGGAGACCAGTCCTCATGGGATTGATCTCCTCACTGCAACGAGCTAACAAGCTTCCCACTTCTGATGAGTCAGGAGCAGATAAAATTTAAGTTTGCCAATAAAATACCAAATTACTTCCCATCTCTAAAATGCTCTGTGCCAAGGGTTCCCAGCCTGGTTTGGTGTTTTTTTCAGAGTTCTGTGCTGTCATGTTCATGACTTTGTTAGATGTACAGGTTCTCAGTATTTTTGATAAATGTTTAATGTAGGTGAAAGTATCTCATTAGAGAAAGCTCAGAAATCCAAAGCAGGTCGTTGTTGCATTTGAGTATTTCAAGCTCTGTCTCATCTGCTCTGTCACTCCTCTGTGCACTGAAAACCTCCTTAAATAAATGTTTTCTTCCTCTGAGCTGCCAAGGATCCTGCACACTCCCAAAATGGGCAGCTTTCATGGTGCTGAGCACCTTTCAGAATGTGTCCAGATTCTCTTCAACACAAGGAACTGTGGGATGTACAGACAGATCCACAGGGAAGGAGCCCGTGCTGCCAGGAGGGGTGGGGACAGGGCTGCTGTGCCACAGACCTGTGTCACCGTGGGGATGGGCACCCCCATCCCTACACATTCACCTGCCTGGGCCCTGTCATGGAGTTCCTTCACGTGCCCATGGGATGAGGCATCTCCCTCTGGGATCAGAGAAAGTCCAGTCTTAGAAAATCCCTGGGCAGACCAGAGCAGAGAGAAAGGCAGTAAATGACTTGAGGAAAAGAGACTTCCAACCCTCTCCAGGGCAAATGGGGCAGATGTTGCTCTGCTGTACCAAGTCCATGTCCTGGCATAGCAAGCAGCATCCCTGTGGAGAATCTTAATTTACTGTAGCCTTTTTCAAGGCAGCACCATATATTTAATGCAGCCTGGTCATCCGGGGAAGAGGAAAATATCATTGAAAAAACAGGTTTACTTTCTCTTATTATAAAGTGTTCCTCATGCTGTTTAGTACAGTGTAAACTCTTCTGCTCCCCCCCACCCAGGTCCAGCAAATTGTTTACTTTATAAAATCCCTCCTTTTTGCTTTCTCAGCTTCATATTCTTTCATATTCCATTTTTTTTTTCGAAAATTAAAGAAACCTTTCACATTCACACTGACTTTAGAGTGGGTGGATCTCAAACCATTGTGGGGTTAACAGGGAATACTGTGTTAAGGAACTGTACTGAAATGATCAGCCAGGGAGAACCTGGCTTGTATCAAACTGGTAATCATGAAAATGAGATATTTGTGCCAGAAATACCCTTCTATGTAGCAGGATTTGTGCCCAAGTGGCAACATCAGAAATTTAGAGAAGCCAATTGCAGAGGAATTGAGATATTGACTCAGCAACAAGAGAGAAGAAAATGAAATGGTGATTTCAGACATGTTGTTACCATTACACTGTGTAATTAATAAATCAGTTAATTTACCTGCCCAGAATGCTCAGGAGAGGCAGAATACGGAATCCAGATGCCTTCCTTGGGCTTCAGCCCACCTTGGCATTTACTGTAGTCATGGCCTGTCCCCTGTTCCAAAGCACACTCCACACTCTTCCCAAGGAAGTAATGAAGTTCCCCTTTGTTCCTCTATTGTCTCCTGCACTCAGATGGAGACACAGTTGGGGATTGGGGCTGGGATCGTGCTCATTGCAGCTGCACTGTTGGTTCTCCAGAAAGCAGGAGCTGTCTCCAGCTGGACTCCATCCAGGTAGCTGCCACCAGCTGGGCACACGCTGTCCGTGTTCTGCTGTAAAAATGCCTCAAGCTGGGGTTTATTTAGCAAAGTCATTCCTCCTGCTCTCAGCTCTGTGCTACACAGTGAGGGAGGAGACGTGAACTTTCACAGCTAGGTTGGTATCAAAGACTTCTGATTAGACTGCAGAGCAGCAACAGGACTTCCCTCTTGGTTTTCCACCCCCACGTTCTGCATACATGTTTTGAAGCTTTTTGGCACCTCCCAGCTGGAGGAACAAAGGAAGGAATCCCACACATGACTCTGTGCTGCAGAGCTGGCACCGGCCACGCACAGCCCCCGCAGTTTGTTCCTCATGTTAGAGAGAAGACACCAAAAATTATGCTTGATTGGGTCTTGCCAAATCACAGTTGGCCAGCTCAGGATGCTGTCATTGCAAGGAAAACCCAAAATTGGCAGTACAGAGCAGACCATTTGGCAAACGGTGTGTCATTCTTGGAGCCTAGGTCTGTAATTATGTCCTGTGTCCTCTTGAGAGGAGATGCCAAAGTTCCAGCCTTAGCAGGTGGTTTGGAACAAGTCACTCTCTAGCAGAGAGCAGTGACTGCTAACAGCAAAAACATATATGTGGACCCTGATAAAATTCTAGAGTTAGGAAATGAAGACACTGGGGAGTGAATTATATGGAACCTGTCTGAGGAAGCCCAGCAGCTTGGTGGAAAGAATTATACCTTGAAAGGGAGGAAGGGCATTTTTTTCTAAACTGAGTATTTACAGAATGTGTTTGGTTAAAAATAAAAAATACAGGAGATTTATTAAGAACATGATTTGTTGCTATAAAAGGTCAACACAATGCATTAGAAGGGAAGGTGTGGGACAAACTGCCTTGGGAGATTTATTTTTTGGAGACTTTGCACTTTCAAAGCTGTTTTTTAGCCTAGAATGTCATGTCATCCATGGAGAAAGCAATCAGGAGCACATGCATGGCTTTTCATCCTCTGCTGCTGACTTACCATGTCAATTTGTCAAGTGATTTATGGTCTGGTCCTTTTAGAGAATAATTGTATCCATTCCCAAAAATGAAAAGTGGTTTAGAATGTCTAGATTTCTGTTTTAGAATATCCTCAATTCTGGCTACTGCAGCCTGACAGAGACATTGACTCAATGCCAAATTCTGGTTCATAAAGAAGAGTAAGGGAAATGTTTGGAATTAAGGTGTCTGGATACAAAAGGGAATTAATGACCAGCTGATGTCCCAATGTTTCCTGGGTGCAGAACACATTCTGCTACTTTCCTGTGGATGCATCCTTTTCACATTCAAGTCTTGTTGCTGTTTTTTAATAAATCTCTCCGACTAATGGTCACTTTGTTTGCCTTGAGTCTCGCATGAGAATTGTTTGTAACAGTCTTGTTTTTCTTAGTGTGTTTTACACTGTGAATAAAGTTCTTTTTGAGAGGACTAGAACTCTTCTATATCCCAAGCACTGAAATTTTCTCCTCATCCTTTCTAGGGCAGGGGATGAAATAGAGAAATCAGGCTAAAACCCTTCAATTCTTTCTGTAGTTACACTCTTCCAGTGTTGATTCACTCCCCCTTATTTGAGAGGGCTCCATGCTGTAGGACAGTCCTCAGCTCCAGGATGTGCAGCAGTGTCACCTCCAGCACGGGGCTGGCAGCTCCTCCTTTCCATCCCTCCCCAGGAGCCAGGCTGAGCTGTGGCAGGGGCATAAACACACTGAGACCCCCACTGCTCCAGAGTCCCCCTGCTAAAACATACCCAGTGTTCTTCTGAGTGCCCATGAGCATCATCCTTCTGGGACCTTCTGTTGTGCTTGGCTCTGCTGAGGCATCTCCTCACACCCATTTACCTTCCAGGTCTCTGCAGGGTGTGAGTTGGTGATTTCTCCTGCATGTGACACTTCTTCTTTTCACTGTCAAGGTTTAAGCCTTGAATGTCAGAACTTGCTTGTAGGTTGTGTTTGACTCCAACTTTTCCATTAAAGTTTTGAAGTTGCTGCACAAGCTTTGACTATTTCTGGAGCTGGTTTGTGTGTCTGCACAGCAGTAGGATTTTATGTTGCAAATTCCCTGCAGTCTTTTGGTATAAATCAGTGTTTCTCCCCCAGCAAAAGGTCATGGATAAAAACAGAGCTGGACATTTAAATACCCAATGCCTTGAGACCCACCCCAAGTGCTGCCACCTCTCTGTTGGATTTTCGGAGAGTAAAGCTGTTTGCTGGGCAGTAAATATTAAAATGTGGAAGTTTTAGCTACAGACATGCATTACATTTTACTGAGTTCTAGCAAAGGTTTTTCCTAACGAGCTAAACAGTGCTGTTTCATGTCTCTGCTCCTTTGTGTAGGTATAAATAATTTGTGTTTACTTTCATGTAATGGTGCTTTTTGGTTGTCAGAAGGTGCAGATTGCCTTAATCCATAAATTTGGTGGTGTGCAGTGGCAGCACAGCCCCGTGTCTGAGCCTGGGACAGAGCCACATTTTGCACACAATTGCACTTCAAGCTTGGGAGGTTGGAAGAAGGAATGAGCCCCATACCTCAGACATGGGTATAAACTCCCCACATTCAAGTTCTGTTTCCCCAAATCAGATGGGATCTCTGGTTTTTTGTTCTTTGGAAAACATTTCCCCCCTTCCCATTCAGTACACAGAAATGGAATTTAATAATTCCCTTTGCTGAAAGGTAGATCAGGTGTGGGAGTAAGCAGGACTTGATAGGAATTGCAGAAGATTGATCACTCCCTCACCCCCTGAGCAGCACCAGCATGGCCCTGCTGCCTCCCCAGGGTGTTTGGGCAGTACAGCAAGGTCAGACACCCACAGATGCTGTCACTGACACAGCCTGGGAGAACATGGAAAGGGCTGTGGGAATAATATTAGATCAGGCCAGAAGAGTGACAGCAAGAGGAGAACCCCTGCCAAGCCTCAGAGCATAAATTGCCCAGGCTGCAGTGTGGAAGGCTGAAGGGTGTGAGGGACATTCAGCTTCTACTGAACATACTGTTCCAATTTAAACCTCACACATGTTTGGTGGGTGGTTGTTTCAGAAATCGTGTTCCCTTCACTGTTATGGTGTCTCTTTTCCATCTAAGTGACTCATTTTTTTGCCCCTCTCTCTTAGATCTCCGACCTGATACGACAAAGCACAAAGGAGTCCCCGGTGTGGGAGTTCCTCAGCCTGGGTTACGCGCTCATGCTCTGCCCGTTTGTGGTTGTCCTGGGAGGGATGTTCTTCCTGGCCACAGCCCTCTTCTTCCTGAGTGACCGAGCTAAAGCTGAACAACAGTGAGTAGCCTGGCCATTGCGAACGGGGAGGCACCCAGCCTGTTTGCTCTCTTGAACACTGTGCTTGTACTCTTCCCCTGGCTTTGGCCCTTCCAGGTAAAGGATGTTGGGTTGTGTGTTAAGAACCTGGGCTCAGCAGAGTGCATGAGGCTGCACGAAGCCAGGGGCTTGGGTCATGCTGGCTGGGCATCCTTTACACGCTTCTGCTCTGGTGGATCTCAGTTGTTGGCCACATGGCTCAGAGGGGAGCACAGGCCCCTTACAGCCTTGCCTGAGCATGTCACAGCCCAGGCTGTCCATGGTGAGGGGCTGCTGTGTGCTGGAACCGGTGGAGTGTGAGGTGAGGAGCAGGAGGTGCTCCCCAGAGCTTGGTGGTCAAGGCTGCACCCGCCCACCTCCATCCCCAGAGCCCCACTGGCCACCTCTGGCAGTCAAGAACATGAGGCAAGGAGGAAGCAAGCTGTGTGTGGGAACATGTGCACTCAAGGGTTGCTATGATAAAGAGTCTTTCCCAGTCCCTTCTTGCAGCTTCATGAAAAAAAAGCTACTGTTTTTCAGTAAAGAAACCGATTCGGATCATCTCACGGTTGGCAACTACAGTAATTCGGAAGACGCTTCCACATGACATACAAACTTCTGGGGTTAGTCTCTTTCTCATAATTGTTGAAAAATAAGAGTTACTATGTGTAATGTCATGCTGAATATGTGGGTAGGTGACTAGTCTGGTGTTGACTGTAAGTTGCCTTTGCTTTTCCCCCACTGGAGAATGGGAGCCTTGATATACCTTAAGGAGAAGGGCCCTGGAATATCACTCTAGGTGTAGTACAGGTAGAAGGAAAATTAGGGGTTTGGAGTTGACATAAGTGTGTGAACAGTTTGGGTGATACTTTCTGGCTCACACTGTTTTATCAGATGGATGAAAAGAGATTTGGAAGCAGTGCCACAGGTGGTGCTGTGGCCCTGTAAGTGCAGTTCCACCCTCCTTTTACTAGCATACATAAATACCAAAGAAAGGAGAAGTTCCTCTATAATGAGATGTTTAAACATTGTGGAAAAACAAGACCTCATGTCATAAGGATGGGAAGTCCTACAGAGTTGAACTTCAGTGTGGCTTTGGGGATGTGATGTGTGTGCCTGGTTTGTTATCTGCATACAAGGGTCTTAAATGGCAGGAAGGGAAGTTGGAGATTAGATGCTAGGAAGGACTTCCTTAGAGAATAAAGAGGTAAATCCTACAGCAGATTATTTGGGTAAGACATGAAAGCTGTCCCTTGTTTCCCTCCCTGGCATGGCATGAGGCAGGAAGCTGGGATCTGCTCTCCAGCTTACATTCTCTCTCCAGCTTATGGATCTGCTCTCCAGTCCTGTTTTGTGCCTGTGCTGTGCTTGTGCACATAAGCTGTACATGCCAGTCCAGGCAGTGACCACATGGAGACATGGCAAGATGAACATAAGTTTCTGGGTGCTCAGGGTGTTTTTGTTGCTGCAAGGAGCCAAAAGCCCTACTTGGTGTCAGTGCAGCAGATGAAACCCCCTCTGTAGCATTTGCCTTTGCTCAGGGTGCTCACCTGATTATAGGAAAGCTTCTGGGCTTGTCTTTCCTGTGTTCAGAGAGGAGAGTGTTCCTTCCACTTCTAACTGTGGTGATTTGTGTCCCTTTGCATCACATGTGCTGCTAGTGTGGCATGATAGTACATCAGGTGGTGAAGGAGGGGCCCAGGGTTCAGACAGTGATGAGTTCCAGGTCACTCCCATCTTTTCAGCATGTCAAGCCCACCTGGACCTTTATGCTGAGCAGGGCACTGTGGTATCCAGCTGTTCTTAGCTCCAGTGGAGATCTCAATGAAGAGGGTTTTGGTTCACTCAGGAGACAGCACAGGTCACAGGCTGGTCACTAGCTGGGTGACTCTGCTTGGTTGCCAGCACTGGTGTGTCTTACACAGTTGTTCTGCCAAAGCCCCAGCTTTTGCAGCAGTGTTAATGTGGGAGGGAAATCACATCCACACCTCTAATTGCACAAAAGGGATTATTCCTCTGTTGCTGTCCACCCTTAGCAGCTTTGGTTGTACTCTATCCACGTCCAGAGCAACCAGCCTCCCAAACAGCCACTGCTCCATTCTTAGAAGAAAAATATTCAGGTGTCAAACCTGGTTTTGTTTCTCTTTCTCTTTTAGCATCATTCCCTTTCCTGACTCACATTTTTTAATGAATTTTGTATTAGTCAGTCACAGATATTTTGTGTTGCAAATGGGGAGAACAATTGTCATAAATAATGGTTAACAAAATAATTTCTCTCAAGTGACTCCTAGGAAGGGTACTCTTTCTGGGGTGTGCCCACTCCTATGTTAAAAATACACTGGCATCCTGCAGTGAGATTCCTGGAGTGCAGCTTCACTCAAGTTACTGAGAAGTGAGAGTGAAGTAAGAGAGAAGTAAGGCTGGAGAGTGTGGAGGGACCCTTGTGCAGCAGGGTCTGTGCTGTCAACCAGGTCCTGTCTGCCCCCACCAGCAGCTTCAGTGGCTCCTCAGAACTTATGGGGCAGGATTTATTTGTTAGCATCTCCATGCTTGCCTGTGACAGGAAAGGTAACAGCATTTTGCTATTAGTAGATAAAAACTCCGTGCTGGACCCCAGATCCACCGTCCAGCTCCCACCTGTCAGGCCATCTGCACTTGGCATCACACACCTTTGGCAGAGGCTGTTTTCTGCCCAGCCAGTCCTCCCCTCCATCCTGCCTATTACTTGCTGGGTGCAGAGGAATTTCTATTTCAGGATGCCTTGTTTTCCCTCTGCAGTCAGTCCTGCTGCTCAGACAACAGGAGCTGGAAACTGGCTTTGCCAAAAGAAATCAATTAACCTGCGGGAATGGCGAGCGCCGGTGTCACACGCCAGAGATTAAAGCCATCCGTCACTGCCAGGGTCAGGGCCCAGGGCAGCTGTCACCACCCCTCCAGTGAACTAGCACGGAAGCAGAGAAGTGGAACACTGCTCTCACAGCCTATGGAAACTGAGCTGTCCCTGCTTTAGTTCCCACACTTCTGTGAAATGTCGTTCAGGGATTTATTGCTGGGATTTCTGGGTTTGTTTGTTTCTTTGCGAAACCGTCTCTGGGCATTTGCTCAGAAATAATTTCTTCTCCCAGGCAGGGCAGATACCAGGATAGCAACTCTTTCCTGTAAAGCTTCCTCCAGTTTCCACCATGCTTCCTGTCAAAAAAAGAATTTCCAGGCTTTCACACTACTTTTATCATTGCCACAATTCCTGGCACATTTTGTACTTTTTTAGCACAGGAATTCCAGTCAACAAGGCTGCTCACAAAACACTAATGAAAAAAATGATTTCTATAGCAATTCTTTTTTTTAAACACAATTCTTTTATTCCCATTTTCATGTTGCTTCAGAAGTCTGACATCTTAAAGAGGGTTTTAGAAAGTGTAGTACTAGCAGAGAACAGGATAGCACATCACTGTGCTAATAATCCAGTCATTCTGGGGACTAGTTCTATAACACAAATTTAATCCCACCATTCCAAAGTGATAAGAGAGAGAAAACAGTTAAGAATGGTTCTGTAAGAGGTCTTAGGCACTAGCAATGATAAATACTTCAATTGTTTTTTTAAACCACCCAACTACAGTTCCTTCTGTGATATCACTTGACTGTGTTGTTGTTTCTTTCCTGCTCTGCACCTCTGCAGAGGAGACTTAAAGCAGTTGTATTTTATTTCCAAACATCAGCACTTTGAAGTGTAATTCTCTTACCTGCTTGAGGAATATTGGTGAGACCCAAGCTAGATATTAGACTCTCTGGAAGACAATACAATCTTGCCATGGCAGAGCCCTCTGAATTGAATCAGAAATCTGATAACTGCACTTTTATCCTCAAGCTCCATCTCGGGTACCTGTGCAGCCATGCCAAAGAGCCATTTCCAAGGTTGGGAGCAGTCCAGGTTCTTCACTCAATGGGAGTAAAAGCCCAGCACTGCTGAGAGTTGTGTCTGTGGTTTGTGTTCATCCCTTTCCTTGTTCACAGTGTGGAGCACTGGGACAAACAAAGCTTCACCCTGGAGGGCTGCAGAAGAAAAGCCCACATTTGATACTTGCTAAAAGCTCCATCAATAATTAGGAAAATTGTGCTTTTTTTATTATGAAAAGGGATTCAAAAAGTCCTTTTCTCAAGCTGTGACAACTTCTGGATATCAAGGATATAAATCACCATAATTAGTGTGTATCAGGATCCTTTCCTGGGCAGTGAGTGCAGTGATCCTGCAGCCCTGTCCCCAGCCACGGCCACTCCCAGCTGCTGCTGAGGGAAAACCAAATTCATCTGGATTCTTCCTGAAAAATCACCCTGTGCAGGTGTGGGATACTCTACTCCTCAAAGGATTTTGTTGTTTTAACTTGTTGTTTGGTTGGTTTTGTTGTTGTTGGTTTTTTTTTTTAACTTAATCCCTGGTTTTACACCTGGAAACACTGGATTTTCTAGTTTTTTCCAGAGGTATGAAAAGATGCTTAGGATGGGTGTCTAAGTTTTAACACTGGCTCAGTCTCTCTGCATGACAGAGGCTGGATATTTTTGCCAAAGACACAGCAATGCAGATCAGGCAGCAGGATGCAACTGCAGTGTGGATCCCTGGTGCAGCCAGAGCAGGAATAAACAGCTGCACTGATGCAGCTATTCAGAACAAAAGAATTCAAGTCTTTAACCAGTGACCACTCAGCACCTGAGAGCCTGCAAGCCTGAATTGTTCACCCCTTTGTTTGCATATTAAGAATCAGGTTATTTAAACAACCCAAACAGGTATTTCTTTTTTCCTAAAATGAAAATTAAACATTTAATGAGAAAAACATTTTACTCTTAACACCTTTGATCAGATGTGGAAGCTCTTGCTGAGTAGAAGTGCTGGTGGACATTTCATTTTAAAAGTGGTGTGTACAAACACTAGGAAAAAAATCCTCTTTACAGAGGAGATAGCAAAATCCACAAAAAGAACCATCCCTAGTCCAGACACTTCTGCTGTCTTAAACATGGCACATCTTCAAATTGCATTACAGGAAAAATGAGAATAATCCATTTTCAGGCTCTTTCTTCTGCCTCATATCAGGCTTATTTTTAGCCTTTTGCAGAACTGGATATAAAATTACCTCCCAGTTCTCCTATTGCAGCAATTTGAAAGTGTCTGACCTTATTTGTGCTTTGCAGATTCTGTTATGTGGGACAGGGGAAGGACTCACAGAGTTGTCAAACCTCCCTTTCTCTCATTTTCCTGTGGCAGCAGCTGGAGACAGAAAGGAGCCACCAGGTGACCTGATGTTGCCAGCAAAGCCCAGAGTCCCCTCCGTGAACCATTTCCCAGGTGTTGCAGTGGCAGCTGACATGCTGACTGTGCTCCATTCTGGTAGTTTGCATTGCCAAAAAGAACATTCCTCCTCTGAAATAGCTGGAGCTGTATCACAGGGGGTTTTAAAGATGCTGGACACTTATTTTAGAGAGATGTGTCAGTGCTGCATTGAGGCAGAGTTCGGATTTGAGAATTTCAGGAGCTGCAAGTGGATTTTAACAACTCCCAGAAAGGGATATTTGAGAACAATTTTCTCACTGCTGACACTCAGCTGCTTATGGGGAGGAATATCATTGCTTCATTTGTTTTGACTTTACAAAAGAACAATAATTAAACATTTCCTACAGTGGTAGAAACTCACAATGCTTTTTTAGCCCAGATAAGATAGCATTGGCCTTTGAAGCCACATGAATTTACAGCAAAAAGCCCAGATTAAGATGCAGAGGATCTGTGGTGATGGAAGGAGAGAACCAAGCAGTGAGTTTTGAGTATCTGAGAGTGGCATGATAAAAACTCACAGACTGCAGATGGAACTAGATTAGACTATTAGATGGTTTATATGGAATCTGTGGTAAGAATACAAAGGGAAGAGGTGGTGAAAATGTAAGTAGTTCTACTATTGGTTGAAAAAGCTCCTTGTAGAGCTGTTGGTTTCTCACTTGTTTACTGGCCATGTTTGTAACTCCATAAACACTTAGCAAAACCAAGAATGTAACAGCTTGGGACTTGAATTTCAAATGCTGGTTTGCTGCTGCAGTTGGGAGCTGCTGGAGTCATGCAGATGGAAAATAGTCTCATACAGAACAATTGCTGATCTGTTGTGTCACTTCAGCCAACCTGTGGATTTCCTGCAGGGCGGGTAGGGAGGTGTCAAAGGTCAGAGTGGCTGTTCACAGGCAGTTTGAGCTCAGCTGTGGTCCTGTGGGTGTTTGAAAGGCTCTGTCAGAGTTCAGCATTGGCAGCAGGAGCTTTGCTTTAGCCCAGGCAGAAGGACGGGGGCAGCTGATGCTGGCAGAGCTTTGGGAACCCCCGAGCTGCAGAAGGGGCTGTGGGCAGAGCTCTGGGTTCTCCAAAACCACCCATTCCCCACCAGACTGACCTTCCCAGGTTCACCCCCTGTGCCAGAGAAAGGAAACAATATTCCTACACTATTCCTGGCTACTTAGTGCTCTCCCACAGCAAGAATGGAACTTCTCCATGTGCCTTATGGTATGGGAAAGACAAAGCTCACTTTTCCAAGAGCTCCAGATCAAGAACTGCTTGGGAGTCCTCCTGCTGTCTTGGCTACTGACTCTCTGCTGTGAGCCCCAAGAAGTCAGATGTTGTCCCTCGAATGTTCATCAGCTGTAAAACAGGATTGAAGGCACTTTCCCACAATGTACAAGGGGCACTGAAATCATATGCTACCAATGGACTCAGCATGTCAGTTGGTGTTGGCATTGCAAAGGAGAATTCTTGGCATAGAGGGACTTTGCCATGCAGGAGGAGATTTTAAATTCTCACTGAGACAGATTCTTTGCTAAGGCTGCCCTGGCACAGAGACAAAATCTGATCAGATCCCACGCGGGTGACTGGAGCACTGAGCAGAAGGCAGCAGCCTTCCAAGCAAGAAACAGACTCTGACACAAGGAAATGGAAGAAATCATGAAAAATTCAGCCGTGCTGTTTCCTGATGTCAGAGCATTTTGCAAAGGTATTGGCTTTTATGAGCAGCAGTGACCTCTCCTTGTGCAGCAGTCTGCAAGGCAGATACTGTGACTGTGGGTGTGTTAGAGCAATTTACTTGTGGCTGGGTCCTTGACCTGGGCCAGGCTTTAACCCCAGCAAGTCCCTCACAGCCACTCACTCCCTGCCCCACCAGCTCTTTGGGAGAATTGGAAGGGGAGGAGTTGAAAAACCTGTGGGTTGAGTATGGACAGTTTAATAGGGAAAGCAAAAGCTGCAACACAAACAAAGCAAAACAAACCAAGGAATTCACTCCCCACTTCCCATGGCAGGTGGGTGTTCAGCCAGCCCCCAGAGAGCAGGGCCCCTTTACACACAAGTTACATGCAAGGACAAACACCTTCACTCCAAATATGCTCCCTTCCTCCTTTTTCCCCCACTTTATATACTGAGCACAGCATCATCAGGTGTGGAATATCAGTTTGGGTCTCCTGTCCTGGCTCTATCTCCTCCCAGCTTCCCATGGACACCCAATTCCTCACCAGTGTGGCAGGACAAGGAGCAGAAAAGGCCTTGGCTCCGTGCAAACCCTGTTCAGCAATAACCAAAACATCTTTGTATTATCACCCATGTTCAGCACAAATCCAAAACCCAACCCACTCAAGCCACTGAGAAGAAAATTCAATTAAATCTACTCCAGCCAAACCCAGCACAGCCTGAATGACATCTTTTAGAGAAACAGGGACAAACTGTTGGAGTATTACCTCCACTGCTCCAGTAAGGAGTGTCTTAAGTGCTCTGGCTTGGTCATTCCCAAAGTTTCTGCCAGACCACTGCAAGCCACATGGGGATTGCCAGGACTGTTACAGTGGAGTGGAATGGATGGATGTTTCCTTGAGGCCTCCAGGCCATGTTGGACAGGGCTTGGAGCAATCTGGTCTATTGGAATGTGTCCCTGTCCATGGCAAGGGGTTGGAATGAGATGGTCTTCAAGGTCCCTTTCAACCCAACCCCTTCCATGGTTCTGTTATTTCCCACACCTGGTAGCTCAGAAGTTGGTGAAAAGAGCTGTAGCGTGAGGCAGTTATTTTGGAGGATAAGAAGTAAGCTTTTAATCAAGGGCCATCAGGAAGTTCTACAGGGTTTTCTATTTTAAGATTTAATAAGATTTAATTTTAAGATTTTTTTTGTTCTTACCTGCTTTTTATGTCATATTTTCTCCCCCTTGCCATCCAATCATTCAATCAAAAGTGAGGCACTCCACTGCCTCTTTGCTCCACTATTTCAGAGGATGTAAGTGGATGTTGTTACACACATCTTCATGGCACTAAAACCCTCCACCTCAACACTGAGCCCATCAATATCTGACAGAATTATACTTACAGAGACAGGCACAAAGTTTCAAGACCCACATCTTCACAGACTTCAGGAGTCTGTGGCAGAGTACCCCCACAGACTGGTGAGCTCTGGAGCTCATTTCCATCCAGGTCCTTGGGACCCTGACTGGTGCTGTGAACTGCTCATCTTCACATCTGTTCTGCTGCAGCTGCCTGGGAAAATAGCAGGAAAGGTTATTGATTTTTCCTTTATGGCAGTTTTCTCCTCAGTAAAGATGTATGAAAGAGGAAAAAGTGAAGCTGACCCATGTTTCTGCCTCCGGAGACAAATCTGCACCTGGATTAAATGAACAGATGGAAAATACTCACAGTCTGTGCAGCTTTAAGGGGCTGAACCAAATAGAGGGGAAAATATATTTGCTGTACATGATTATCATATTTTGCTTGCTAAGCCCACTGACATGCAGGAAGAAAAGGGGATTTGAGCCAATTCATTTCTTCAGTGCAGCTGGAGGAGCCCCTGTCCCCAGCAGAGAGCTGTCACCCCACAGTGAGGGATGGGCAGCTGTGCTCCTGGCTGGGCACAACCAGCTTCTGTGTGAGCCTTGGGATGGAGAGCTGCAGGTGCACAGAGCCCCTGGCTGGGAATGAGAGACGGGCAGGCAGCAGCCACAGTGAGCACTCTTCCTGCTCCAAACAAACTCCTCCTGTGCCAGATTATTGGCTGAATTTTGTTAGAGTTCTCTTAGCATCCTTTTCCTCCAGCAAACTGACCTCAGCTCCATCAACAGCCCGTTCCTGCAGGCTGGATAACCTGTCAGATGCATCAGGAAGCTCAGTGCTTGGACTATTTTTAACTGTGCCATCCTATCCTTGTGCCACTCACGGGGAGCTCTAGGCTGATGTATCACTGTTGCTCTCCTTCCCTTTCAGTCTCTGTTTCCAGCTGCAGCCTGCTTGGAGTCTGAAGTTCTGCAGGAATTCATGTTGTCAATCACGACTTGTCCCAGAATTCCTGACTTCACCATCAAAACAGCTTGAGGTCAGTCAGAGCAGGAGCTGCTCTCTGGGAGCAATCCTTGATTCTGCTGTTCTTACTGAAGGTAACAGAGCACAGTGAGGGTTAATGTTCTGCAGCCTTTTTTGGGGAGGAGCTGGAGGCTGTGGCAGCTTGTTCAGCATCCCAGGAGAACTGCTGTGGAGCAGGGAACCAAAGCCATCTCCTTCCAGCTGCAGGTGAAAATGGGAACTGTGCTTAGCTACTGCAGGGCAGCAATGGCTAACCCAGTTAACCTGCTGCACTGCTACCAAAAACTCTATAATGAAGGGCATAGAAGGTACACACTTGAACTGGAGTGTCCAGCCTGCTGGGTTTGCTCCTCCTAAAGTGTCTGGTGAAAAGGTGGTGCAGGACTGGGACCAGTGTTTGCACTCAGGGTGTGGCAGAGTCCAGCTGAGAGATCTCTAGTTTGTTTTGGCTTCTGCAGTGAGCAAAATAGTGAAAGAACAGCTGTGGCTTTGATTTGTTACAGGAGCTGCTCCAGCTCTCCTACTCCATAACTCTTTCATCAGTTATCTGCAGGAATTAGTGATAACAGCAGCATCAGTGCAAGTCCCTTCCTGTGTTCACAGATCTGTTGATAAAATTCACTCTTACAGCAGGGTTGGAGCTACAAGTGACCATCCTTAGCCTCTGTTTTCCTTGTCCAATCTCAGGCAGCAGCATCAGCTTCGAATGCTGCTGTTTCAGTAGCTGGAATTTCAGACTGCTGCATCTGGCTGGGCTGCTCAGCATCCCTGAGGCACAGGTGGAGGGTGATGTTGCTCTGATGCAAAAAACACCCTTTAACTGGCTGTATTTGAAAATAGATTTGTTTTTCATAGATTAAGGCCATAAAGTCTCCTTACCTTTCAAGGATGTCTGGCTATGAACTTTTCATCACCTAAAATTTCAGGTTTCAGTGTGTTTACAAGGCCTTTTGGAGATGTTTTTGACCTCCCAGCATCTGAGGAAGTTCAGACAGGAGGAATCTGCTGGGGGCTGCCATTTGTGACTGGTCCCCTTGTGTCCCTTCCTAAAGCACTGCTTCAAACAGGCACTTGATGGCACACTGCATTAGAAACACAGAATTCTCTCCACTGAAATTAAGGAGAAGGATCCTTAATCACTGGCAGGAATTGCTGCTAAATCCAGTGGTCCAGCTGCCCCTGCAGCCCCTGTACTTCTGTCTGCTGAATGAGGTCCAGCTCAACAACTCAATACTAAAAAACTCCTGCTCAATAACTCAAAAACTGATTTATTTTCAGGCTAGAAGGGCCCTACTGGAGCATTTTATTGTTGGTTGTAAAAATTAAGTGATGTTAAGTACAGCAGGCTGTAAAAGCCAGGACAACATTTCCTAATGTGCTTCTCAGATACAAAAGCCAGAGTCTGGCTTGTTTAGATAGCAAGAAAACTGGGCTTTGGGAAAGCTGCAGGATACTGAAATACAGGTGGTGTTTAACTTAGGCATGAAACTTGACATGAATGGGGCTGGCAGCATTCCCAAAAGCTTTCTGTAAGCACAGCCTCTCTTGGAGCCTTGGGCACAGCAGAGCTCCACACACTGACAGTGTCCTCCTTCCTGACATCCTGCTCCTGGCTGGAGCTCAGGGACAGAGGTGACACATCCCTGGAGCTCAGCAGGACAGTCAGTGGCACACACATCCCACCAGTGCTCCTCACAGCTGGAGCAGACAGGTGAGCAGGGGGATCTGGGTTCTCCCCTTGCTGGCCCAGGCTGGAGCAGAAGGTTCTTGCACTGGATGTAGGCAGCAGGAATTCTTTCAAATCCCTGGGACTGCCCAGCAGTGCTGGCTGCACTACAGCCTGTCATCTCCCTTAGCTGCTGGCCTGGGGACCAGCAAGGCTGGAAGGGACAGAGCATCTGGAGAATAATCCTGCCCAGTTCCTGAAACAGAGCACAGCTGACCTGTAAAAGATCCTGGCCAGTCATCTGTTATCTTAAATTGGCTGTCTTGTCCTCCTGCAGGTCTCTAACCGGCCGAGGTGCACTGAAATTAGATCCATTTTACATAGCATAAATATTTAACAGCTCTGGAGCATGTAGTTTAATATTAAACAGACAGTCTTATAAATACTTCAGAATTATAGATGCTGTCACAGTACATGGAAATTACTTGATAGGATCTAGGAGAAATATTTAGGTTTGACAGGAGAGTCAAGAGTTAGAGAGAATCAGCCACATTTTTAACTGCTAGAGGAGTCTGTAAAAAAAACCAAAAAAGTTGTACAGCTTCTGTTCTTGAAAGGCAATTTGGGTGAGTTTCCTCCTCCTCCAGAAATAACAGACTGGTTCCCACCCTACTCTCTTCAAGGAATGAAAACATTCACAATCTTAAAAAAACACTGCAGAGCAAACAGAACAATTTAGGAGCCAATGTTCAGTGATCCATTCAGTGTGGGATTATCATTATTAGAAAGGCAAGTGGTACTTAATGAGGGATTTAGATGCTCTTGAGCCTTGTTATTTTAAGCCTAAGTACTACATTTTGCCACCTAAGAGAGTTTAAAATTTACTATTTGAAGGTTTGCTTTAAAAAAGTAAACAAAATCCCACCTGGCCCACAAACTGAGCCCCACTGCCATTGGCTGTGGCGGTGACACTGTCTGCAGCACGGGGCTCCAGAGGGACTGAGGAGGCACTGTCCTGAATTTGGGGACTATTTCAGTTCTCTCTCCTGTCCACCAGCTTCCTGTGTGATCCCTGAAAGTAATTTCTGTCCCCAGCAGGTTCACAAGTCATGTGCAGTCTAATTTCCCATCAAATCTTCGAAAAGCATTACAGGATTAGCCCCTCCAGGCCTCTGTTCCCATCTGTGAAACAGAGATAAAGCAGAACTTCAGAGAAATGTGTTAAAATAAAAGGGTGGTACATTTTATCCCATAGGAGGCTGAACTGTTACACAAGCAGAAAAGTTGTGTGTATTTCCAGTTGTGTCAGCAATGCAAGTGGATTCTCCATGGTAAAGTCATGGCAAAATTAATTTTTTCTGTATAGATTCTGTGTCCTCTAAGAACGTGGAATGATGTGGCAAGGGATAGAACTTTCAAACATTATGGCTCACTCAAACCTCTGGAGTTTAGTGTTCTGTGATAGTTTTGTGACATTCCATAGCTTGCTTCCTACTTTTGAAGTTTTCTCTGATGTATTCTGCACAATTCCAGTGTTCAATACAATGTGATTTCCAGTGCAGTGGGGTTACCAAGAATGAGACTTGTATGAAGAAACTTGAGTCAGCTCTTCCATCAGAAATATTTCAGTTTATAGCCTGGAAAGGCAGAAAAAGCGCAGAGGCTTCTATGCACCTTGGAGACCTGTGGGGTTGGTGTAAAGTTAAGAGCTGTGGGCTGAACTTGACCAATTCCTGATGCAGAGATTTCTTGGAAGGTGTCCCCTGAGTACTGCCTAATTTTTATCCTGGAACATGCTTGAATCCATTTCAGTGACAAACAGTGTTCTGGGTCAGGTACAAAGTATGGTGAAGAGCCACAACTAAGTTTTAATGTGTCCAAAGGAGCGTGATGCTTCCTGAGAATTTGTCACCTGACAGGGCCTCAGGCAGTGGCAGCTCTGCGATGCTCCCTGTGCACCTGTCCAAGGGTTTCACTGATGCAGAGAGAAGCTGCCTTTGACAGCAGATTTACAAACCTCTGTTTGGGGCAGTTTGGTTCTTGCTTTGAAAGACAGGTGTCTGCTAAGGAAGGCAGGAGCCTCCCTTGGCATGGAAAATGTAACCCCTTTCCCTCCACATTATTATAATTTTGAAATTAAGGGGCATTCAGGCAAAGATATGGGAAACAACAGTTCTTTTACTAGAATATGTGTGTATAACAAGGCAGGCAAGCAGCAGCGGCAGCAGCAGCAGCACAAACCCAGCCCCAGCCCTGTCCCGGCTGCAGAGAGAAGGGCGCCCTCCCCTCGGTGCNGTATAACAAGGCAGGCAAGCAGCAGCAGCAGCAGCAGCAGCACAAACCCAGCCCCAGCCCTGTCCCGGCTGCAGAGAGAAGGGCGCCCTCCCCTCGGTGCAGTTCCGGGCACGGCCGCCAGGGGCGCTGCTGGCTCCCGGCGGGCAGGGCGGGTGCGGTGATTGCCCCGCGCCTGCAGGGGGCGCTGTGCCGCGCGCTCAGCCATCTCCCTCACGTTAACAATGGCGGGCGCAGCCGGTGGGATGGGATGCAGGAGGGACTTCCTTTATGAACCCTCAGGGGCCGCCGAGCCTGGTACCCCCTCGGAACAGCAAAAGGAGATGTAGCAGGAACCTTGGAAATGCAAGGTGGAAAGGCAGGGAGGAGCAATATCCCGGGGCGGTAGATGAGATGTGTCAGAAATTCCACAGCTGTAGCTGTAACTGCCCGCTGGCCCGGCAGGCAGNTTTGCCTCTCTTAAGTACCTGGTCATTATTGTCTCTTAGCAGAAAATTCTTTTAGAGAAATAAACAAAAAGAAAAGTCCTAAACCCCAGCACTGGCACAACCGACTTCCACTGGTAGGTGGAGACTCTCCCTTTGTAACTCAGATTTATTTATGTTGCTACTGCCCAACTACAGCCAGAGAGCCCTTGGATACTGCACTCACACAGCCACGTCAGGGCAGGTCTGTAGGGGTGCTGGGGGTTTCCAGTGATGTAAGAATCCAGGTGTTCACACTGAGGTCAGTGAGCACCTGAGCACGTTCCAAAGGTCTCAGAGTGTGAGGATGACACCTCTGACAGTCCCCACAGGGCCCTGCTGTGTGTGTCACTGTCAAAGGCACTCGCTTCTGTCCCTAAGTAACAAGAACAGCGTGGGAGGGGATGAGAGAGGAGCTGCTGCTGAGGAAGGTTGAATTTTCCAGGGCATGTACTGCAAGGACAAGCAGCAGCTGCAGGGGATGGACTTGGCAGGACTATTGCTGCTGTCCCTGGGTGCCACAGAGCAGACAGGAGCTATCCCCTTGCTGCCCTCATCCCAGGAGCTGCAGCACAGCTCCTGCCTGGTGACACAGCAGTCCCTGCCACACACTGTCCATCACCCAGGAGCACGTGCCTGGAACAACAGCAGGTCTTCAGGAGCTGCAAACTGAAAGACAGCTCACCTTTTCTTAACTTAATTTTTATCAGTGATGACTGTTTACATTTGTGCTGTCAGGCTGAAGGATACCAACAGCCACTGTGCAATCTTGTACTGGCTTAGGGAAATAGTAGCTACCTGGATGCCTTTGGGACCTTCCCAAATCCTTGTCAGTTAGTGCCAGCAGTGTTATTTGGCATGTTCCAGCCATTGTCAGCACTGCTGTCAGGCACCCCTATGTGACAAGGTTTCAGTTTTATACCATTGTGCAGGGCAGTTATTAATGTCCCACTTCTTTAGACACTACTAAGCAACAAAAACCTGGATTTACCAGGCTGGTATGTTATTAGGAATCCGTTTCTTTGCTAATTGCAGCTCTCACACAATACTTTTTTGTTTTCTCTTCACCAGGGTGAATCAGCTTGTGATGCCACCAGCCTCTGTGAAAGTCTGAGACGGTGAGTGACCCAAACCAGCAGTAGGCTTCAAGCTACAGCTCTGCTCCAAACCCCTGTCAGCCCATTTCCTTCCTTATGAATTGCAGAGAAGTTTCCTTAGCCAGCTCTGGTTTGCACCTCTGCCACCCTCAGCCCAGAGCAGAGCAAATCAAGAACAGGGAAACCAGGGTTCAACTCAAGTGTCCTTTGTGGTATTGAGTTGCTTCCAGGCATTCCTTTCTTTGAGCAGAGAAGCCCATGTTACCCGTGTCCCCTTGACCAGTGTGACTGTCCCAGGCCACAACTGAAAACCTTTTGGTGTTCACAGAACCTCCTGCTGCCCTGCTCTGGGTCAAACATGGGCTGTTACCAAACCACCATTTCTGGCATAGTCCCGATTTTCTGCAGAAAGTGTTTCCTGGCAGCACCTGACCCTGCATGTTGTTGCTGGACTGTCCCCTCTGCAACCCTCGATCCAGGGCGATACCTCTGAGCCAGAGGGACCAGGGACCGTCCCCTTCCTGCTGCCCACCCTGTCCCTTGTGTTCCTGCTGTCCTTATCATTCCCCCACAGCCACAGCGCTGCTGCTTGGAGCTGCCACAAGTGATAAACACTTCCCAGCATTTTACTGGAGCCAAAATTAATTAAAGCAAGTTTTTGAAGAGGAGATTTCTTTCCCATAAATTAAATGCATTGAAAAACTAATCAGAAAATCAGAACTCAATAAGACACTTCAGAATGGCCTTTTGAGGGAAAAGATTTAATGCAATCTCTAGCACAGCAGATGTGTTATTTCCACAGAGGAGAGCGGATTCGGGCATTGGGCTGCCTGGAGTTTGCAGGCTCTGGGCTGGATGTGTATTTACACAGTATCATTTAACAGTAGCTTTAGATAAAGTTGGGGTTTTTTTTTTAAAAAATGCCATCAGCAAATCTGGAAGGAAATACTTGGTGCTGTTGCTGAAACTTGCCTTATAAACCAGTGGCTTATAAACCACACTACCTGTGTCCTGGGCACACCAAGGTTTTTCACTGCACTTTCATCTTTTTTGGTCGAGTTTTATACAGCTTGAAAGAAACCAGGGCACCATCATAGGGGAATTTCTCTGTAATGCAGCAGCCACTAATTTTTAAGGTCGGGGCAATTTCCTGCATAACATGGAGCACAGACCCTCTCACAGGAAATCCTGCAGTGAGAGAACTGGTTATCCTTGCCCCATTATCTAGGAAAGCAGTTGGCTGCAAGAGAGGCCACCACGGTGGTACCTCAGCAGTGAGGAGAGGTGCTGACATGCTCCTTAAAGCCAGCATGGGCCACCAGCAGTGCCTGCTCTGCCGTGTCAGCAGCATACTGAGCTGGGCTCTGCTGGGCTGACTCCTGAGCTGGGCTCTCCAGGGGACAGCCATTTCTAAAATGACAACTTGAGGCACAAGGCAATCCCTCTTTAGTAAATTGAGGGGGTCAAAAACAGTCTATAGAAATGGAGCCTGTCATGTGCTGAGCTGCTTCAGCCCACACCAGGAGCAGTTGTGCTTCCACACTGCCCTTAAGGGCTGCACAGGAGCTACAGCTGCCAGTCACCTCCTGGAGCAGGCTGGGCCAGGGTCACAGTGCATTTGTTCCCATTCCAAATGGCTTCAGCACATCCCCAGGTGCTGCCTCCACTGTGGGCAGGCTGTGCCAACCCCCTGCTTGCACAGAGACCGGGGGTCTCACAGCTGGCCCCCACCACCCCAGGAGCAGGGGTGCACCATCAGCAATCCATACCTGGAGCTTCCCCAGTAACCTCCTCCTGTTCCCTGTTTGCAGCTGCCAGTGAAGGCAAGGACACGTGGACTCCTGCTCTCACCATACCAATCTCAGTCTGGAAGCCCTTCTGTGCTGGATATCAGTGGATCCTTCAGCTCCACATCACAGAGGGAGTCTCTGCACCAAACCCATCCCTCGCTCCAGCCTGCGGGGTCAGGCACCAGGAGATGAGCAGGGCAGCCGGGAACGCGAGGACATTCACGGGGTCCCCCAACCATGGAAACCAACTGTCCACTGGACCCAGAAAAAGCTGCCCAAGTGAGCAACTGTAGATTGTGTAAATGGTTTTAGTTGTAGCCAATGAAGTCCACATTGTTTGTAGGGCAGCTGGTGTCCTATGGAATGCTGCTGCTCTGCCAGCACTCCCACTCCCACAGACTGCACTAGTTGAGGACCTTTTTTGTACATCACCTTTTCTTTGACACTGAAGGCTTGATTCAGATTATTATTTTTTATTTAAATATGTTATAAGATGCTTTATCTCTGCTGGAGACATTAGATGAGATATATATATATATATATACTTAGATAAAGTTTTTATTTAAACATTTGAAATCTGGAGCTGCCTGTGCAACCATAGCAGACATGAGTAACGTCCATAGCTCTCCTCCTCTCAGTGCCCTGGTGCCAGGGCCTGCAAGGGCACCACAGGAAAACTTCCAGTGGGTGACCTACCTGTCACTGAGACTGAGCAATGGGACAGAGGAGAGAGTTTCACTGCACTGGATATGCTGGTGGTTGTCACAGAAAGACCCAGAAGAACGTTGGACAGAAATCCCTACAGGCTCTAGAGTTTTCCATATGCTAAATTCAGCCTTCCTAGGAGGTTCACAGGCTTTTAAATTACCAAAATCCACCTAGCTGAATGGCTGCACCTTGGGCCTGGGAGTGCAATACTGTTGTGCCAGTGACCTCGTGCTTTGTTTACATGATACCATATCACTCAGACTGTCAATGCTAATTCTCCCTGTCAGTATCCCAAAGCAGGTGGCTGACACTCTGCCTTCAGAGCAGTGCTTGGGTTCCTGCACACCCAACCTGACCTGTCACTGGGGTGTACTTGTACCTTTACAAAGGTGCCTTTGAGAGCTTTCAGACAAGGCCAGTGCCTGAACTGGGTTAGACTCAAATGCAGAAGCATGTCTTGGTGCCATTCCACTGGAGTTTTGTTTCCTGGACCTGGCCTCCACAAGCCAAATTGGTGCTGTGTCAGCTGGATGGGGGAGGAAGGGGAGCACAGTCCTGAAGAGGGCCAGGCTGCCACATGAAGGGCACTGCCACAGGGAGGGCACTGGCTCAGCAGGCCCCCATTCCCTCTGTTCTGAGCCCTCTCTCACAGTTCAGATCCCCCCTCCAGTGCAGCACAACTTGAGCAGGTGGCAGCACCTCATTCTTGTGCTCATGGCTCACAAGTGACTGCCCTTGGGGTCCAAGGAGGACTAAATCAGCTCAAGAAATGTCAGGCCAGGACTAGATGTGAGTTAAGGCTGGAGCTGCTGTCCTGGTTGTGCCATAAGATTCCTCAGGCACAGCAAGGTACTGTTAGTAAATCTGGGTTTATCTCCCATTCCCTACCAGGATGTGCTGGGACCGACAGCACAACACTGCAGCAGAGATGGTTCTAATTCCAGGTGCTCACCCCAGAGCAAGTCCCTGCCCAGGCTGGGGATTCCTATAATCCCATGAGCCTTTCCTCCTCCCCAGACCTCACAGGACTCCTCTGCAAGGGTTCTGTCACCTGAAATTCCTTAACAATAGCTCTAAGACTTGGCTAAGAGAAGCAGAGCCAGAAGTGTTCCTCTAGTGCCTGAGCAAGCAGGTGCTAGAAATAACAAAGCAAAGCAAATCCCAACAATGCTTCACTTCCTACCTCGTGCCACTATTTACACTCGGAGGGGAAACACAGCCGCTCTAGTCTGGGAGCCAAACATTTGGCTTTAAAGGCACATGAATTTCTGGTTCCCATTAAGAAATTCCTTTTTAAGCTGTTTAAAAAGAAACAAAAAGCCACCCAACAATCAGTCATTTCATCTCAGAGACCAAAGAAGATTAACCACATTTTCTAAATTGCTTTTCTGCTAGGCTCTCTGTTGTAGCATTTATTGTCAACAAAATGGAACATTTCTGCTAAGGTTCAGAGATTAGGAATTCTCCTTAAACTTAATTCACAGGAGTCAACAATGAAAAGGGAACTGAAGTGTTCTGTAATGTCACTGGCAGTCCATGTTTGTGACAGGCTCCAGTCCCTGTCAGGGCTCAGTGCTGGTTTTATCCTTTGTGCACATGAAGGAAATGCTGTGGATTCTGTTAAACAAGGACAGAGGGAAGGGAGCAAACAAAGGAGTGAGAAATGAGTCCTACCTTCACCAAGGGATCCCTGAATCCCTGCTCCCACATGTTCCAGGCTAAGAGAGGGAGGCTCAGGCTTCTTCAGATCCTTGCTGCATTCAGCAGGGTCTGTGCAAGTGTCCAGAGGCACCAGGGAGGCTCCAGCTGCCCCTCAGTTAATCACGAGGGTTTTCTTCTACTCCACTTCACAAAGGGGATTTTTTAAAGCATTAACTCCCCCCAGCTGATCCTGTACTGGCAGTCAGGTGGTTTGTACACAGTGTGGGAAACTGAGGCAATGGGACCTGCCCAGAGAGGCAAGAGAATGACCCAAAAGGCAGCAAGGTGCCATCCCAAGTGGCTCCTGCTGCCACCGCTCCCAGAGCAGGTCTGGGTGGCCCCAGGAGCCTCTCCCCTTACAGTCAGGGTGACTAAACCCCTTAAATGTCTGGCTGTGCTCTGGGAAGCAGAGTTCTTCCAAGCTCCACCCCAAATGCTTGTTCTCTTCTCCATTGGCTTTATTGTCTGGTAAACCAGCACTTACAATCACTTTTACTGCGTGATGTATGGGAGTATTAGTATATTTTCTTGTTATACAAGGGAGGAGTATAAAATAGTTTTCTGATTTCTTTCAGAAGCAAATGACTATTTTATTTTTTAAGAGCAATTGATTGTGAATCTCAGAGTATAAAAAAAAAGATAAGCCAAATATATACCTTTATGTAAATTAAGAAATAAAAGTATTTAAAATGTACCCCCTGGCTCCTTTTCTTGTGTCACCTCTTGGCTGTGCTGCCTGCAGGGCTGGTCCCTGGGATAAGGATGCTCCAAGCTCCAGCAGCCACAGGGCTGCCAAGAACTTCCCTGGACACCAGCCTGCCTGGAGTTTGTTGAGAAATAACACCAGGAGCAGGGAAGGTGGTGGATTACAGCCTCCTATTCCCCAGAGCTGGATCCAGCCAGGATCAGAGTCAGTGTGGGCACAGAGGTGGGTCCTGCTCCAGCCCCATCCAGGCCCCTCACAGCACAGCTAGAGGCCCTGGCTGATGGACTGGTGCAGACGGATGGTGTGGGAGCCATGGGTCAGGTGCTCAGCAGGATGGACAGGAAGCCAGGAATGATTCCCACGTGGTCCCACAGTGGGCATCAGGGCTGCCCTTCTCCAGTGATCCTGCAGCAGCCACGCCCACCAAGCTCACAGGGTAAAAGGACAGAAGGGGCTGGTCCTGCTGCATCGGGAGCCCTGCAGCTCAGCCTTGGGCTGCTGTGACACACAGACAGGGGTGTCTGAGGCTCCCCTGACCAGCTGGGACAGACCCTCCCACAGCAGGGCCTCCCTTCAGTGTCCTCCTCCTTCAGCACAGGGCAAGTGTCCAAGCCAGGAAATCACAAAAGCAAAGGCTCTGTCACTTAAAATAATCATCCCTGATGGCCTTTTGTCAGTGCTTCTCAGGCCTTTCAGCTTAATCATTCTTGTAAATTACTTGATTAAGAATAATTTTCCAAATTCTGATGTTCCAGCAGCTTTAGCTTCCATCCATCAACTACTGCTAAGAAGAGTGTGCTGTCCACGCTGGGTTTGGCTCAGGGTGTGTGTTATGTGTGTGCTCCCACACTCACTCACTCCCCACCCCTGCTTCACAAACCTTCACAAACCCCTCACTGCCTGTAGAGCTCTCACAGGGCCACCCATGCTGTGACAAACAACAGCCTCATGGGCTGGCACAGGGTGACTACCCTGACCCTCTCCTGAGCTGGTCTGTACAAGCTGATGCTCTTTGTGCTGCAGTGCCCTGGTGTCACTGGTGCTTTTACATTTATCACATTGTACAAAGAGGTGCTGATTGCATGGCAGCCTCTCCTGAGCAACTCCAACACTGCACCCATTGCTCAGAGTCCCTGGCTCTGTAATGACATACAGGATATTACATCAGAAATCATAGAATCATAATGGTTTGGGCTGGAAGGACCATAAAGACCAATTAATTCCAACCCCCTGCCATGGACAGGGGTACCTTTCCCTATCCCAGGTTGCTCCAAGCCTGTCCAACCTGGCCTTGGACATTTCCTGGGATGGGGCAGTCACAGCTGCTGTGGGCACCTGTGCCAGGGCCTCACCACCCTCACAGGGCTCCACGTGCCTGGATTTGTCCCATGGCTTTGGCCATTCTCCAGCATTGCCTCTCTCCCCTGAGCTCAGTGCCCAGGGCCTGGGGCTGTTCTCTTGCATCCAGAAGAACCATGGAGCTCTGAGCCCAGGACAGCTGAGAAGAAAAGGCTTTGTTTAAATCAGAGCATGCTCAGGCATCTAAAGCCCTAACGGTCAAGCAACAGACAGGACCTGAAATCAAGTAAAAGGAAACCTTTGTAATTATTAAAAGGCCCAAACAAGTGCTGGGGAAACACAATTTGACCTGTTGGGTTAGTGACTGCATTCTATAAGCATTGCATCAAAGCCAGCCCAAAGTCAGGTCATTTAATTGGCAAAAGAGGGCAGCATGACTCGCACTGTGCCCTGCAGCTCTCCTGTCCCTTTTCCCCTTGACCACTCTGCAAGTCCTGGAGAATAAACACACCCATGAACACAGAAAGCAGAGGCCAGTCAACCTCTCCAGCCCGACAGCTGGCACTACCCAGTGGCCATCCTTGTGTCAGAAACAGCAGCTGGCACGGCTTTGGCCTCGTGCTTTGCCCTTCCCACAGTGACAGTGACAAACTGATCCACAGGAACTCTTCACTGCAGTGACCCCGGCAGGTATCCCAGAGCGGCTCAGCCAGGCCCTGTGGCCTCAGCATGGTGGCTCTGGGTGCCACAGCTGCACTCTCTGCAGGCAGCTGAGGATTCCCTCCCTGAACTGCCCAGGCAGAACCCTCTCCTCCAGCTCACTCTCGCTCCCACCCACCACGCCTGCCTGCTGTTCTCCTCTGGTTCCACACAGCAGAGGCACAAATTCCCAGGATGTCCTACTTACAGGCACAGAGAGAAAGAAAGAAATCATTAGTGAGACACTTCAGATCTGAAGCCCCTTGTCCCCTTTGGAGCCCCTCCGGATCATTAAACCAGGGACAGCCGTGACCTGCTGGCCTCCTGTGTGCTGCATTTGCATAATACATGAAAAGTCATCACTGGGGACAGCTGGAGGGGCTTAGCTGGGATTGAGGTTTTAACGAGGCAATGAACCAGCTTTCAGCAGTAAATGGCAGAGGCAGGGCAGCATCCTCAGCCTCAATCCCCAGGCCCATTTGGAGCAGAGGTGCCCTTTTTCCTGGAGACAGGATTGGCAGTAATTGCCAACACCTTCTGCCTGGGAATAGAGATTTGCAGCTCTTCTTTAGGCTGCAACAGCAGCTATTCCAGCCAACAGCCTACAGCCACCTCCAGATGAGTAAGTGCTTTGGGAGAAAAGGTCCAGCAGGGTGAGTCCAGCCCTGAATTGCTCAGACAAGTGTGGGGGCACCACGGAGAGCAGAAATCAGCCACCTCCTGCAGGTCTGATCTGCAATGTCCTGGTGACACACCTGCAGCCCAAATCTCCATCCTGTCTGGGTACCTCCGCAAACCCTTCAGAGGCTGGAAGCCAAGAGTCATCCAGGGTGGGCACACGGAGAGCTGCCCTTCACCTCCTGCCCAGTCTGTGCCAATCTTGACTTGGAGAGTCCAGAGCCTGCCAACTCCTCCTCATCCAGCAGGCACAAGGGCTGTGTCCTCCAAGGCAACACCACGTGCCCCTCAGTCCTGAGTCCCCCGAGTGCCGAGGGAGCAGCTGTGGAGGCAGGAAGTGAAAGGAGGCACAGGAAAGGTTCCCTGCTGAACTGTGGCACAGAAACTCCAGCTGTCACCTGCTGCTCACAGGAGCCAGCACACACCTTGGATGTGCAGCTCAGCTTGTGGGATCACTGCTGGGACAGGGAAAGTGGAAGCTGTGGGTCTGCAATGGGATGTGTCTGTGCCACTGTCTCCCAGGAGTTCTGTGCCATTTGAGCAGAGAATCATTGAAAGGCAGATAAATAGCCATGGGCAAACACAGCCCTTTGCAGCTCTTCTCTCTCACCCCCTCCAAAAGCAATATGACATTTCCAGTGCCCTTATCTCTGCCTGATGGTACAGATCCACCTGCAGGATGAGAGCTGAAGGCACAACAGGCACAGCCCAGCTCCCAGCCCTTCCTTCTGCCAGCAACAGCTTCTGCCAGGAGCCAGTACCAAACTCCTCTGCAGTAGGAAGGAGAGCAGTGAGGCCTTCAGAGAATCACAGCAATCACTAAGGTTGGAAAAGACCTTCAAGGTCATCAGGTCCAAGCATTAACCCAGCACTGCTCCCTCAGATGCTGGAGAGAAGTCAGGGCCATCCATGGTCTGGATCCAGGAGCAGGGGAGGCTTTGGTGGCAACTGCAGCCCGAGCAGCATTTCAAACACTTTGAGCCTCAGCTCTCAACAAGGACCAGGAATCCAATGCTTGGGAGAACTTGGTCCTGGCACTGTCCAAAGGGATGATGGCATCCCAGCATTTAGGAGCCTGGGGATAAATAAGGAGATGCAATTCCAGGCTGTCATCTTCCCAGACTGCTGAAGGCCTGCTGTTCCAGGTGCCTTGCATGGCTGCACACAGGCCTGGCACAGTGGCCAATCAATCAACCATTTCAATTGTTTCACTGATTTATTGATTCCCTGCACTACCACAAGGGCCATGACCCCTCCAGCACTCAGCAGCAAAAAGGCAAGAAAAACCAGATCATGGTAGCTACAGACAATACCAGAGTGGTCAAACTGGAAATAGCTGACCCCAGAGTTTGCCTGTGCAAACCCATTCAACCCCAGCTGTTTTGGAGGCTGCATCTCCCACACTGGAGAAGCTGTGAGCACTGCTGGGCCTGGGCAGGACAGGAATGAGCCTTTAGGAGTTACTTCTGAATCTCCCACACAGGCTTGACCACTAACTCAGCAGTGCCAGCACACCCACCCCAATTCCTCAAGGAATCCAAACCAGACTCTCGCTTCTGCCTTGGGAAATCATGGAGACAGGATTCTCTGGCACTGCCAGAGAAGAGAGAGTGGCCATCTCCCACAGCCTGGAGGCTGTGTAACCTCCTGAAGCTCTCTGTGCTCTAGGCTGAACCTTTCACACAAGCCAGACCCACAGCTTTAGAGCTCAGCATCATGGAAGGTTTATTTAAAAGTCATGAGAGTATAAAAACTATAGATATTAAAGATATTTCAGCAGTCTACTGAGCCATGCTAGCCATGCCAGGCCTGGCTGAGTCCATGGAGTTTACTCCTGCAGTACTGGAGCTTGCTTCTCTTTTCTTTTCTTCTTGGCTTTTCCTTGCTTCTGGGTCTCCTGGACAACACTCCCCTTGGTTTTCTTTGCAGCTGGAACCTGCTCAGCTTCATCGCCTGCAGCACCTTTTCTTTTTCTGTTTTTCCTCTTCCTTTTCTTCTTCTTCTTGTCAGCCACAGCATCTCCTCCATTAGCAGTGGGGAGGTCCCCACCGCCCGCCTTTGCCACTCCGTTCTCCCTGCCCCCCCTGCCTGGGTGCTTTTTGCTGCTACCAGGCACGGGGCCCTTCTTATGCTTGGGGGTTTCTGTTCCCAGGGGCTGCTCCTCTGGGGCTGGTTCTCCACCTTCCCCTGCTTCCACCCCATTCTCCTGGGTGCCCTTCTTGCGATTCTTGCGTTTCTTGGTCTCTGGCAGGAATCCTTTCTTCTTCCGCTTCAGCAGCTCCGCTCCCTGTGTGGGCTTAGTGGCTGTCTTCTCTTTCTTGGGCTTCCTGCAGAGAGAATGCCAAAAATCAAGAGCAACTTAATTTACAGCCAGGGAACAGTGTGATCCATGTGACAGGCAGTGCACGAACAGGCAGCAGCAGCAGACAGGTGCAGGAAGCACAGGGTGAGGATGAGGGCTGTGAGGATGGGTACTGCCCATGGAGGTGGGTAATGCCTGCCTGTGGCCCTGGCTTTCTTGTCTTCTGGCAGCACAGGATCAGGCATCAGACATGTCAGTCACCTGCTACAGCCCTTTCCCATCAAGGACAAATCCCAAGATGTAAGCACACAGAACAATGAGCCTGGTGTAATCCAAACAAGCATTAATGAGGGTCTCAACCCCACCAACCAAGGAGCTCCATTAAAATCCACCCTGAAGTTGCTGCCTTGACTTCCTTTCTCTTCCCACCTCCCTGTACACCAGCAGGACAGGCAGGCAGGCCCCAGAGAAGGCAAAATGCCAGGGTGCCAAGCACACATACGTGTAATTCAGCCAGTGCATGACGTTCCAGTAGAGAGAGTCGAGCCGTGGAGAGTTCCTGATGTCCTCCAGCTGCTGCAGAGTGAGCAGCACTTCCTCCACCTCTGTCAGCTCCACATTCAGCTTCTGCAAGAGGCAAGGAGAGGCAATCTGCAGAGTGAACTGGGGAGGGGCACTCACAGCAGCAGGGCACAGGCCATTCCTGGAGAAGGCTATGGCAGGAATTACCAATCCTGCCTGGCTCCTCCAAGCCCCTGCCTGAGTCTGTTTGCACCATTTCAGTCTGGGGCAAAAACTGGTGAGTCACACCACACCATCAGGTACTGGGTTTGTTGAAAACTTGAGTTTCTACCGTGAGAGGCAAGAGTCTAACAGAGCTGTAGTGGCATAAAAAGAACTGGAGGGTCCTTCAGTCTGCTCTCCTTTCCTGTGCATGGCTGGGAGCAGGGAAAGGAAGACACATGACTATGTACCCATCCAGGAGAAAAGCAGCAGCATGTTCAGCCTGGTTTCTAAAGATCTGGCACCCTCTTCTGTAACCCACTGCATAATCTCAGTCAAACCAGGCAGAAAGGGCTGTCTCAAAGGCTATTCAGCTCCTACAAGAGCCTTGGAAATAATCTCTCTTCTCCACCCATTTTCCTATTAGGTCTTCACAAAGAAACAGGCTGTGGTCTGAGTTCTGGCCTTATCAGTAGGAAACTGGGCTTCAGCAATTCTGCTGCTTGTGGTGTTTTCCTCCAATAAATAAGACCACATTAGGGACATATTTTGTCACCTATAGAAAATCTGTGCATGCTCAAAAAAGTAATTTTTTATTAGGGAAAACAAAGCCCCAGAACAAAGCTTCATCTCTGCTCTTAAAGCTATGAAGTCTGGTTTTGGGAATCATGATCTCTGGAGTCCAGTGGAGAGGAAAGAGCAATCATGTGGGATAAAACCCACCCTCACTGTAGCTCAGGTTGTATTTCTGCTGCTAAGAAAGCAGATGCCACAAGTGTTTGCTGAACACTGCACAAACTCTCCTCTGGAGATCAGCTCACGGAGACTATGGATCACTCCTTCAGACAGGAGGGCTCTTCTGCCCTCAGATCCAACCAGGCATTCCCTCTAGAGGTACTTTTGGTAGGAAGTGAGGTGGGATGTAGCAATCACATGGCAAATTCCAAGTGTGACATTTAGAAGATACCCAGAAAACAGCCATTTGTCACATACTGGGTCACACACTCACCTGCCCTTTCACAGTTTTAAGGAGGAAGTTCAACAGCTCCAAGCTCTTGGCAACTTTCTCTTTCTCAGCCTTCATGATGGGTTTTCCAAGTGTTTTCAAACACTGCAAATTAAATTAGAAAATTGAGAAGAAACAGACATTAGATGGGGAAACAAATCACACTTCACAGGAGAAAGCAGAAAACAAGTAATGAATGGCAGGATTCACCTGTCAGCAAAGTAATTCTGGAACACAAACCCCACCAAACTCTGGAAAAGCTCAGGAAGGCACTTGGTGAAAGCTTCTGATACCCAGTTTAATTAAGAAACAACTGGACAAAGTAAGAGCAAGCAATATTACAGAAGCACAACTTTGCTGCTGTCCATAGCTTCTAAGCTAAAGCACAAGTGGAGATGCTTTCCTGGAGAAGAAGAGGTACAATAATCCCTGACCCCACCCTGGAAAGGCCAAGAAGCTGCCAGACAACAGACACACCTGATGGACCACAGCTACTCAGCTTCAGGAGCTGGGATTTACACATAAAGCATTACTGCAAAAATCCATGAAGGCTTATGCCCAGGAAATCCCAGGTGCCAGCCTGCAACAGGGCTTAAGTTCACTGAAGTAACTGAGGGAAAAAATCTCCCCTGTGTTCTCTCTATGTGCTGCAGGGCTTCTGAGACAATGAAAGGTCTGGCTTAGAGGAAAATCACGCCAAAGATAGGTCAAATAAAAGCCAGTTATTTACAAAAAGGGCAGAAAATAGCCATAAAAAGGCAGCTGGATCAAAGAGGCAGCCCAGTGGCCCAGGGGCACTGATCCTCTGCCTGCAGCTGGTCCTTCATCCCTGCTTACATGGTCCTTTTCCTCCCCACTCCATTTCTGTGTGGACACACACCACAGCAAACCCCACACAGATCACACTACTATGAAACAGGATTTGCAGGGACAAGTGTGCTGGAGACAGTGGCATGTCCCATCAAAGCCTGTTCCTCCAGAGAAGGCTGCACTTGTGGCCAAGCTCTCCTTTCCTTGGAATCTGGACATTTCAACACAGCCAAGGGGCAAAGCCCATCCCATGATCAGCATCCTCAGTTCCTCAGGCTGAGAAGTCCCTGCCCCAAACCTGTACCCAGCAGTGGTATGCCATGGTTCTCTCACAGATCCTGTATTCCAATCAGATGGGAAACAATTTAAGGACTCAGCAAACTCTTCTTCATCTACATCAGCATAAAGTTGGCAAATAAAATAAAAAATCCTTGCAGACACTGAGAGGCATAGGAAATCTATTGCCCAAAGCAAATTCTTTCAGGAAGGACACTCACAACAGAAAAAATAATGATGGCCAGCAAGAGTGTAGGGAACACTTTTAGCATAGAAAGAAGGGAGACAAGGTAACATGTCTGCAAAAACAGCAGCCTTCAAGTAGAATTATTCACTATCTGTACAGGCTCCACACCCTGGGAGTATCTTTTTTAAATAATAAAGATACAGTTATTTCCTGTTCAGGATGGTCCACTCAAGCCCTGTATTAGAAAGCCATTCTGCTGCTGCAATTCAAGCTGCAGCTTCATCTGACTACCAATAACTTGCTAATTGCTCTCTCCTGATACAGACAGATGCACTGCAACTCTATTCCAGAGCTGCCATTAGCCTACAAGGTAACACAATTCCACAGCTCTGAAGTCTCCCAGGTACAAAGAAAGAGAAATATAGGGGGTGTGATTGGAAAAAAGAATAAATCTTCACATGTAGGATAGAACACCCTGTGGGTCAGGCACATTCAGTTTATTAGGCTTACCACTAATATTAAAATAATAATAAACAAAAAAGACTGATTTACATAAACATTTTCTTTAAACATTTTTCTCTGTAATTTGAAGAACAAAATATTGCTAGGCTAATGATCTTCCTTGTGGTTAGATCACCTTTCAGACAGCCTATTAGGTTGAGATCCTTATTTTGCTAAGTTGTGCACAAGTTCACAGTATGAGAAAATCAGCATGGATTGTCAGCTCCTTGGGACAAGAAGAATCAGGGCAGTGCTGTGAGATGGAGCCAAAGTGAAGTCAACTGTCATTTCATCTTTTCAATATACAAACACTTTAGAATTAAAAAGGTGTTAAAAATAAATTGCATTTTCTCTTCACTGTACATGAGTGATGTGGACAACTGCATTTAAATCATGCTGCTTTGGCTCTGCCTGTTCTTGCTGCCCTGATGCTTTGAAGGGTTTGAAATAAATCCTACTGAAGTCAACAGAAAAGTTCTGTAGCTCTGAAACAACACCTGAGGGGCTGATTTTCAGCAGTATACAAGTTTTCAGGGTTTTTTTTCCCCCCAGGTGCTGGGGAAACTGGGACATGCATCTAGTGGGGGGTACCCAACCAAATTCATGCAGACCTGTGGAAAGAAAAGAGTGGCAGGTCCAGCTGGAGATGGAAAACATCACTAGTCTAGTGACTAAAGATCTATATTTAAAGCAGTGTTTTGCATGAATCTGGAAACACAAGCACACTTCCACCAGTACAAACAGCCTGAAGCAAACTGGTACAATTTAGATGCTCTGCAAACAAAGAGCTCCCTGCTGAAATGGATCCCTTTAAAACAGCTCTCCAAGACCAGGAAGGAACAAGGAGGGTGAGTGGAGAAGCCAGAGAAGCAGCAGATAATTCATCCCTACAGACTGTACAATTTCCTCTGGCCCAGAAGAAGGATTGCCTTTAAGGAAGCTGGATTCAGATAAAGTTTTACTGTTCCTCAACATGTGCCTCCTCCCTTTCCCTTCTGCGACAAAGGGTGTAAAACAAATTTGCTACTAAAGCACAAAACCACCACCACCACCCCTGTAGGTGGTAGGCTGACAGTCAAGCCCCCCTAAAGACTTGAGCCCAATTCCTGCTCAGCCCAGAGTCTTATTGTCTTGATCTCAGCACTCAGAGCAGTTCCCATTAGCATTCCATGAGATGGTATCTTTGATTAGGCATTGCTTCATTCTCCCCCTCCCAGGAGCAGGGAGTGCACAGAATGGAGCATTTGCTTCCATGGGATTTGTGTTGTTTGCATTGTTTGCTTCAGTGGGATTTGTGTTAGCATGAGACACCAACACAAACATGCTCACTCTGGTTATGTAAAAGCTGACTTTGGGCTGGGACTGCTGGCAAGCCTGAGGAAATTGATCCCAGGGAATGAAATCCAAAGCCTCTTCAATGGGAACTGGGTCCAGAAGTCAAAAGCAGCTTTCCCAAGAATTTATATAACTTAATCTCAAGTAATTATAAAACTTCCTGCTACATAGGATACCAACTATTGTCTGCATATTGTGTTCTGCTCCCTCACTCAGGTCCCTGAGAGATGAAATCAGCTCTGCCACCCCAGTTGCAGAGGTCAGTCACTTTACAGGCCTAGCCTGATTTTATTTGGGGAATGTACACCATCCAACCATAAAATCAAAGCAAAAGCTATTATGTAACAGATGGCAAACATGCCTTTAAAAGACAAGTAGTATTTCAGTCCTCTGCAGCACCCTTGGGAGAGCCTTGAACACTGATCAGATCACAAACACTTGCACAAGGCTGGTAAAGATGTGTTTTACATAGCAAGACTGAGGCACAAAACAGGGGTTTGCTTCCAGCTATGCTACAGGTCAGTGGTGGAGAGTTAAAGGAAAAGCCAGAAGAACTTGTCTAACCACCTATTCCTTGATTCTCTGCCATCTGCTGTTCCAACTCCCTGGCCCCTGCAAGCACTACCAACCCAAGGGTCACACAACCCAATTACACAATACTAAAAGCAGAGAGACCTCATGATTTATACCCAACAGCTACACTGGCATCACTTGCTGATTTATGTTGCTTTTCTCCCATTTTCTACTTTTCTTACTCTGCTGCTTCAGGAGCAGCCAGTCCCATTTCACAGGATATCTCAGTTACAGCTCCAGCTCAGCAATACCTGTGATGGTTAATCATGTCTGCACATCTGAGCTGTCAGCAGATCTGGGCAGGTCATTTTCCAAAAGGAAAAAACTATGGAGGCAATTTTCACAGCTGGAACTCCCATCTCACCTCAAGCCAACACAGGAATAGAGCTCCTGCCTCACCCTACGTGGATGCAGCTGGCAGAGGTGGTTTTGTCTTGTTATGTCAGACAGGCTGCTTCCAAAAGCCTCTGGCTGTTTCTGGAGGAGGGAACTCCTGGATCCACAGTTCTCTGCTTCTCAGATTTCTACAAGAAGAACTGCACACTGCCAGCATCTTAACAGTCAGTAGGTTTTATTATCTCACTCATTCCTGTATCACACATGGATATATCCCAACTACTGCAGGATCCAGCCTTCGTTCCATGTCACATTGCACTTCACAGCATTCCCCCATCTTCACCAAGTGTAAAAGAAGTCAGAGCACAGGAGGAGAATATCTGCAGTAATTCAGTCACACAGGTAGGACAGAGAGCTGGCAGGCAGTTATAACCACAGAGCTCAAAGTCCAAAACTCCCCTGAAACCCGTCACACAGCAGAAGTGCTGTATGAACACCTAGAGCCAAAGCCAGCATCCCAGCCAGGGCCCAACTTCCCTGCAGGGGAGATGGCAATATGCTGTTACATGGAGCCATGCAATGTTTCTGCAAGTCTCCACACCTGCCTGCACCTCTACCCCTTTCACAGGGACCACTGGGGGACAAGCTCAGCCCAGACTCACAAGACACAGCAGAATCCAAGTGCCACAGAGTGCTCTGCCACCAGAGACAAGCTCAGTTCCCAGCTGGAAGTTTGAATACCATTTCATATTTATGCATTCCCAGCATGTCTTTCAGCCTAGCTGAAACAAGCAGCCCTTCCCCTCCATGGGATCAGCCTGACAGATGCACCACTGAGAGCTGCAGAAGCCCAGCCAGCTTGCATTCCTGCTGCACTGCCTCCACCCGTGCCCTGCTCCCACACAGCAGACCAGGAGCTGATGGATCAATGTGTGGATTCATGGCTGGACATGGCACCAAGTCCTTCTGCAGACACACCACCTCCACCACCTCACACCCCTGGACAGCCTGGGGCTCCTCAGGTAAAGCCTCTCCTCCAGCAGCAGAGTTCAGCAAAGGTTCCAGCCCACAGAGTGCCAGAGGTCTGAGCTGCCAGCTGTGCCCCAGCTCCGTGCTGCATCAGGATCCCAGAGCAGTGGCACAGCCTGGGATTTTGCTGTGGTGTGGCTCAGGTCCCTGTGGTGGAATCACACCCAGAGGGGCCCAGCAAGCACATCTGGGGTCCTACAGGCCGTGCCCAGTACCTGAGCCAAGGCACAAGATATCCCATGTCACCAGACAGGTGAGGTTCAGCAAGGGCAGAGCCTTCCTGTGTTTTTGAGAGGCTGAGCATAAACTGAGAAGCAGCTGAAAGCCTGCAGAGCTCTGTGTGCTCACAGCTCCTGTTACTGTCCCATGTGAGCATACAGAATGCTGGATGCTCAGCATCCCCTTGCCTGTCATTCTGCCTGTGCTTCTCCTGAGAGGAAAGAGGTAAGCCAGCATCATTCCCCCATCTCACAGAGGCCAAGTAACATGATGCCACACAAACCATGACAGAGCCAGGAATGAACTCTGAGCTTCCCAAACCCAGACACACCAGCCCCAAATACTTCCTCTCACGATAATATTCACTATACAATAGATCCCAAAACTCAGGGCTAAACCATGGAAGACAAAGAAGGGAGGAGGGAAGAGCAGGATGTCTTTTCACTCCAGTTTTCATCTATCCAGAGCCACATCCATTTCCAACTCCATGTACACCAGGAGAGGCTGTCACACCACTCACCTGACCAGCAGCAGCTGCAGCTGGCAGCACTTAAAGGCAGAAGAGAAGCACTGACAGTCCCTCCTCCATCCATTTTCTCTCACTAAGTTTCTGAAGACTGAAAGTATAAATGTTCAAAACTTACTTCCTTGCATCTCTAACACAAACAAGTCATGAAGAAATGCTCCCACAGGGTGGGAACCACCAAGTCTCTGCCTGCCCCTGACTGAGAAGAAGGGAAGGCAGGGGACAAAGCAGACCCACATGTTGAAGGGTGTAAATAAAGACATTTCTGGTGATGTTTATTTTGGCAGTTATTAGAGGGAGGAGACAAAAAATCCAGAAGCCATCCTCACAGAAGATGTCAACACTTTCCCAAGTTAAATGATCTTGATTTTTTTTTTTTCCCAAAGGTCATATGAAAATGCAGCAGGGAAAAACCAGACAGGACAGCTGAGGGAACAGAGGAAAAGGAAGTTTCCACAGAGATATTCAGTATTCTGAAAGCTATCAGTTAAATCAGTACTGGCCTCATTTTACAAGCTAAGAGGCTGAGAAAGGGCAATGAATTAAGAATTTATAAAGATGGACAGATAAAGGTTCAGACAGTCTTCAAGGAAAAAAATTGAAGGATGGCTTTTTTAGAGATTTGATGAAGTCACTTTAATAATTTATCTCACTACAAATTAAGACACTGATAATCAAATGTGATGCCCTTCAGAAATTAAGGGCATTTCTACACTGGAAGGCCAGATAGTGTATCCCTCTCTCCCCTACACATTCTCAGTAGCTCCAGATAGTAATTTTAAATCCCTTGCTGAACAAGACCATATTAACAAAACCCTGGAATGCTGTACAACAATGGTCTTCAGGGAGCACACAGGAACTTCCAGATGATATGGAAAAGAGCTCTGGGGTTATCTATGCCATCCCCTCCCAGGCCATGTAATTCCCTACCTGTCCTCATCCATGCCTGCCCAGTCCAAGCCTAAGCAACTACCTAAGTGTATGGAGGCATCAAATATATCTCACTGGGATTATGTGTGATTATCTGAAAGCCTCCAGAACTGGTGACTGGGAGTGCTTGGGTCTTGCACTGAACCTAGGTATTGGATTCTGTCAGTGCTTTCACAGAGCAGGGTGCCTTGATCCCATCTGGGTTTCAAACAGCCAACTGGGACCCTGTCTGCTCTGCCCAGGTGTGGCACTCACATTTTCTCCCTCTCAGGAATTTTTCATGGAGAAGCACAGAGAGAAGAAGAGAAAACAATTATTTACCTCTGCTCCTATGTTTTCCCTATGTGGAATGTGGTATAGAGATTGTTTACCTGAGGTGATTGCTTGATTGGATTCTGGTGAAGGTGTTTGGGTTCAATGACCAATGGATCCAGCTGTGTCAGGACTCAGCAGAGAGTCACGGGTTTGTTAGTTAGCTATGGTAAGTTAAGAAGTATGTGGAATAGTATAATATCTCTTTAAATAGTATATTAATGTAATATAGTATTGTTTTAATAAAGCATTCCAAAGCCTTCTGATCTGGAGCCAGAGAAATTATTTCTTCCCATCGGGGTTCACCTGTGTAATCTATACCCAGGCCTTATGACACTGACAAAACAAGCAAAGGGAAAACCAGCAGTAAAGTTTGTCTCTTCTTATGATGTACTTATTGCAGAAGAAAGACAAAGGAAACCCTCAGGAAATCACTGTGTTCAAGCCAGAGAAAGCAGTTTTAACAACAATTTTCTGAGGGCTGTTCTGTTTTGAAGCTCACAGCCATCAAAATATGTATTTTCTGGACTATTCCCACTCCCTTTGACTTTCACATCATAACTGGGAGTTTCAGCATAAGTTGGGAGTTACACAGAACACCTCAGTTCAGGAGGGCAAGCTGGCCCCTAGGAAAGGGATGACAAAAAAAGGTAATGAAATTATGTATTCAGAACCTGGAACTTCCTGCCCTGAATCTGTCAGTGAGTTACTGAAAAATTGGTACAGGTTGCTCCAAAGCCAAGACAGCAATTTTGTAACATATAAAAAGAAAACATAAATATATCTAACAAGGGAAGCAAACACCAAAACGTGCCTACAGTGACAACTGGGAGAGCTGAAAGATCAAATTGAGAGATGCTGGATAGAGTAAAAAAGTGTGTGGGCCCTAGCAGCAAACCCAGAGATCCCTCACCAAAACTAGGTTCCTGTATGGAATGGGGAACTGAATCTCTCAGGCCCTGCAACTATCATTGAGGGCAGCCTCACAGTCAGCAGAGATGAGGTGGGACAGAGATGACTGTCCAACACACAGGGATGTTCTGAAGCCAAGTTAAGAGACAGCCAGATTGTCCATGCACAAAAAGGGTCTCTGAGATGTCTCAGAGACCCAAGTTTGATTCTTGGCTCAGCTCCCAGCTAAGGAGTGCCACCTGTAAAACAGGATGAACAGCTGTAGCAAACCAAACCATTATGTCTTGGGTTTCTGCAAAATACTTTCTCCATTACATCAACAACTCACTGCTTTGAACTTCCTTTGTAAAGCACTTTGAGACCAACTGATAAAGAACAAAGCTCTCCAAGAGGAAGATGTTTCTGTCAAATGTTCCAGCATCCCAGGTGAGCTCTGTCAGTTACAACATGGAGCAACTTCATTTCTTTATACCATGAACACAACTGAGCCATCCAGATCCCCACTTAGAACAGACTTGAACAACTGTAGCAAGATCTGCTCTGTATAAACTAACTATATAGGATTTGGGAGGCCAAAACTGTGCCAGAGCTGTTTTTCTGCTTCCTCACCTTTGCAGTGCAGGGCTGTGGACAACACTTCCTGCCCAGGTGACCCAGCAGCACCAGCCAAGAGCTCCAACAGCAAGCAGGGCTCTCACACAAAGAAGTCAACTCCAAAGTACCTGATGGGACACCCAGACCTGCCTCACTGAGTAAGGAGAAGGCAAACATGGATCCCTCATGGCCATGATGTATGTTTTATAAGCATGCTTAAACAATTTGGGAACAAATAAGGTCAAGTTAGCTTATGTAAGCACAAAAGCCACTGCCTTGCAGCAGCTAGAGCTGCTATTTTAGGAATCTGTCTCTTCACTTAATGTTCCTGGCTGTTGATTCTCCCTCATCTGCCTCTTAGCTTTGCCTGCATAATTCAGTGATATCCAAGACTGCACTTGTCTCACATTGCTTCTTCCCCAGTTCCAGCTCATATCACTGCCTAAGCCACCCCAGATTTCCCTGGTGAGGATGCTCCTCACCAAGGGATCTCAGCAGGTATGCAGTGCAATCCCTGAGGCAAGACAGGATAAGCAGGCAGACACCAGGAGATAATATCTTGTCCTCTCTGACAGCCTTAAGCCTGCCAGGGCAGTCCTGCACCTGGGGAGCTACAGCCTCCTAGCTGCAAATGTGACCCAGGACACAGAGTGTGGCACAGCCTTCAGGTGACAGTGTCCTTGTGACCAACAGCACCACTTGAATTATAAGAGCACATCAATTAAAGAACTGCAAACCTCTCCCTGGGTCAAAGAAAGGTACAAAATTCACAATTATCATTTTTTTTCCTCTTAAAACAGCTATTTGTGAGGGACAGTGGCAGGAATGGCCAATGACAAATACAGACATTTCAACCAGAGGCAGGGCAATAAATATCATCATTTTCCACAGCATCCCACAGCTTCCAGTCCAGGTTCTCACAGGTAAGCACCCACATCTGCCAGAATCTACTCACTCATATACTCACCTCTAAATTCACAGCTGACCTAGAATGGCCCAGGAAAACAAGTCTCAGGAGAAAAGGGATGAGACTGAGCTGCAGGAGAACTCAGAGCTCTGCAAACATCCTCCCAGTCCTCCAGCTAAGCAGGAGTTTGTGAGGACAGCAGTGACAGAAAGGGCTGTTGTTTAGTCCAAGCTCTTCCCAAACAAACTCACCCCATAACTTCAACATCAGGTCTGGAAGTTCTGCCCACCTGCAGCTTCTGTCAGCCAAGCACACAGCTTCCCCCTGGAGATTCAGGGCTAATAAACCCTTCAGCAAGTTACTTCAGTGGTGGAACAGTCTCTTTGACAAATACATACTTTCTATAGATTCTAAATTTGTTCAGTTCCCAGCCTCTGACTTCTACTACAAGAGATTTTTTACCATCTTTAAAAGAGATCAGTGACACTGTGAGTATTGTTTTACTACACCACAGAGCCACTACATGTTTTTACTGCTCTAATGAAGAGAAGTGAGCATTTCTGCACCACCAAAAAGACACAGCATTTCTTTTGCAGCTTTAGAAAGTCTTTCAGCACAAGTGCCAGCCTTTGGTTATGAATCAAAACTGTTGTATGGAATATAAAGTCCTTGACCCTTCTCACTACAGCAATATTTAATGTGCAGCTGCCCCAGCCCCACAGAGCCACACCAGCTGGGTTAGGTACATGGGGGAAGCAGGAGGAAGGGAGACAAAACCCTCATATATAGGAACACCAACAGCAGTCTGTAAAAATGTTATCTCAGGACTTTTTCAGGCCAAAAAGAGAACCAGCAGCTATATGCCACTGCCACTTAACAGTATGGGAGGCCTCCTGCCCACAGGGTAAACCTTGGACAACCCAAACAAACTGACAGTATTTCTCAGGAATTTTTCTTTAAACACACATGACCACAGAAATGAGAGGCACCGAGGAAACTTTAATAGCAAAGCTGCTTCATCATAATCCTGGATGGGTTGCAAGTTGCTAAACTCTCCCTGACAAGAACAACATAAAGGCATTGTAAACGTTTGTGGTTTCCCAGTGAATCACTGAGTTCTGCATGCATTCAGCTGCCAGAGAGAAACATGGAAATGACCAGGTTGGGAGGAGGGGCAGCTGAGAAACAAAATCATACCTAACTCCACCCACTGGATTCCTGATGTAATCTTTAAATAAAAAGTGTTTAATGAAACTGAGGATACAGATTATAAACATCTTTAAATTCCTTGTTTTAAACTTGCTTAGATTTTGTCCCTCCTAACAGAAAGAAACAGATCTAATTGTTCTGTTTCAATACAGCAAATTACAGAATAGCCTAAATTACCATGTAGCCAGCATCTGAGTAAGTAATGAAAGCTACCCTTAGAAAGAGGTCATTATTACAGTTACGTAGAAACTCCAAGACTGGAATCTCCCATGTCATCAAGTTTAGTCACCACATCACAACATTAATTTGGCTGCTTGGTTCCCCCCACATCAATCCACAAGAATAAAAGTGAATGGCATTTGCTTCTTCAACCTCCTGTCCCACAGACCATCTCCCAGGTAACAGCTGCACCCAAACACTGTCCTCAGGTACAATTTGCACTTGCCTCTGACTCAGGAGCCCTGCAATTGCTGCCACTGTTTCTTCTGTACAAATGATTTTCCAATGTATTTTAAGGCTTCCCTGATGAGCAATATTAGCAAGGCAGCCTGGTCCAGAAGGTCTGCAATGCACCAGGAGTCAAAAGTCCAGTCCACCTCAGCTCCACTTTTGTGGCCCTGAAGTTCATTCCAATGCAGAACTTGCATGCCATGTCCTGAAATTAATGTTCACAATACCATTCCATTCCATTCTTTTTCTTTTTTTTAACACCTTAAATTGATCTGTATGAGTGTATTCCCTAAAATTCAAGCTGTCTCTTGGATCTATACACAGCCTGACTGAGCTGCACCAGGAACATCACAGTGGTGTTACAAGAATTCTGCCAGCCTGGTAGGCACTACTCAGAGCTGGTGCCATCAGGCACAAGGTCTCTAAGAGCACTTCAGCTGAGCCCAGTCCCAGACTGCAGCTCTGAGACCAAGCACCAGACAAATGAGAGCAGCACCCATTAGGTGTCATCTGTACTTCAAACATGCTGGAGCTTGTTACCTTTGTCACTTGGCTGATGCTTCTGGTGATCAATTCCTCCCACTCCTCCTCTGTAACGAAGAGCTTCAGTTCATGAAGGAGCAGAACTCTGTGGAGAAGCAAACAGGCCATGGCCTGAAAGAGAAAGGGGAGAGAAGAACATGAAACTCTCCAGGGAAGGTGTTAGCAATGAAAATACCCTGCTAAAGTAAATAGCCACACACACCAGCCAGGGGAGGCCAGCTTACAAAGGCTGCATATCCTCACCAAACAAGTATATCACAGACTGATTTGGGTTGGAAGGGACCCTAAAGATCATCTCATTCCAACCCCCTGCCAGGGACCAGAACAGGGACAGGGACACCTTCCACTATCACAGGCTGCTCCAAGCCCCATCCAACCTGGCCTTGGACACTTGCAGGGATGGGGCAGCCACAGCTGCTCTGGGCACCCTGTGCTAGGGCCTCACTGCCCTCAGAGGGAAGAATTTCTTCCTAATATCCAACCTAAACCTGCCCTTCTTCAGCAAAAGGCTCTGTTTGAAAACATTCTCTAGCTCATTAGAGAGTCACCCCTCAGGAGACAGGGTGGTGGGTTTTGGTTGAATGCACATAGAGAAAATAGAAGGTCAAAGGGGAGTGAAGGAATCACTACAGTTCTAGATTTAGGCACAAATATCCAAAACATGCTTCAGCACCTGCTCCAAGGGCAGCACTGTCAGTCTCCCCAAGTTTTCAGGCATCACCTTTGAGTGACTGCACTCTTTACTGTGCCCTGACCAATGCAATAGGCAAAAATAATAAAAAATAAAAGCTGGCAGGGGAGCAAATGCTTCATTTCAAAGGAATACTAGATGGGAACTGCTGTTCAGAGCAGCACTGGGCCTTGCCCTGGAGTCAAACTTGCTCATTAAGCCTCTACATTAACACAGCAATGAAAAGAAAACCACTAGAAAACCAACAGTAATCTGCAATCTTCTTACATATCCTTTTCTATTCCAGAATTCCTATTTTAAGGCTTTCTTAGGTACAAGAGAAAAATGCAGCATTAGTCAAAGACAAAATAGAGAAATGCACAAAATACAGTAATGAGGATTAGTACAAATAGCTTAGAAGATTTAAGGGGAAATTTTTTGTAGCAGCACAGAGTAAGTGAGCAAATTCTACTCATACGAAGAAAAAAAATGTTGGCTCTAGCTGCCACCACACAGACCAAAATTGAATGCAGTTACAAATATCAAAAATCAGAAGGATTTACAAGAGCTAATCTCATCCAAAGAAAGCAATGGCTGCTGTTCTTTAACCACATATCACAGAAAACAAATGAGCAAAGTTTGTAAAGCTCCTTATGAAAGACATCATTGAGATTAAAAGTCTGAAACCTCAAGGATAAAAGCAACCTGGTGATACCCAGCCTGGCCTCCAGGGACCCCTTGGGTCAAACAGAAGCAACCTGAAAAACATGGAGCAGGAGGATAAAAACTTCTGTTGGGTTTCTAGGGAAAACTCCTATTGGGTTTCTAGGGTTTCAATTTCTAGGGAGCTATTTACTGAATAATTCAAAGTGAGCAAAGAGAAGAAATCCCTGCAATTCCTGAGAGCAGAATGATCAGCCAGAGTCGTAGGCAGTCAAACAGAACACGTCACAGGCTCAAGGAGGGCTGTGTTTCCTACACAACACATTCCAGGCTTCTGGGACAGATGGATACTGAACACAGGTTGCTCCCTGGAGAAGATCAGCACTTGTATCTATTTCACAAGAGATGATGTCACACATCCTTGTAAGATTACCTCCAGTTTGCACCAGTATGGCCAGTGAATTACCCAAATAGAAAGAGATTTCATTACACACAGAAATTCTGTTCTTTACTGGAAGGTGAAAATGCAGCAGGGAACCAATGAGACCATGTCAGAAGATTTATGCTCATTCAATGAGAGAGAACACCCTAACACCATCTTCAAGGCAGGCAGGCTTACATATTCCTTGTAATTATGGGGAGGCTGTGTCTTACAGAACAAATTATGGCATGTGTCTACCAAATGTAGTGGAAAGTCACTTCAGTGCAATTAAAAAGAGAATGTGACCCTTGGAGTAGATGAAAGACTGTAATTCATTCTGAAAGGCCCAGGCAGGGTCACAAACCCCCAGGCACCAGCTCTTCTCTGACAATTACAAACACATTTATACTGCAAGTGGGTGTAAAGCAGAGAGAAGGGTTCTGTGAGGGTATCCTGGATATCTCAGGACTACAGGTTAACTCCAGAGGCACCAGTGCCAAGGGACAGCTCAGGAACTGCTCCAGTCAGCAGTGGGCAGGAGCACTGCAAGCTAATGAGGAAAAGAACTGGAGAGAAATCAAAGCTGTCCAATGGAATGGGAGTTCTGGAGACCTGAGGCTCATACAGTACAATGAGAACAGTCCCTGGATGGGACCTACTCCTCAGGAAGCACTAAGCTTGAAAAGTATTTTAAAAGAAAGGAAAAAAATAAAACAACCCAAAGCACTGAGCATTCCCTTCTGTGTGACATAAATGAGGAAGTCAGAGCACCCAATCATCTGAGGATCCTGGCTGGTGCTAGCACTCTTTAGTAATTCTGTCACACTCAGAGCTTTCACACCTCCAGCCTGTGTATTAGATTCCAGTAAAGTGAAAATATGTTTTGAGTTTCACGTAATTAAAACACTGCTATTGCTCTACTCAACATTATTCTTTTTCCTGATTGTTTTTTAAACCAATGATAATTTAGTACTAAGCACAAACAACTTTCCTTATTTGAAACAACAACAAAAAAAATTTACTTGTTGGTTGCAATAAAATTTGGCTTAAGAACCAGTCTCAGTCAGAGAGTAAACATGACACTAATAACTACAGGGTCACCAGTACCATGCTATGCTGCAGTTTCAGGTTATCATATTCATCCCAGAGTCAATGACTTCTCTGTTCCTAGAGCTGTTATTAACATACAGCCTATTCTTTCACAGCAAACTGAACAGTTCAACAGCAAAAGTTAAACCACAGGGAGAGGGACTGACATGGGTGGACTCTGCCAAAAATATCAGGGGCAGAATCAAAACTAGAATCAAGTACTTCAATCCTGCTCCAAGGGTAAACCAAATAAGAAACAACAATAACTTCTCAATCCTCCTGCTCATGCCATCCCCCCTCAGCAAATTCAGACCAAACCAGGAGGGGCACCAAGTTTTCTTTACAAGGTGGTGCAGCCATCACACATCAGTCATAGCATTCATAAGCACATGAAGAAGGATCCTGAATGTCATCAGAAGATTGGTTAACAGGCAAATGTACCCAGAGAAAACAATCTAGCAACCAGGAGCACAAAGCTGCCACACCCCCTTGGAAAGCAACAGTCCTCAGCAATGGCTTTTCAGCCACAATTCATCTGTCAGGGCTCAGAAACATCAACCCGCTGGCTGGAAGGGCATGGAACAGCTCCTTGTAGAACAGTCCCCGGCAGGATCTGCAAAAAGGATTTTGAACACTCAGAGAGCAATCACCTTCATGACCTTCAGGAGCTTCATCAGGCAAAAAAAGCTTTATCACCTAACATAAGGGGAGCTAAGAGTATGAGCACTTTTCAAAAGTAAGGAGAGACCCAAAGTCAGTGAGATCTTCAGGAGCCATTTCCTTGGCGTGGCAGAGAAACAACTCTGCTGTTGCATTTCATTTTCCTTGTTTTATCTTCTCAAATACATGGACAATGCAGCTGAAAGCCAACATGTTAAGAGGTGTGACATCCATGCACATGGGAGTGAACATTCATCACCCCACACCTGCTTTAGGGGGCTACTCAGAGATATCACAAGCCACTTTCTTGCCCATCTCAACATATCCCACTTTTTGGGAATGCAAATACTCAATGTTTTTAATGAAAATAGCCTAAAAAAGAAAATGAGACTGCTCAGGGGATTTTTGAAGCCATCTCCTGGAATGAAGATCTTCCCATCCCCAGCCATTTCTGGAAACACATCACTGGAGCATCACCAAACAGTGGCAGCAACACTAGAATACAGAAAGATCTTTTCAGAAATAAAGAATAGTCACAAAATTTACCTATGTTCAGTTCTGTGATGCAGAGGTTTCTTTGAGACTTTTGAAATACAAAACCACACACAGAACACCTTAGGAGGAGCCAAGCCACCCCAGCTAGTTCAAATCTTTTGCATCAATACTTTCAACCCTTGTAATTTCTCACAGCTCATCATTTACCCTTAATATATTCATGATGTGTCTTTTACACATGACCAGCTGCATGTTTTACCATCAAATCACAGACCAACAGGAATTTGAAGTTTGGAGAGTACTTCCACAAAATCCAGCACAGAGCTGGAGCTCAACCAGCTGACAACCCAGTTGTCTCTCTCCCTCCTGCCCTCCCCAGCAATACTGGTATTTCAGAATGTCTTACAAGCATTTGGCAATTTTGGAGGCTGGCAGAACAATACTGTCCCCAAGAATATCATAGAAGATTCTCTGCATTTTATCAGTGCCAAATCAAGCCTGCTGTGTTCCTGACAGAATGTTCTATGAGAGAGCCAAGTATTATCAACACTTCAGAAATGGACAAAAATAGCAGAAGACTCAGGAGTCCCAGCTACCAAACTCCAGTCCAGTTCAGGAAAGAGGGCTGTCATCCCCTCCATATGCACAGTCTCTGAAATGAGAATGTGTGAGAATAGTTACAAGCAGATGACAGCCAGATTAGAGCTTTTTCTGAAGGGAGCTGTATGCTGCAGTGCATCCTGTGCACTAGAAGCCATCCAGCTGCCTAATCAAAACATTTTCTCCTTAATGTCAGTTTTTAAAAAGACAATAAAATAATACAGAAAATAAATACAAGGGAAGTCTACTCAAGCAGGCACAGTAGATACACTTACAGACTCCCACATGTATCTATCGAGCATACAACTAAATAAGGCAGAAAGGCTCATTATCAGTCCACGTGGGAGCAGAGAACAAACAATAACTAAGGGCAGTGCTGACCCTAAAGTTTACTGTGCCTTTGTTCATTTCCCTCTTATCTACAACAATTACACAAAATACCACTCTGTGCAAATGGTTGTGATTTCTTTCTGAAACAGGCAATGTGCTCACTGCAGTAACCAAGATGTGCTGGTAATTCCCAGGTGTGCTCACCCACCTTAACCAGATACTAAAAAGGAGTGTGAGTGGAGTTTGCATACAACCCAACTTTATCCTGCACAGGGAAGGACAAGACATGTGGTCTAACCATTAAATATGGTAATGGATTAAACCCCTACCAATCCAGGCACTGGTTTCCCATTGAAAGCAGGTACCTAGCACAAGTAGGTCAGAAGTTGCTCTCCCCAGTCACCAGCCAGGTGAGCTGGATGGAGGGGAACAGATCAAGATGTTTTCAATCACTGCAGTTGTGAAAGAGAAGAAGAACAAAACAAATACGCCTTTGCAATACTGTAGAGATTCTGTTTGCAATCCTGAAGAGATGAAGGCATGACCTAAATTCAGAGTTGTTTTTCCAAAGAAAAGCACTGTGTTAATATAAGGACACTTCTTTCTGATGCAAAAATACACACTTTTCAGTCCCAGGTGGTTTAGGATACTGGCTGGAGGTGGCTTTGCAAACAAGTGAAAAAAAACTGCCACCCAGGCACACTCCTGAGAGAAAAGACACAGAAATCAGCAGCCACCACTGCCACCATCCGAGGAGCAGGAACCTTAAGATGTGCCTGCACTGTGACACACCAAACCCCAACCCAAGTTTTCACACAGCTGTTCTGCTGGGTGATCACAAAGCAGTTTGCAGGCTACAGCTGAGTAACCCTTCCAAATTCCCTGACAGCCAATTCCAGCTTTCAGGAAAGAGGCTACAAGTTCACCTGGCTTGCCTCAAGCACATGGCAGGACAGAAACTCTCATTAAATCCTACCCAGGACAGTATTAGAGCTTATCACATCTCCTTAAGCTTTGTAAGGGAATTATCAGATCTCCTTACACTTTGTAAGGGAAGCAGTGGGGTTAAATGCTAACCCAAGACATGAAGATGGATTTTCCTCATCTTTTTGCCTGTTGTTTTTGCAGCATGAACAAAGTTCATCCACGTGAAACTTGTCACCTGTGTGGCAAGAGCATCTTATTCCCTTTATGTTTTATATATAAAAATATATACATATAAAGAAAACATTTTACCTGGAAAATTATATGTTTGTGCAACTCAAATACATTTTTAGAAGTGAAGAAGCATCAGGATTTTTAGTAGTATCAATATTCCACTGCTCTTGGAAGTCCAGGAGACAAAAATATGCAGCTGGTATCACACCAGAGAGGCCACTGGTATTTCAGAGCACTGATGTCTCCCTTGTGGCACAGAGCCTGCCCTGCCAGCATGTCTGACTTAGTGCCAGCACACAGCATAAAACAGCACTTCTCAGTGTGTAATCCTCAGCATTAAGACTATTCTACAGCAACAGGGATATGGCAAAAAATAACTGCACTTCTAGAAATTCTCTCCTCCCAAGCCCTTTGAGACTGCAATCTCATGAATCACATGCTGCATTTGTGACAAATGCTACCAGGAAAGCTGGGTAAAAGAACAGAGGCCAAGAATACGGGAAATTCTAAATAAGTTTTCTTTGAATTTCAGTAAATAATTAAACTATGAAATAAATTCCTCAGCTATCTGTAATTTATTACATGTTTAAAATAAACCAACCAACCCACTCCAAAATCCAAAAGCTCCACCTTACAGTGGTATGGGTTACAGGAGAACAACCTGTCATTTATTACCACAGAACAGGAGATGCAGAGCACCACAGCAAAAGCCTCTTCCAATTACTCTTACAGCTTTTTTAAAAAGAAAACAAAGAGCATCAAAAGCCATGAAGCAAGTGCCAATCTACTCCCATTTCTGCTCATACAGTCAAACTATTTTAATTTTACATTCCCATTGGATGTGGGATGGAGACAAAGGCTCCAATGGAGCAGTCTTGAGTTTCAAGGCTTCTTATTCCTCAACCATGTTTGATTCATCCATTTGAGTATTTCTGAGCCCAGGAACTACAAATCTGTTTGATACTGGTTTGGGAGCTGAGTCCCAGTTAGAAACTCAGCCTTGAAGGTTATTCAAAAGGACAAATTGTGAGAGGGATAGGACAATAAACCACAACAATGGATGTGTTCCACACAGCAAATTCCCATTCCCAGCAGGCTGCTCAGAGGCAAGGGCTGTATCATGTATGCTGTATATACCATACAATCATGGAATGGTTTGNTGGGGGAAGTGGAGAAGAGGGACAGAAGAAGATTCCTTCCAAATTTAAGGACAAACAAGAAATTATGCTTCAAGATCCTTAACATGTATCCTCACTGAACAAGCATCAAACACCAATTATTTACTTAAAACATACAAAACTTATTTGAATGCTTTAGATATAGGAAGTGAAAGCCAGAGGTGCTCAAGAAACATTTGCCAAATCACTCTTCCTCAATCCCCAAGATGTCACTGCAATATCTCACACACAGCATGTGCACACAGACATGATTCATACACACTTCAAATCCAGCAGGGAGGGAGGATAAGACAAAGCCCTGGCTGTGGCTTAAGAAAACTATTTTTGGTAACAAAAGCTAATTTTTCCCATTTACCACCACTGAAACAAGGCACACACAAATAGTAGAGCCAAGACTGACATTTAGTAGCTGTCTAAAAGGTTTCAGTGTGGAAAGTGCTCACATCTTTTGGGATAAGTGGATTGTTAGGAGAACGTGGCTGGCATGTTCAGCTGTGCAGAACTGCCCATGCAAGGACACCTGAGCAACAACATGACTATTTCTTGGTTTAAAAATTAGACATCAATTTTTACCCCAAATTTACCATATTATCCCTCTGATTAAGGGACCTGAGAAGAGCCTTCCCTGCACCTGTTCCTGCCTGGCACAAGGACATTGTCAGTCACTAGACAGACTCCTGGTGCCTGAAAGCACAGTCACAGGGAGCTCACACTCCCCACAAAGACCATGAAAACATCTCCTGTATGATCACCTGGCTTTGGAGCTGAATTCAGTAATTCCTTCTACAACCCAGTGTCCTCAGACTAAGGAAATGGCTTTTTCAAGGCATTCCCTCAGCCAGCCCTGACAAGGTATGATGTTGCTGTCTAAGGTCAGCAGAACAGGAGCAGGACACAGATGTCAGTTTCCAGGTCTGTCCATCTGTCTCCAGAAACAGAGCTCATAGAAGAATGCAGAAGTAAAAACTTATCAGAACCCCCCAGCCATCATCCACCATCCCCTGCTCCCACACCTTCACAGTGCTCCAAACATCATGCTCTGGGCCAGAAATCAGGTTCCTCCCTCAGTCTGGCCTTGCCAAGAAAAAAAAAAAAAAAACAGAGATTTATAAGCTCAGAATAAAATTCTCTGTGCTAAAAAGTGATGAAAACAAATGATGTTTTACAGCTTAAATTAAGTTCCTGCGACAAATGGATGAGAAAAATTTTGCAAGGCTGGTTAATTACAACAGGTAAAGCATTTAAGTGACACCTAAATCACATTTTACAACCTTGGACAAGAAAGGCAATTTCAGTGTACTCCCACCAAACATCCTATGTCACCAAGCTCTTGCAATCTTCAGTGGTTTGGAACAAACCAACCTGCACTGCAGCCCAGCTTCAGGCATCTTTACCTGTTCTTCCTTCCCAGGAAAAATGCAGATTTCCACAGATCTGGCAGGAACCTTTAAACCACTCACAACAGCTTATATATAATTAGTACATTGAAAATAATTGCCATACAAGACATGTTTTGCTCATTTGACCATCAGCATCATATAGATGATCTGTTTAGGCCTTCTTAAGCACAAAAATGATGAATGAACTCTGTGGGTTTACCTTTTATTCCTAAACCTCTCCCTCTCTCTGGCTGGTTTGAACATGCAGAACAGCAATTTGCAAATAAAAGGGGTTGTGTGTCCTCCTGGGACTGTTAGAACATACATCCACACAGTCATTCCCAGAGCAGGTCAACTTCCCAGTCACTATCTCAACAATGGAAAAAATGGAAAAGAATCACCTGCTCATCACCTGCTGAAGTAGCAGGTGAACTGGATCCCTCATCTCCATGAGAAAGGCTCAAGACCACATCTCAGGGATGGCAAAAGTGCCTCCAAGCAGAGGAAAACCACAGGATGTGGAGCTAGATCAGACCTTGATCCCTACTTTGGATACTCTACTTTTGGGTTTCAGGTTTTGCTACCTTTCCTCTGAAAAAGAACAAAGCTTCCTGCAAGCAGAGACAAAACTGGCTGCGAAGGAATCTCCATCTTCCTACCCCTCCTGCTAACTCCCCTCTCTCTATTTTTATTATCCTTCATAAACCTCTTCACCTGTGGCTCACATGCCCTGCTCTAGGCAGTAGCAAGGAGAAGTTAAGCAAACTGTTATTATCCACCACCATTCCCAGAGCTCTGAAGAGCAGCAGTTGATTGATCAGATGAGCTGCTCACCTCATTCTGCTGTGACTGAGCACCTGCTAGACAACAGAAAGTTTATCCCATAAGTTACACTGGCACATCCTCCTCCTCCTCCACAACCTGAAAATGGTTAGAGCATGACAAGCACTTTAACCCCTGCTGCTCAGTCTGGCTGAAAATGTGGATTGAGCTCCACCCCACACAAACCACCTTTATATAATGCAGCTGCACCTGCACGAGCTGTGTCAGTCTAGACCTGCAGGTAAAGATACTCATTGATTTCACTGACACAGTCACAACAGATGGATTTTAAATGTACTTGAGACAGCAGAAATCCCAGGACTAGCAGTCCTGGCAGGTTATATATACAGCCTGCAGACCATATATACAGCATTCACTCACACAGGTTTCTTAATGCCCTAAACTATCATTACTTTGTTTAACCAGGGACTCTGCAAATCACATTCTCTTCACTGCTGCCAAGGAATGGACTTTTTCCATGCTTGGTTCTCCTACAAATAGTGCTCTGGAGGATGTTTTTGCCAGAGGAAAAGCCTCAGCTTGCACTTGACTAACCAGAGGGACCATTTGGGAGAGTGCTCATTGCAGCAGGACATCTGTGCCCAATACAAGCGTGCACAGGTACAGCTGCTTCCTTCAGCACTGCTCTGTTGGCAGCTAGGAGAGGCAAAAAATAATTAGAAGAAAAATTAAAGCTTCCCCCTATGGTCACCACAGTCTAACAAGATGCAGTGATACAAATAAGAAGTTGCTATATTTTAAAGGGAGTAGAGAGGAGTCCTTATCCACAGAGAGATCTGCAGTGCAGTTTTTCAGAGGATACCTGCATGTTAAATACTGGGCTGCACTGGCAGATTTTCTGCCTCAGGTGAAGGGTCTGCAGGACATTTGTGCAGTCAAAACAACAAACATATAAAATAATACACAGGACCCCTGGGCCAGGCCTGCCTGATGGTATTAAATACCATCTCTGAGTATTTCACTGGCGTACAACAAAACGGTGAGTGTTGGACTAAGCCCTTTTCTGGCCCAGAGATGGGGTAACTGAGAGGAGTTTTGAAATCTTTATTCTATTTTTAGTCTCATGTGAAGGGTGAGACAATACAGATGTTTTAATTCATGCCATCACAATCAGAAGCCAACTAATTACAATACACTCTAAGTGTTTCTTGGCCTATCAGCTTTTGCCACACCATGCTGTAAATGTTTTAAAGCCAATCATCTAAAATTACCCCATGTGAGCATTCAGGGCTGGGGAAAACCTTGTGCTCTTCATTCACAGAGGCCAACAGGCAGACCCTTGGGACACAGCAATCCAGATACTGGACTGCTGCTTTGGTCAACACAGAGATTCATTTCTCCCTGGGGTAACCACTTACCATATCAGAAAGACCAATCAGTCTTAACATTTTGCTCCCAAAAAAAAAAGTCAATATATTATTACCCTAAATTCTTGAAAAATGAAAAGATGCCATAATTAAGTGAGCCATGAGGACAGAAGATAAATCAGCAGCAGAGCACAAATTAGCATCCATGAGCTCTGATGTTTTTTGCTCTTCCTGTAATGCACGGTTGCAGGAGTGAAACCCTGGTGGGGAATACTGGTACCATGGGACATACTGAGACCAGAGGAGGAAAGAACAGGAATGGACTCTATGGAATGCAACCAAGCCTCCCTTTCCCACATTAAAAATAATAATCAGAAAAGATGCCCATTTTCTTCTTCTCTCCCCAGTTAAGGATACAGTCACAATATGAAAAAATAAACTAAAACAATTTGGTTTCTTAATATGACCCTTTTTATTCTGGAGCATTTCTACTTTGCTTTTACAAGTTTCTCACTCTAAGCATCAGAGCAAGAAATGTTGTTTTGTCAAGAAATCAAAACAAAGACTCTTGGAGGACACCCCACTATCTGAGGCTCAAAGAAACATGACCAAGAAAGCTCTCAGGAAATCATCTGGGACACTCTCCTTTCTCTCAACTCTGGCTTTCTTCTTGAAAAACTCCCAAACCAACCCATCCCCAATCAGGAAATTGTCAATTTCTATTTATTTATTACTTATATATTGTAGTATTGAACACCAAGAGGCTCCACTGACACCTCAAGTTACTCACACACATTGGCAACATCAACACCAAAACTGCCCCCAGCTGCCTCACCCTCACTGCTCCTCCCAACACTTTCCAATCCAGCTGTCTCCTCTGCAGAGGAGAGCAAAGCCCTCAATTCAGAAGAGGGATAGGATTTTCTTGAGGCAGTTCAGAAGGCAGCTACAGCATAATGCAGCCTATTTAAGGAGACTCTGCTGAAGTCTAATTTAATAATTTAGGAGATTTAAGAGCAGCACATGTTTAAAAAAAGCCCATGTTGCCTAGGCACTGTGTGCTTTTAGCTGCTGCCCCTGATACACTAGACCAGGCTTGATGTTGCAAGAACAGAAGTTTTCATCTTTTGAGAACATTTATCAGCTGATAATGAGAAATTAGAATTCCAGTTCACTCAAACATCAACCACTGAAGTTTAGCCTTCATACAGTATAGAAAAAAAGGTACTTGCACATCAGTAAAATTGTTAGCTTGGAATATTGAAATAAAAAGCATTGCTAAGCAAAAAAAAAAAAAACGTTGGAAATTGTACTGGGTTGACCTTTGAAGATTCATTGTTTTGGATGCTCAGCAGCAGACCTCTTTTCATTTTGCAGAATCCACTGAGAGAGGCAGGATGACAAGACAGAGGGCACAGTCCCCTTGAGAAGTGGGACAGGGCTGGAAACCCTGTTCTCTGTGGAGGCTACTGAGAGATCCTGCAGAGATACCTGAACTCCTTTCTTGTGCTTCAACTTTTGCAGAGTGGCATTTTAATATGTGCCAAGGGAGAGCAGAAAGAGAAGCAGCCAAACCCCACTACTCCCACACCCCCCATACTACAACAAAAATGGACCTGCCACTTGGTACACAAACACCTGGGGACATCCTTGTCAGTGAGCAGAGCCCAGATTGGCATTTCATTTTATGCTGCAGAGCCCTAATCTTTTTTCACTTGCCAACAAAACACCCTTCCAACACACCTCCTAGTACTCCCACACCAAAATCTCACTGTAAAGAGAACATAAATCATTCCCCAGAACTTCAACAGGATTCTATCCTGATTTTTTTTTCTATTTTGCAACATTAATATATCTTGAGTCCATATGAGTGAGAGTAGCTCATTTTCTCACACCACAGCCAATTGTTCCCCTCCTGTGCTTGTTATGCCATTATTAAATACATGGCAATGACCTTGTCTCCAAGCAAACTCTTCCCATTTGCTCCACACAAACACCTCAATCTGTTGGAGGGGCTGTGTTTGGGAGGCTGAGCACAACACACTTGTGTGGTTCAATCTCTTTTTAAAAACTATCAACTCCCCATGTGTCAGATGGCAAGTTTAATTTAGGAGGCTAGGAAATTACTCAGAGTTGGAAAATCACTGCAGTATGGTTTAGATCTAACTCAGCAAGTCCATCCTACATGCAGGGCTGTTACTGCTCTGGAGCACTTCCCTCCTTGGACAGCTCTCACCAGCAGCTGTGACTACAGCAAGAATTAGAGTTTATGTGACCTTTTAATTTTCTTATTTCTTCCCAGCAACAAACTAGAATGTTTCCTCCATTACTGAGGATTTGCTACATGATAATCAACACGATCAGCTGAACAGCAGTTAGCAGCATAAATACAGCCTAGATCTCCAGAATCACAATAAAGAGGCAAACAGAAGCTTTTTCATGTTCTGCTTGTGCTACACTGAGTATGGTGGAATATAAAGATAACAGGGCCAGTCAATTAGTGCCTGGTATCACTATGGATTTGTCTGTGGGCAATGCAGGCAACTGTCTGACACTTCTGTAGACACTTCTGGCAAAAGACAGAGGCCATTAGAAAGCACCAAGAAGTACAACAACAAAAAACCTGTATGAAGGAAAAACAAACAAACACAAACAGCTCACAACATGCATGATGCTCCCAAGGGACCCTGCAGGTTCAGTGACAGGGGTCCCACACCCAACTGAAATACACCATGAGCACACCAAGTTCTCAATGCAGATACAAGTGAAAAATCATGCCATGGGATCTCAGGCACTCAGCTTTAAATGCAGTCAGGAGACCTGAAAAATTTAAACATACTTTTTTAAATTTGCAACCATCTCACACAAGTAAGAGAGAAACACAGCTTAGAAAGCAATTCCTCAGGGAGAAATGTTTTGCTGTGGCATCAGACACCTTTCCAAAGAACATCAGAGACTATTTATAGATGCTGTCAATGTTCTCCTGCTCACCAAAAGAAAATGGTTTTTCTGTGCAATCCCACTGCAAGAAACACTCTCAAAAATGCAAGGCTGGGATGCAATAATCCACATGCACAACCATCCTAAAGGTCTGGGAACTCAGAATCTCCATACAAAAATGTAGAGCACTCTGGCTCTGACCCAGCAAAGCATTTAAGCATTCAACTGCCTTCCCTTCAACTTCAGTGGACAGTTTACATATCTAGAGCTAGTTCATGTCACAGGGCTTTGCTGGCTTGTGATGAAATAGATCAAAAATGCCCAAGAGCTCACCCATAGTTCAGCTTCACCTTGCAAAACACAGCCTCTCCTTGACCATCACCTTACACAAAACAAAAACAGGAACAGGACACTGACTGGAGCCAAAGCATGTCAGCTTGACATAGATTTTCCAGCTGCAAATGATTTCTTTTTATTGAGGAGAGGGCACATACTGAACCATGGAAGAGGAAAAGGATGGATTCGACAGGCAACAGCCTCTCCAGCACTGCATCCCCTGGATCTCACTGCCTGGGGACAATTCACCTTCTGAAGGTCTGACCACCAGTGACACCTTGACAGAGGACACAGGCACAGGGTGTCTGACCTGTGCCAAGGGACAGAGGATGCTCTGAAGGAAGGGAGGCTTTCACTCATGGCCTATTGCCCAGCTCTCACCAGCTGCCTGCCCAGTGCTCATTCCTCATGCAAAGGAGGTAGAGCTGAACTGGTGCTGGTTCTTATCTGGGGAGGTTTATTTTGCTTCGTTTTTAGTAACAGTTTATGCAAAATGTTCCATAACAAGCTCTTCCTCTACTACCTGCTGGCAGCTATCTGTGAGCACACAGGCAGGGCACGGTGCATTAATGTGGGGATCCATTCATCTCCCCCAGCATGAAGTGAAATACTCCCAAACACTCACACAGAGGGGTGCTGGCTTCTGAGGCTTTGCAGCACTTTTACTGCTCTTGCTGTATTAAAGTTTAATTAATTTTTAACTTAGATATTTACATAGAACATAAACTGTTCAGAAGGACAACTGTCAACCAGCCAAGACCTCTTTGGCAGGAATTTGGGATCATATTTTACTCTTCTGGTGACGGCAGCTCTGGCACAGACCTGCTTCAGCTCTGTAAAATTATGTCTATATATGTTTGATCCCTTTAGGGAGACTGCCAAAGCACCAAGATTAATTAGCAACTTACCTAAAATACACTATTAGATAGATCTTAAAGGGTTCCTTGTCACAGACAGCTTTATAAAAACACATTCTGAAATACTAATGAATCTGTATGACATAAGATGACATTTTGAACTCTGTCTCAGTGCCCATTCTCATTTCCACACTAAGTAAAATTACTTTTATTAGTTTCATGACAGCTCTGCACTTACATCAGCTCTGCAGAGTTCCAGCCAAATCACAGAAAACAAACTCACTTGATGGACAAATATAGCCTCATTATGCTTCCAGCTACTGCAACATCCTCAATCAATATAGCTTTGAATATAAATAAGAAGGCAGGAATGTATTCAAATGGATGTGTGACCACAGTGCAAAAGTAATTGCAGAGGCTCTTAGCAATTGTGTTGATGTGTACACTCCCAGTGCCTTTCCCAAAGGAAAAGAACAAGGGATGGATATGAAACCATTTCTGTAAACCCATGGAGAAAGTTTCACACTAGAAGAGGTTTTAAGTGTCTGCCACGAGCAAGATGGAGACAACACCTTACTCCTGGCAGTAGTAATTTTCATTTATTAGTGCTCATTTCCAAACTGGTTCCAATACTGCTGGCCAACAAGCTGGACTTCTCAGGGGAAAGCACAGCTGTTCCAGGCCAGGCTTCCAGAGAGGCTGTGCTCCAGCCTGTCTGCAGTTGGGAGCTGGCAGGTGCCCTTGCCTGCAGGAGCCTGCATCAGCAGCACACCTGGGCACTGCAGTGCAAGGAGCCACACGTTTTCCCTCTCCACCTGATCCTCATGCTCACAGAGAGTTTTTAGGGTAGAAACATTAGTTCATGGACTCATCCAGTCCTCATATATGGGAATGGGGGGATACTGCAGTGAGAACCTCACCACAATTACCAGTGCAGCACTGGGGGTTTGTGCTGCAACAGCACCAGCCCAGGGACAGCCCAGGACTGCACAATTAGAGAATTAGATGTTACTGTAGCTCTGCTCATCAGACCAATACAGCTAAAAATAAACCAGGAAGACATTCCTCACCTAAGGCTCACGAGGGTTCTGGTATGTAGCTGAGTCATTAAATAATCATTTCATTAAATACATCTTGATCCCTGGTTTATGCTCCATCAGCACAAACTAAAAAACCAGGCTTTTGTGCATATTGAAAGAGCAACACTATACCCACTGGAACAGGCACAAGGAAATAATTTGAAGGTCAAGGTCTCCTGGAAAGCAACTGCAGCAGTAAGAATGAATTGTCCTAAGAGAGGAGGAAGTGAGGACTAGCTCACACACGTTTTTCTCCAAACAGAATTTGAGAGAATATGATTAGTGCTTGTGCAAGACATCAGGCTGACAGGAACATCCCTCATCCATGAAACAGCACAAGCCTCCCCCATGCTGTCAGCACCACACACGTTCTGCTGGCTAATTGCACTGCCAGTGAGATCATCTGTGCCAGACACTTGCCACAATTCACTAGCACCAGGACAACTCAAAGGGATCATGCAAGCTCCACCTGTGATGGCTTGTCATTTTCCCATACCAATTATCCCTGGGGTCTCTTTCCCCAGCTGCCATTTGTGCCTGAGCTGCTGGGAGCACCAGTGTGTGACAGGCACTCCAGGAATGGTAGCTGCATTTCACTCTGGTGCAGCCCCTTGTCTGTAAGGGAAAGCTCTCAGACCTGCCTGGATGTACCAAAAATTGTGATGTGGGCATTGGCCCCATTCTCCTACCACTGAAGACATTTCTGCAAGGATGAGGTCACAGTGTGACTGATTGTTAGGACCTCAGCCTGCAGAACTGCATTCAACAACTTAGATTAGACTGCACTACAAAGTCATTCTTTACCTCTTTCTTCCTTTTTTTACTTTAACTTGTAGCACTTCTCCTACTCTAAAGGTCCTCTTGAAAAGCTTCACAGTTGCTGCTTGCAATCAAGTGATTTTGTATATTTTCTAGTCACTTCTTTCTACAACAGAGAACACTGCAAGGACACATGGCAGGGATGAGGCAGGCCATATTCTGAGAAGAGAGTACAGCCTTAAGCTGGTTTAACATACGTATGGGGTGGCAAGGATCAACAAAAGTTTGTGAAAGGGATCCCTGCTACTGCAGAAAAAAAGCAAAATTAAAAAGCCTACAAACAAAACAAGACCAAAAAACCACCCAAACCATCACAAACCCCACCAGATTTCTCAGTTCAATAAATGAGTGACAACGAAACACTGTTTTTTAAAAAGCCTGAAGCATTTTAACTTTCACACAGGCATGTCTGGGACTTAAACTCCCCACTTGAAGAAAGGCAGAGCTTGAAAACAGGCCAGCCAATATCACTGAGCATTCAGAGCACCAGCAGCCACAGGCACAATGCATTTGAACTAGCAGAGCACGAGTCACAGAGTCCTGCAGCCAGTGTGGTCTCACAATGGGTGAGAAGTCCAGCTGAGAAGCATGAACTGCCTGGAACAAGGTGGTTTTGCAGATCCACTGTCACACACATCTTGTATCTTTCTGCTGTAGAGGTTTAAACAGGTACTAAATGAATTCAGGGTGGGATGACAGCCCCCCTTCCCTGGTTAAAACATCCATTGCCTTTGTTTCCCCACTCACAAATAACACCAATCTCTCCATCTCTTTCCTTTTCCAAGGAAACTGCTGCATTACTGTCTCCTGCAGGCATCTGTGCCCCAGTAGTAACATCAGAAGAGCAGAACTTGGCCACAGGTACAAGCTTCAGTCTCAAAACTTGTTACACAGGTTGAGCTTACTGCTAAGAAAACCTACCAACCCTATCACTGTGAGCCACGCTTAAAATTGCCTTGAGAGCTCTCACCCCCCCTAAAGTGTTGTTTTATCTCACAAATTACTTCAACATGGAGCTGAACAACCTCACTGCTCCTTTAGGCATGTAGGAACAGTGTCAGAGGAAAAGGGCTGACAATGTCAGTCACACTAGCTAAAGTTTTAAAGCTTCCATTTCTTTTGCTAAATTCTGCATCAAGACGCAACCTTTGAGTATCTCCAAAACACCCTACTCTACAGCAAACACCCAGGCCAAAGGAAAATAGCTCCCAGAAAGACATGTAACACCCATCCAATAGCTACAAACACCTCTGCTTGTAAAGACACAGCCCTGCTGCTGAGGGTTTGCTGCTCTCCAGGTTTTAGAGGTGACCACCTGCGGGAGACAGGATGCACAGAAAGGCTGTAGCAGTGCAAGGCCCAGTTGCCTGGGACATCAGCTACATCCAACAGTCCACATACAATCTCTCCTTTACTATATTCTTGTACTGACTTCACAGAAGCCATAATTCCACGTTAATGAGCATTGCCTCTGATGAAATAAATCACAGCTTTCACCCAGACACTCCTGCCCCTGAACAGACTGTCCCTCTGCTGTAAGTGAATTGACTAAAGTTAACTTTAATATGGCAAAAGGGGGAAAAAAACTATGTGTGCAAGGGCAAGGTAAGTTTTCAGCCAAATCATCCTCATGTCCCATTTTGTGACGTAAATGCATGAACACCTGGGCAGCAGGCAGGCAGTGAGCTCCCCAGGACTAATGGCTGGGGCTGGAGAGGCCACACTGCTCCTCTCCAAGCCAGTGCCAGCTGAACAGCATCTGAATGGCTCCTGCATTTCCCACAGGATCTTCTCTGTTACCTCTGCCCAGAAACTGAGTTTGACACACCTGCAGCAGCCCACAGCAGCAGGCACAGGAACAACAGTGCACACACAGTCCAGGTTTGCTGTTTCTTAACCAGACCCCAGGCAGGCCCAGGCCTTGCTGTACACAATGTTCTGCAAACCACCTCAGCCAGGCTGGTCCACAGGAATCAATGACCAAGTTTAACTTTACACTAGAGGCCCCAGCAAGAGCAGAGCTTCTTGAAGTAAGAGCTGGGCATGTAGGCCAGTGGCCACAAGATCTTACTTAGAGGCCCTAAAAATGCAGGGACCAGTCTGGCTGAGAGGAGATGTGGAACAGACCCCCTGCCTCCATGCTGCTCTCACAAACTCCCAGGTATATAGGGTGAGGAGGAAGGGACAGCCCCCTCACATCCTCTTCACGAATCACTTTTCATTTTGTTCACAACTACCTTAAAGCTCAACCTGAAGGTACATCTCCTTCTCCCCCAGGCTGGCTGGGACAGTGGCCAGCAGCCCTGCTGGGCCAGAGCCCCAGGGTTTGTTGGGCCAACACAAGACACCTGCCCAGAGCTGAGCCTCCACCTTCCCATGCAGAGCATGGCTCTGGGACACCCTGCTAAAGCTATCTGCACAGCCAGGAAGTCAGAATCCCAGTGGGATTAGCTGCTCATGCAGATGCAGCAGCCATACCCAGAACAATCACCACTAACAAGAGGAATGTTACAACAGGAATTAGGCCTCCAGTCCCTGGGACTAAGCTAGTTTAATGATTAGAAGCCAGTATTCAGGGCTAAAAGTGGAAAGACCACCCCACCTGCCTGTCAGTCATCAGGGCTGGCCAAATTCAGAGTATCATGAGACCTTTGGTGTTTTCAGGACTCTTGAGTTAGCACAGCCCTTTTGGAAGCTGAGTCCTTCCACCTCATATTCCCAGAGGTTGCCAGGGAGATGTTAGCCCCCTGCTTTACCCACATCACTTTGCCACATACACCCACCTAGCTTAACTTCTACCCTACCCACTAGGATACCACCAAAACACATTTGCACTGAGAATCAGTGGGAAAATTTAACTGAAGACCTGACAAACTGGACATTTGATGCTGGGAATCCAGAATCCCTGAAAAGGAAGCACTGCATAAAAAATGTAAAGCTGCAACTCCAAGCTCCACAGGCTTTCCAGAGCTCACTCTCCATGTGCCTTTGTTTGAACAGCAGTATATCCATGTTCTGTACCCAGCTCCCACACACTCCACATGTCCTCCCCTACTCCTCCCACCCACAGGCAAACAGGCTCTGCAAACAAAGCTCGAGCAGCTTGGTGGAAGCCCTAGTAGAAGGAGAATGCTATTCCCTGTGGAGAAGCAAAGATAATGAAAGCTCCACATAATGGAACTGTCTGCTTGGGATGCTGTTCTGGTCTCTTGAGGATGGGATCAAGTATGTGCCTTACAATTAATTTGTTATTTGTGTAACACATCCTTATTACCATCCACTGAAATTATTAATAGTTCAATTCACTCTTTTTTTTTTTTTTTAGTCTTCTTTAAATCAAAGCCACTCCTGTTGGGTAAAACAGTCTGAACTGCAATTTACACTGACAATGTAAGGCAGCCCTACTGTGAACACATACCTTCCCCTTCACATTCCCTCCAATGATCAGAAACAATAAACCAGCTATTTATGACACAGGGAGATCAATCTAGGATGCACTTCTGCAGGGGACAGACACAGGGTACAGCTGGGGGGTGGGAAAGTTTGAGACAGTGCTACTGGCCTAGAGGGGTTTTGGTTATTAACTGTGTGGAAGGCCCCCCCACTGCAGTGAAAATCCAGACAGGCCTCATTCCCTGCTCCAGCAACTCTGAGCTGTGCACTCACCCTGCAATGTTTTATTGATAAGGCTCCACTAATTTTGTGTTAGTCAGGCACAGGCAACCAACCATCAAAAATCAGATCTGTGGTACAGGTGGTTTTAAACCAAATACAGCAGCACACAGACTTTAAAATGCAGGACAGCTAGCAAGGCACAGAACAGACCCAAGAACCTGACCACGAGGTAGCATGAGGAGGCAGGGACTACAGCACACCCCATTAATACCAAGGAACACCTTACCAAGAAGGAAGTAATCAAGGAATAAGCAGCTGGAGTCAACCCCTACCACAGTAAGACCTCAACCCTGAAAGCTGCAGGCAGTTTTTAAAGGAGATGCTACCAAAGAGCCCCCATGACTGTGGATATATTGTGTGGCACTTCCACAACTTCACACACCTGAAGCAGCAAGGCAGTATTTGCAAAAGCTCTGCCCCCCCCAGAAGCCACTTCCAGAACTGGGCAGCCCTAAAAGCATATTATAAACATATTAAAAATCATCTGAGCTGCCATGTTTAAGTTACTTCTCTGATTGACTGCTATAGAGCTTTGTTTGTTTACTTTCATTCTTACCTGCTGATGTTGCCTGGCTGCTGCTGTGATAAACTCAACAAGAGTATCTACTAATGGCTTACACATGATCTGTAACAAAGAAAGACACAGTCTCTCATTAGTGGTTTGCTGACAGGTTTGTTTTTCAAGCAAAACAGTCTATATTTTACACAGCCTCCTGAGTAAGAAGAAAATGACACAAGAAAGAAAAGTGCCCAGAAATCAGCAACAGTTTATTTGAAAATTAACAGCTTTTTTCACACCAGCTCTGAGTGAAATCTTGATCACAACAAAAAGCAGCAGCAAAACTCTTCACCTCTTTTCACCTGGAAAAATCAGGCAAGCATTTTTCACCCCCTGTGTTCTGCCAAGTGAAAACTAAAGTCTGCATCTGGCTGTCACTTTCTGTAGTGTCAATTCACTTTGTGCAGAACCCCTAGTCCCAGGCAAAGAAGAACATGTTGAGTTCTAGCCAGGTGTGGGTTGGTCTCCTCCCAGGGAACAAATGACAAGACAAAAGGAAAGGACCTAAAGTTGCACCAGGGGAGGTTTACATTAGGTATAAAGAAAAATCTCTTCACTGAAAGGGTTGTCAGGCACTGGCACAGGCTTCTCAGGGAAATGGTTGAGTCACCATCCCTGGAGGTATTTAGAAGGACATGTGGATGTGGTAATTTTAAAAGATAACTCTACAAGGAACAGTTATATGGAATCCAAAGGTTTTAGAAACGTGCAGATGGGATCTTAAGTTTGCTGTCCAGGTGGGCAACACACAGCCCTGCTCTCCCTCCATTTCTCAAACTTATGTACAAGGCATCATAGACTGGTGTCCTAAGAAGCAAGCAAGCTTTCTAGCAAGCAGAGGATGGAGTCTCTCCTGGATGGAGTCCTCAGAGTCTGAAAGCATCCTGCCCCAGTTACACAAGCCTACATCTCCTCCCACCCTCACGTCAGACATCAATTCTAAAAGGTTTTGAGAAAGGGCTTCTGGCAGCTGTCTCTAGCTTGCTCTGACCTAAAAACCCCTGAAGAATTGTATGACATTCAGGCCCATGGCCTGTTTCTTAAAAACTCGCTGTCCTCACAGAAGAGACCAGCCCCAGGCTTGGCTCAAGCTTGCAGGAAATACTTCAAACATTTCAGACACTTGCATTGTCTGAATATCAGGCTTGAAGATTAGATTCCAATTAGACTTTACACTCCTCAGCCTTCTTGGAAGAAAACTGAGAAACTGAGCATGCAGTGGGAGCAGAGCTGGACAAGAGCTACACTGGTTGTTCAAACAAGGTGACCTGTTTTGCCTTTGTGCAAACCTTGCTCATCCATGTTGTCTTGAATATTAGTAAAAAAATTAGAGCTTCTAAAGCTATGTTTTAAAGAGCAGCCTGCTGTTCACCTGCTTTCTGCATGTAGTATCCCAGTCCAAACCATAAATAAGATCCCGGCCTCCTGTAGTGTTGCTATAAAAACTGAGTCTGAGTTTAAGAGTTTGAGCAGGTGAAAACCCAAGGAAACCTCACAGCAATTTCAAAAGTCTGCAATAAAAGCAGAGAAGTGTCTCTCCCTACTTTGCCCAGAATTATAATCCTATTTTGGAGCCAGCAGAAGACAACACAGCACACAGCCAGCAGCACTTACTGGGAAGCGTTTGAAGAGATCATGGAACATGGAGCATGTGAGGGGACTGTTCCGTTTGCTGAGGAACTGGGTCAGTGCCTGCTGATAGATAACAGCCACCTTCTCCACATTCAAACAGCCTGGGTTCAAAAGCTGTAGGGAAGAGAACAGAACAAAAGCATTGCCAGTGAAACACAAGAATGAATCACTAACAATGAACAAACTAATTTTCATCAGTTCTAAGAGGTTTTTCCAACAACTAGTTATGCTTGAGATATGACACAGAACCATGAATAAACAGCCAAGTGGGCCCCAAATGTGCTCTTCCAGGCACTGACAGCCACATGACCTTGTCACTGAGGGGCAGCACAGCTTTCTAGTAGGACTACACACACTCCATGTAGTGTGGGCTGTGCTCTAGGTTTGTGGCTGGCAGGTCTAGTACACGAGGCTCACAGGGCACTGCAAGCCCATTGTGCAGTAGCTGGGCTGTGCACATGGTGTTTGTTCTCAGCTGAAAAGCTACCTGTACCTGTAGATTTTAGTGTATGTACATATCTGTATCTACATACTCTTAGCACCAATGTCCAGGACTCCAAGGTACTCAGCAGACAAGCCCTAGCACTGATCAGGGATCCAGCCATCCCAAAACTGTGTCCATGCTCCAATATCCCCCTCTGGTGGGGAACAAGAATCCCAGACACACAGCAACCAGCTGAGACCTGCTCAGGCTACATGGATCTAAACAAACAGGAGTCGTTGAAGAGCCAAGTGTGGAGCACTGCATCCCAACATTCCTGACTGTTCTCATACTGCCAGGGAAGTACTGCTCTTTGGGAGGAGTGAAAAATTAGGGCCCAGGAGGAAAAAGCTGTAATCTTCACAGTAGTGAACCTCTACCCAAGGAATTTTTCCACGGCCCCATGGAAATCTAAAGCCAAGTTAATGTGGCATCCCATTCTCAGGTAAAACTCCCAGTGCTACTGCAGCTGAACACAGGCTGAAGTGGAACATGGAAGATGGGTCTTGAAATGTAACCTCAGTTTTTCTAGTTGAGTGTCTCTCTTTAGCACTTATTTGACACACACGTCTGCAGGGGAAATACTTGATTTCTCCTTCCATGCATATATTTACTGAAAAAAAGTTCTTCTATAGTTTTTCTGTAAATCTGGCTACTACATCCTGGGGTCTGCTCTAGTTCCACTTTCCTGCTTATTAAAAAGCTCCAAATTATGCTCACAAAGCACAGCTCACTGGAAACACACAACACCTCTGTCTCTGGTTCCCCACTGCAAAACCACCCTGACCTCAACACAATGTCAGCATCAGCAGCATCACATGAACTGAGCTGTCATTTCCCTCAAACTGGCAGCTCATGTCAGCTGCTGGCTCTGTCCCTGCCTGGTCAGGACCAGAGCTCTGGAATAAGAGGCTTCCCTGTGAAACTGCACAAGGATGCTGTGAAGCATGCCTCACTCTAGCCTCAAAGTCAAGTATGTTGTTTGTACTCCCCCCAGATCTCCCATTTTGTTTTTCTTTCACAGAAGGCCCAGCACTGCACAGGAGCTACTTGGATTAACACCCTCCACCTCTCCCTAAGCCCTAGAAACACTGGCTGTCTTGTCAGCCTCCAGTAATACCTCAGTGTGTGTCATTTCCATGAGGGAGCTCTGTTTACTTTTCTACCCCACAAGATGCAAGACTAAGGCACTAATTCCTGTGCTCAATTTGAGGGGTTCAGAGGCAAGGCCAGGGTCAGCTGGTGAGACTGAGACACTGCTTGCTATGTTTCTAGTGGAGGTGACTGAGCTGCTCCTGTTAAAGGGCTGCTCCAAACACTCTTCATCCTTCACTCTTCACCTTAGCCCAGACCTCAGGGCAATAGGAGTTTACTCTCATCCACCACTGTTTTGTGTCTTCCTGCTCCTCAGCACCCTCTGGAAAAAAACTCAAGAGTGACTGCCAGGAGTTTAATGGAAAAAACAGCAAATAAGGGAGGATAACAGCACAAATACACATGAGGCTTCTTTGGATATCAACCTGGATCCACTGAATCAGCAGCCCCTGTGCCTATGGGCAAGCAGGCACTGAAAGGCAGGAGGGTGAGGGCCAGAAAGGCATGGGGAACTTTTCAGTGTCATGGAAATCAGGTAGACAGGTACCTGCAAGCAGCAGGCCCAGTGACAATGAACAAGGAAGGCCCACTCAGCAGAACCAGGTAATGCAGCTTTACTGGCAAAAAACACATCCTCAGGAGCAGCCTTGTGTCTTACCTGACACGCCTGCTTCGCTCTGCTGTCACTCTGGTTCTCGGGCTCAGGGGGAGGAAGAGTTGATGACGTGTTTCCTTTCAACACTTTGAGCAGGTATAACGAGGCACTACAAAGGAAAAGGAGAAAACACAGCAGTTACACAGTGCCACAATGAAGCTACCTAAGGGCAGAGGCCAAGCAGGGCAGGCAGCTCACTCTGTAGCAAAGATGGTTACTGAATTTGAGAGGGTCCCTTCTCTCAGTCTAAGCCACTCTGGCCAGACCTAAAGACAAAGAAATCTTAGGAAGCTGAATCATTTCATTACGTGTCATCCCAGTCAGATATCCCCACTATTAGCCTGGTTTCCTCAAGCTCATGCTTTTGACTGGCACTGCTGGAGGAGTTCTGCACCTAGCCCAGGATTTCTGAGCTTGCACAGCTCAGCCAGTGCTGCAGCATGGCCTTAGCCTCAGCTGCCATGTGCTGGAGAACTCAGGCTGGAGAATTCTCCATTGGGAGAGCATGCAGACCTCTGTGCTTATGGAAAATGCAGTATTTACTGGGCACTGCTCCACTGAGGACTGCCACTGCTGAGAAGCTGTCAGGGAACCATGCAGCATACACAGCCAGCCCCATGTTGCCAGAAGTACCATGGTTCCTGCATAGCCATGGGGGAGATGTGCTGCAGAGCCAACAATGTGCAATGGCACTGGGTTGACCATGCAACATGGTACCCACTGCACACACAGCTGAGCTGAAAAATCCCAAACTGAGTATGAAAGCCCTCATGAAACTGGTTGCATGTCACAAGAGAGCCTGCTGGTAAATAACACTCCTATTTACACCACAGAACAGCAAGATCACTCATCTTTCTAACAAATACATATCTGGCTTATCCTAATTTTCCTCTATCCTACAGCAAAGGAGAAAATACTGGTAGGTATAGTCAGGACTCGATGGCTATTGCCCTCATTGTGCTATCATGGAGACAGTAAACACTGCATTTAAAGAACAATCATCACAGGTTGATCAGGAATTACACTCATCCCCCACTGAAGCACACACACTGCATTGCTCCCAGAGGAAGCCTCAAGAACGCATTTCCCACCAGCAGCAACAATGCTATACCAGACCATTTCTGTATCACAGAAGCTATAAAGCACAATCACCAAAAAACAGACATATTTGAAAATGCTTCAGACTGCCAGGATGACTGGCAGTAAGTAATCTTATGTAAGACACAGATGCTGGTATGAAGCCTTCTGCAAGGCTCTTGCTTCCCAGACCTCTTAACACACAACATCACACCTGCTCAGATCTCACAGCATCAGTAGAGAAGCTCCTTGTGAACACTCACCTGAAGTAATAGAGAGCCACTGCAGAGTCAGTGTGCTTGCAGGCTTTCTTGACCAGTCTCTGCACTAAAGCATGCACATCTTCTTGCAGGGAGGCCACTCTCTTGCAGTACTGCTTATTGCGGCACAGCGAGTTCCTGCACAGCATTAAAACAAACCCAAAGCCATTACTACAGACAGCTCTGGGGAGCAGATGGCCAGGAACACTTATCACTTTATCAGGGTGAGTGAGAGCAAAACCAGAACACAGTGAGTGGTAACAAACAATGCTAGCTGTGGGCAGCACATGGCTGTGGCAAGAAGGGTGAGGACTCAATACTTTTCACCTTCAAGCACAAATTTAGGCATCAGAGACGACTTTCCTTCAGAGCTCCCACAAAGGGGACTGACTACCTCAAACCTTGTTACTCCACAACTGCTTCTCAACTGGGGTGAGAAAGCAGCACTGAAAATGCTTTAGAGAATGCTGAGGATGTCAAGAAGTGGTGCACAGAGGACACAAGTAAAACACTGTGCATTATATCCATCTAGCTGGTATGATCCCTCATTTCTGGCCCTGAACAGAGAATTTGCACTCTGCCTGTCTCAGAAATGACTTGTTGAGAGTTTGTTCCAGCCACAGCGGCAACCCTGTAAGCCTTGGGAGCTGTTCCATGGTCTGACTCAGAGGTCAGACCTATGGAGGTATTCAGTGACATGGCTCCATACCTGCAAAACCTGTGTTTGTTCTTGAGGCTTCCACCTGCAAACAGATTTGACACTTCAAGTCCTTTAGGCCTAGAAAATCCAGATCCTAATTCCTTTCCTGTAGGTTATGACTAAGCACTGTGTATGTGTGTGGTGCTGGTAATCTAACCTACACAATCTCTAAGCATAGCAATTGCCTTCAGCCTTCTAAAGACCAGCTCCTGCTGTTCAACCAATACCACAGCTGTTCATCAAAAGCCATTGTCTATTACCTGGAGGTCTAAGAACACTTACTTGAAAATACTAGCTGTTTTCTGGAGGAAGTCAACCTCCTGCTTGTCAGAGTCTGAGCTCATGCACTGTTCAATCAACTGAAGCAGGGGCTCAATGATATCGAACACCAAGGGGTTCTCTGCTTGCTTAACCAGGAACACATCAATCAGATCCAACACCTGCAAACACAGTTATCCATGTGAGGAGTACAGCAGACAGGGAAACAAGATGGATTTACCCAGAGCACCTACCAGTAGGCTGTGGAGCAGCTGGAGGGGGCTAAAGAAAATTATTTATAGCTGAGATCTGTACACATTCTGGTATAATTTCTACTGTTAGGGCATGGGAAACTGAAAATTAAAATTTGAAACTGAAGATTAAGAGTTGTCTGTTGGGTCCAACTCTTATTTCGTGCAGTGACACCATTTAGAAAGAATAGTTTCAAGAATCAGTGTCACCTGGCCAGACCTGCAGTCACTCTAACCTGGCACAGGTCCCTGTTAGCACCACTGCCTGACAGCTCTCACCCCTGCAAGCCCCCCTTGAATTACAGATTAAGCATAAAATCAGCCTTTTTACAGAACAGCATCAGAAGGGAAATGCAGTAGAGCCACTGGCTCACTTCATTATTCAGCCTTAGCTAACTGACTCCTGACTCCCATTTCTGTCTGGGAGCAGCTGGAGCTGTCCCTGGATGCTGGAATGTCCCAGAAGGTCCATGCTGACGCCAGGCGGCCTGACCTCAGCATTACAGTCACAACCAACCAGGGGGGTTAGCAAAATCCCCAATTTTACTGGCAAAAAAAGCTCATGTTGCAAAATGACCCGAGGCACTTTATGCATGTCTCATTAAGGAACACCAAGCTTGTCCAGTTAAAAAAAAAAAACTGACAGACATCTTTAGGTAGCTGCAGGAAAGGATCTTATCAATTTAAGCATTTCAGATCAGCAAATGAAAACCATGGTGCACTTTGTGACAGCACAATCCTGGTTTTCAAACAGGCCTGTGAAGCCCCAGCCACTGACCCCCAATAGTGCTGTACAAAGACAGAACAATCCAGTCCCAGCTTCCAGGAGCTCATGACATATGTGAATGTCCAAGCTGTTTAGTGTTAGGTAGCTCATGGCATGCATAGGCTTCACTAAGCCAGAGGTCTTCACACCAAACACCTGTCTCCCACCTTAGCCTTGAAATCCCTCCGCAGGATCTTCTCTTTCCGTATTCTGTCTTTCTCATCTTTCTTCGCCTGGATCCGTTTCTGCTGCTCAGCAAAAAGGGCTGAGATGTTCTTGTCAAGAGCCATCATAGCCTCATCATCCAGCTCTTCATCACTCTTATCTCCTTCCTTTTGTTTTTAGAAGAGAAAACCCAACACATCAACTCAATACACTTCAAAAGGACAGCGGGGAGGGAACCAGAGCCAAGACCAGACTCAAGTAGGGATGTAGCTAACCCAGAATAATAATGTAGGGAGGAAATACAGAAGCTCAGACCCATGAGAAATCTCGTTTGTATTTCCCATCAGGTAATCTGGCTGCACAGCAGTAACATATAGAGAGGATCAGGAGAGGAAAGAGGCTGAGGTTTTGACCTGACTCCCTCTGTGCTCTCCCTCCTTCAGTAAAGAGGTTCATATGTTGCTATGCCTGCAACCTTTATTGGGATCATTAAACCAAACTCTATCACTGCTATAGTAAGTCTCCAGAGTGGCCTTCAGGGAACACTCCTCCACCCAGGCCAGCCAACACACGTAACAGTATCTCAGAGCTTTAGTTCTCATCAATCTCATTTATTACAGGCAGGAGCACAAGCTGTGTCAGGCTAGACTGAACAAGGTAAAGTGCTTAAGACATATGAACAATAAATAAAAGGACAAGTGACTTACTCCCACAGCTCACCTAAGACCATGAGCGGTTTCAAGTGCCATACAAAGATGGCTACAAGGGTCAAGACTGCATGAGTACAGGCAGGTTGAGGGTTACTACATCATCTCTCACCATCCCAACCTCCTGGTATCTGTATCAAGGTAGGCAGTGAAAACATACCAAAGCATTCCCTGCTTGGAGAACTTTCATCAGCTGACTGCGAAAATTATCATCAACTTCTTCACTCTCCTCATCTTCACTGTCAGTGTTGTCTTCATCTGAGGAGTCCTCGCTTCCTTCTTCATCCTAAGGAAGGAAAGTTTATCTCCTGAGCCCACCATACAAGCCCAACTCAATTCTCAGAAATAAAACTTCAACCCTCCCTTCCCCTACTGCCTTCCTTCTAGCCCTCAGATCCAAGTACAGACACCTCAGATAATGGGGTACCAGGTCTCCACAAGAGCTAAAAGTGGAATATAATAAAGACTTCTCTGTCACATTAAATAAGTATCAAAGACAAGTTTCCAAGGAACAGCTCCCATCTGACCCTCCTCTCAGCTGATGCCTGTAATGTTTTGTGACTTGAATGTCTACAGTCCTTAAAAAGGTGAGATCTGGAATTCAGCTGGCTGTGCATCACAGCCACGATTCTGTCTGTGGCTGCAAAAAGGACAGGCCTGTGCTCATTGCAGGATGCAGCTATTTCTTCTCAGAAAGGCATCTATTCAACCAGCCACACCTACAACAGCAGGCCAAGAGACTCGAGCATGCACTTCCAACAAGCCATTTGTGTGTTGAACCTTTAAAATAAATCTTAATAGGGCGACAGCCATTTTCCTCAAACAGAGAAATGATGTTAATCTATTAACACAGTTCAGGAGAACCATTAAATATTGAGGATATGAGGAGTGTTTGTCACTGGCAATGGCACAATTACCGTGTCCTGTGCAGATTTGGTCTTTTTGTTCGATTCTTCCATCACAACAACTGCACTTTCTTCATTTTGCTCTTGGTTAGGGTCAAAAACCTACAAAAAAAAAGGGACTTGCATTTTTTCATTGTTTTGTTTTTAACCATTTCTTATGTACAACAGACAGAAATTTCAGCACAGTAAACCAGCTGAATAATGGAATTTTAAGTAAGGGCATTAACTTTCTGCTTGTTAACATGCCAGGTTCTTTCTGTAAGTAACAAAAAAGGTGGAGTAAACTGAAGAGGCAGGGGGCATCACACATCTTGGTTTGCTACAAAGGAAGTATTAGGTTCATCACAAAGTACCTGACAGCCCATGTTTGCAATCCACATATAATTTTCTCAGTAGGCATGACCTTTCTTATTGGTATGACCAATTCAGATTTTTAGTTTCACTTATTTTAAGCACCTCTATGAAAAAAGTACCTTTCTAGAAAAAATAACTGTTACCATTTATACTCACATATAAAATCTACCAGTTATATAAACTGACCCAGGAATTTCTTCAGCCTAAAATTATCAAATAATACAGCTTGAAGTTAGCAGATCTCAGGCTCCTGTAAAAAAACAACCAAACTCTTCCCCCACAAAACAAAAAATAGCCCCAACTCTCTCTAAACTACAGTTCAAATTCAGTAGCACACATCATTGGACATTTCCCAAATCAAGTAGACTTTAATTTAAACCCAAAATCGAGACATGCTTGTACATATATCTGTTAGGGACAAAACAGGCAAACAGTACAAGGCCCTACTAGTGCCTCACTTACATCCAGGATCAGCTGCAAGCCCCTCTTGGTCAGGTTAGGGCATATCCATACAAACACACTCTTGGAAATCCGACGTAAGAGGAGGCTGGGCTGGGCAAGGAGGGAGAGAAGGATTTCCACCATCACCTCAACCCATCCTGGCTCCGAGTTGTCTGCACAGGAACAAACAAACAATGACAGGAAGAGGCACTGGTGTATCAGTAAGAAACTACAGAAAAATTCACCAAGGAATAAAAATTAAAATTGTCCTTCTAGCTGACTCTTAAAAGTACCACTCAGCAACACAGACCAGAAGGCTGGGAGGAAGAAACCACAGGGAGAAACATGCTTGAAATGGTCTTTTGACCACTGCAAAGGCTTACCAGGTAACAAAATCTATTTATTAAATCGTTACTTAGATTAGCAGTTCTGCAAGTCGCCTGACACCTACTTGGTCACATTAAAGCAATCAGCAGCTGGTCAGCAAAAGTATATGCATTTTATAGTGTTTCCAGTGAAATCAGAAGTCACAGCAGCCCATGAAAAGTGATGGCATTTGAAATTCATCCTTTAGTCCAAAAGTTTGGGAATACTACAACCAACCAAACCACCAAAGAATTAAAGGTTTTATTTGCACAGATTTCAGGAGGATAAGACCACAGTTGGAAAGGAAATCAAAAGCTCAAGCCAAGTTTTTTCCTGGTCAAGTCCCAGCCTAGAGGGTCCACAGCCCTTAAACAAGGACCAGCCTCCATCTCCAAACATGCTGTGTATACACAGAGGACACAATTAGCTTGCTCAGAACTCAAGCTAAGAAGAAAACATGTTTCATACCTGTGGGTGTTCGAGCCCACAGCTTTGCCAGGCAGACACCACCAGTTCACCACCAGCCACGGGCCCACACAGAACAATGACTCAAGGAGAATGAACTCCCTTGGAGTGCTCCCCCAAACAAGGGCAGCTGTGGAGCTCAGCTCTCCTTTCCAAGGCACACAGGAACACAACCCACTGACAGTGCAGACAGAGAGCTAGAGCAGAAGACTTAGAACACCATGGAAAGAATATGAAGAAGGAATTCTCCTGGGGGTAAGTGCATCAAGCCAGAACCAATGCAGAGTGCTTCACTAACACAGAACTGCCATCTTCTGTCTTTGACAGACCACTAACAATCCCACTCCCTTTCTTTTTGTAGGAAGTACTCACCAGTCTTCTTCTTCTTGGCTTCTTTGCTGAACGCCCTCTCTGTGCAGTTCAGAAGGTCACTCAGAACATCCACTGTTTCAGATTGATTCTGTTTGATCACAAGCAGACAGGAAACAGGCTCAGAACTCCCCACTACCAACAACAACAGAAGGAATATGCCCCAAATCTAAGGACCACTCTAAACAGGTACATATATTACAATCAACTACTACAACTCTTTAGCAGAAAAAAACCCTCAAGTTTTTGCTGCTCAAGTCAGCAGCAAATCAAGGGCAGAACTTGATTTGAATGGTCAGGCCTTGAATGGTCAGGCCAAGCTTTGCCCACTACATGTCTACAGACAGTGTAAGAATCACAGCTTATTAGCTGCCAGTTGCCCATTTTCAGAAGCCAGAGGTTCTGAAAGGCTGGATCTCTGAACAGAGAAACTCTCCATCTTGGTGTTCAGAAAGCCCAGCTATCAGCCTATTTTAAACTACAGAAATATTCATCAGAGATCTTACCTTGAAAAGATGAATGGCCATTGAAAGCAGAAGTTGCTGGAAAGCACCAACTTTGGCACTGTCTGATTTGTTTTCCTTCTTCTGCAGATTCTTCACAGACTGAAGTGTTCTGAAGAAAGAAACCTCTCTGAGTTTTTCACAAAAATTACAACAGCAAATCATCTCATATGACCAGACTAAAAATGTGACCAAAACTATAATACTGTTTTGTGTACTTAACATTTCATCTATTGGCATTGGATATTCTTTTAGTGCACAATCCTAACCCAATAATAGTATCTCACTGAACGTGGGTTATAAAAAAACTGCACTTGTGCACAGACGGCATTCCTAATACCACAGCCAAGGTTAGACCTTTATGGGGAATCAAACTCAGAAAAGAGTCATTGAGAGGTTTGTATAGGCATTATTAAGAGAAAAGATGGGCAGATGGCTATAATCATGTTTGGGAGAAGGACTATGAGCAAAAATAGAAAAGGACATGGCTATCACATAGTTAACACATAGAAGGAACAGGAAGAAAGGAATGGGGTGAAAAGAAACAGAAAGACACTCTGAAACCCAGCCATGGGTGCAGGATACTCAAAGGCAGGAAAAAGAACTGCCACTGCCTGTGAAATGGCTATGCTACAGCAACCAAACACCACGAGGCAAAGAGAAGACAACATCTCTTTTACTGTACTAAAGAGAAACCAAGACCAGGGCTTTCCCACCTTTCTCACTTCACCAACCCAGCACGCAGTTTCCCAAGCATCTCACCTCTCCCAGATATCCTTCTGTTCCTTGGTAAAAGGTTTCACAGCTTTGACATGCTCACTGGAGAGCAGCTTGTTGGCATAATCAACGAGGAGAGAGATCCACAGCTTCCCATCTGCAGTCACACCATGGACGTGCTTCTCTCTCAAGGCTGCAGCCTTTGCTGTATCCCCCAAAACAGGCAGGGTGTTTAATGTCTGAAGTAACCTACAAAGAAAGACAGCCACCATGTTACTGTCAGAGGAACCAATGGCCTGCTCCTTCTTAACAAAATAATACCCACCAGCAAAGCACTCTCATCCCAGAGCTCTGGTCACTCACTGCAGCCCAGACTGACAGTGCCCAACTTTCAACCCACACATGTAGCCAAGATAGTAGTGTAGAGCTCATCGTCTTGGTGGCCCCAAGCCATCTGGTGGTCTCAAGGACACTATTAATCTCAGTTGCTTCTCACTCTGCATCCCACCATGTCCTCTACTTTTCTTCTACTGAGGTTTGGCAATCATCTAAAAACATCTGCTACCAACTCTATCTTCCTTAGTACAGGGAGGGCTGTGGAGTCACCAGCACCTCGCACACAGAGTGGCCAGAAAGCCAACAGCCACCAGCACAACCCCAGCACCTCCCTCTTGGGTCCTTCCCCTTCCAGCTTGCAATAGAGGCAATGGAAATACCACGGGAAAAAGCAGTATGAGCTCAACTCCACACCTGCCATATCATCTCACATATACTCATCATCTCACATATACTCTTTTGTCGTGGACAAAACATGATCTTTGAAAAATCCATCTCCATTAAAAAAAAGCCATTTCCTTGTGCTGGAGTCAAAGAAATGCTCCAATAGCAGGCTACCATTCCAAACTTCTTGCTCCACCATTCACAAGCTGATCTTATCCTCAGGAAAAAAGAGAAATTTCCAAGCTTAAAGCATGCAATCAAATCCTTACCCAAAGAAGTAGCTTTCTGTCTCCGTATGATCCCGTTCATTTAGGGGCTCTGATGGAAGGACACTAGCCTCAGCTATCTGGGAATTCTTCTTCTTAGCAACAAAGAAAGCATGGAAGAAGCAAAACCTAGAATAGACAGAAATAGGAACAAAATGAAAACCCAGATTGGTCATAACAAAGCAAAATCAGCCCATGCATGCAAACCAAACAGCTCCACATTCAAGGAAGTCTAAGCACTGAAAAAAGCACTATTTATAATGAGACTCTTTTCTCAAGATACACAGGCTAAGGAAGAGAAAAAGATGCTCACGACTTCACAAAAGTGAAGCACCAAAACTTAAGACCACAAAACACAATACTAAGTCCATCAGATGTGGGTCATACTCTCCAAGACACTTTAAGAGACTGAAAAATACTTATTAAGACCTGATGTTAAAAATAGTATCTTCAAGCAGTTTAGGCAAGCAGGAATGGAAAATGTATTGAAAATAAATGGGACTGATGTGATTTTAAGTGCCAACTACTTATGACACAGGTTAGTCCAATTACGCAGAAGGCATTTTGAAAACAAAACCTAGTCCCCTAACTGATTTATTATGGAGCATTTCCACTACTGGATTGGCTTAGTGTCATGGGGACAGCTTATCTGGAATACTGCTGTTGAGCTACACAGAATTATCCCAAGCATATGTGTCTTTACATCAGTCTCACCTGGCAATGTCCATCACAAGGCTCTCTTCTTTCCTTGTGGCACTTTCAGTGATGTTAACCAGTCGGTGCATGATCCATCTTCTCAATCGAGCAATCTTCTGTTGTGCCCTTTGATAAGAAGGTGGCACAATCAGCAGTTTGAAGACTAACCCAACATAAATACACGCTGCACAATCCACTGCATCAAGAGGTGACTTTCAGATATTTAGAGGATTTACACTAAAACTGGCAAAGTTATGTAGTAACAAAGCAATAGGTACAAAAAAAGAGATACAATCTTCTCGAGTTTGCTTTTTACTACGCAAAAGGCAATCTATTTACCCCACAGAGAGTCTGCAGATGAGCAAAAGCACTTCAAGAATTGCAGCAGTCAGCAGAGTGAGGTTTATAGGTGCCAGGTAACACATAACCTGGCCTGAATGCCAGCGTGTCTAACACACAGATAAAAGAGAGGCACAGTTCCTACAAAGACCTGAGGAGCTGTAGTGAAAGAGGAAACCACTGGCCATATTCTCCAAAGCAATTGTCAGGACTAGAAAAAGAAGCGAAAAGGCTCTTTTTGTGATCCAGTCTGTTTTGGGCAGGCTGGCTGGTTCTCAATATGCTTGCAGAATTTGCAGAATTGAATTTTATCCCAGTGAAAGAGTCAGATGCTGGGGCTAAACCTTCTGAGACAGAGGAAATAAACAATTGTCAACTCATGGCAAGGGAGCCAGCAAATGTTGAGAGGAAGGTGCAATACCCATGTACTCACATGTCTGCGTTTTGCCGGTTCTGTTTTTGCCGGTTACTTGAGAAGTCTAAACAACAGTCCAAGTCTGGCCTGAGGAACATGTCTTTGAGCCAGGAGATGTATTTTTGCAAGGCCACTGCCTGAAGGTGTCTGACTACCCTGGAAGCACTCAACAACACTGGCCTCCCTTGATTGGTAAGGGTAGAGAAGCCCATCATCACAGCCAGTTGCCTCTCTGGGTCATCGCAGCCACTCAGAAATGTATCTATATATCCCTCCATTTCTGCAACAAACTTAAATCCCTGGGGAGACTGAAAAACATGGTCAAAGAAGCAGGTCAGGAACTTCACACTCAGACTGAATGGCTCTGTAAATAAAAATCATAGAATCAGAGAATGGCCTGGGTTGGAAGGGACCTCAAAGCTCATCCCCCTGCCATGTGCCTGAAGGGACAACTTCCATTAGATCAGATTGCACCAAGCCCCATCCAACCTGGCCTTGAACACTTGCAGTGTAAATCACATGCAAGAATTTGGCTGCAGTAATTTGAATATTTGTCCTAAGGCTTACAGTCAGTCATCAGTTTCACCTCTTGTCATCCTCTCACAGCAGCAGCCACTGTAAGCAACCACAGAATCCTACCATGTACCAACATCAACCCTGTAATTTGCACCTTGCAGAACAGTGAGGCTTCAGCAGGATGGACCACATGCTGCTCAATGCAACTAAGTTCCCAGGCTGATCAACTCTTTATTTTGGGTGAAAGTTCCAGGATGTTTCTCGTATCATCTGCCTTAGAGTTTCCCGAGATTTGGAAATTCCCCACCATCAATTCCAGTCTCATGTAGCAGCCCTGGAGCCACTGACCCATGAGGCTTAGAATAAATGCCACCTCCTCTCCCTGGTGTGTCAGAAGCATTGAGGCATTCTGAAAGGAGGGGGAGTTGATATATTTAAGCTAAAACTCATATCCTGAGGTGTGGCTGTTTTGTGACAAGTCTTCTCTTCAGTCCTGTCACTGCTCTAAAAGGCATACAGCTGGCAGGCTGCTGGCCTTGGACACTGTCCAGCAGCATAGAGACCACCAGGACATGTCCCATTCCACCATGCATCCCATTCCCCTAGAGTTTTTAACAGCCTACAGTGTTCAGTCCCACTCAACTTGTTCTAGAAAACATATAAATGCTTAACTGGAGAAATCTTGAAGAGGGGGTCTCATTCCAAAAGTCCAACACATCTTTTTTTAAATTAATAAAACAACTTGTTTGGTCTACTGTCACATTCAATACAGTGACCTGGCAGGAGCAGAAACAGTAATGAAAGTCTAGGGAACACTGTTCTTTCAAATAAAGGGGCTATAAACTTGTAATTAACTACAAATCCACCCAATTATAACATAAATACCCCCGAAAGAAATCTCAAATAAAACACAACTTAGCAAGTTCCTGCTTGTACTGTTGGAGAACTCAATACTTGTGCATCAATATGAAAACTGGGAGAAAAACTCCAGAAAAGACACTGTAAACAGGCTAATAGCTGACAAAAGGGAGCTCATCCATCACCTCTCAAGTGAATCAGGTTTATTTACTCCCTTGTTGATTAAAAAAGTGGAATCAGGAAGATAACTGCTAGTAAATATCAGACTTCAGCTTTGTCTAGCTCCATCTCCAACAATCACCAGAATCCCATAAGGAACTACAAGGTAACAGCATTTACTTCTCGAAACAAACAACCCCTGTCAAGAAACAAAACAAACCCCAAAACCAGAATCAAATTCCAACTAAGATCTTTTCATCATTACTCTCTCATCATCAACAATATTAAGAGCTTCTTCTATTTAGTCTCACTGTCTTCAGGGGATTTGTACATTTCAGACAGGAACCAAATAAAAAAAATTGAAGCACATGGAAGATTACAGCCTAATTTACTGTGCAGCAAGCACAAAAAGTAAGAAATAGGAAAACTACTAAGCCACTGGACAAATCCTAGAGAAAGCTGGTCCATTTAGGGAGGCACCATGGTACACAGTATTTGCAGAGCAAACCCACACACCTATGGCTGGTCTGATAACAGAACAAAATGATCACACAGACCTCTCTCTCCCAAGATACAACAACTATTTCTGGGCACACATGAGGAGGTTTGGGATTGTGTTACCACAAAAAGCCAAGCTAAAAGCTAGTTCTATCAGTATTCTCCTTTTACTTTTCCTGTGTTTATCGCAGGCTTGTGCTGTTTGCTGGCTTCCCAGTAGGGAAAGAGGAAGAGGAGCTCCAAAATCCAATTCCAAATAAATTTTGTGCTTAAACCTCAGATATGCTTATTGAAACAAGCACTAATAAACAAAAGCACGAGTTGTCCCTTTTTGTCTTTGCCTTCCAATGTTCATGCAACACCCAGCACAATGATAAACAAAAAGGAGCTTCTGGACACACAAAAGCAAAGGGACTGTTAAAGGACAACACATGACACTGTCAATTTGCTGAGGACTGCCCTTCCTCTGCTTCCCCCATCATTAGAGCTTTCCTGGCAGCAGCAATGAAAGCAGGTGAGACAGTGCTGAACAGTTTCCATTCCCTCAAAATAGACAATGACAATCAAACATAGGCTATACTCAGTCCACTGCAACCAGTGGTCATACAATAACCTTGCTTTTAGTAGGAGTTCAATGTCTAAAATTACATCAGCTTTTTTTATACAAGATGATTTGAAACTAGAAGTGGGTCAGAGACTTCCTTGTGCTCAAGACATGGCCTTTAGCTTGTTCAAAGACCTACCTGAGTCGCTACCACGTGTTCTCCATAGTGCAGCATCACCTTCCCTTTGAGAACCACCTGCAGCTGCTCCATGGACAGCAAGGCGAGAGCACTGCCCAGCAATCGGTAGCACATGTAGCTGAGTGGGAACAAAGAACATTCCCTCAGGCTAAAGCACAACAGTAAATCCACACACAGGGCTAAGACAGAGAGGAAGTGCTGGGGCAGGGTACAGGAGCATGCAGGGAGATGAAGTCAAAACCTCTGGGTCAAGAAACAGAAGGATAACACGGGAAACCACAAACAGTGTATGTTAAAACAAACCTCACAGGTCCTGATTTCTCCTTCAATAGCCCGTTCTCCACAACTTCATTCCAGAACAGTTCAAAGGCACCTTCCTTCAGTGCAACTTGCAGCAAATCAAAGACTACACTGGGCAATTTCTTGTCTTCCTTCTCAGACTTGGCAGCACTTTTCAGAAGCTCTACAAGTCTAGAAGGAGAAATAAAATAATGTGAGAGATCTGACCTGAAAGGGAATTGCTGAAGGCCAAATTCATCCTGCTGAAAGACAGAACATTTCTCGAGAACTGCAGGCTGTGCCCCCTGGGAGAAATAACACAACTATAACTTGGGAACCTGTATAACAATTAACATCTAAGCCTTAGCAACACCTGCAGTGGCAAATACAAGCAGGAATCAGAATCACAGCCACATTTCTCTCACTGCTAGCCAAGAGGAAAATTATGTTCATTTAAACCTCCTTATTTAAAAACTTACCTGGGAATATTTTCCTTATTTACAACAGTAGGTGAGCCAAACAGCTTCTTCAGCTTTTTAGGTTTCAGAACACCAGGGAATTTCTGCATACCCACAAGCAAAAGGTGCAGGTTCTCTGGAGATGTGAAGGCTGAAGAGAGGTCACCTTGCAAGATGTCAAACAGGACCTCCTCAAACATGGTTTCAGGTACCTAGACAGGAACAAGGGTAAGAGTATATAAGAAATATCTGAGGGCATTTTACTAACTTGCAGTGAAGTAAGCACATTAAAGTATCTGCATTGGAGAACATTTTACTAAAAGCTTGCAGTGTTCTGGAAACTCTAGAAATAGTCTTTATGGTGACACAATGAGAAATAAATAATGGATGTGTCCATGACTGCCAGACAGTCCCAGGTGCTTAACCATGAGGAGTAGGACAGCATGCTGTCATCAGAGAGCAATTCTGGTCAACTGACTCCAGCTGCAATTGTTCTCTTGCTGTCTGACTGCTCTGCCTGTACAGCCGGGCAACCCAGGGACAAGGAAACTATTTTTATTTAACACTGCTAGTCTTCATGTCTACAAATAATATCCACTTAACAAAAAAGGAAATAAACCCTTTTCTTTTACTACATACTCAGAGCTCTTTACTCCTTGTCCCCACATAATTTCATTCCCAACAGCCCAAAATTCAACCTTAGGTCCAGGCTTGGTGCATAAAAAAAGCTGGCTTGCTGTTCAGAGTTTTCAGCATACATCTGCCCAAAGGAGCACATGGTCTAACATGTAATCCAAGCAAGTGAAATGGGAAACAACAGGTTGTGGGACTGTCCACGATGAAGTCAAACTAAGCTAAATCAGAGCACCCTTCCCAGAACACAAGCATCTGCCCACAGGCAATATAAGGACAGCTCCCACAGTTTACACTCACTCTTCCACTCCCCCTATAACTTCCAGCTATGAACAAACTAAAGGAAAATCTGACCCCAAAGCCAAGCCCTCTCTTCCTCCTGCCCCACCAAGCCCCAAGCCCACATGCTGTGCCTGTACCTCAGAGGTGATGTCAATGAGAGTTTTGCGCGGGAGATCCCTGAGGTGTGTCTGGTGATTTGTCAGCTGCTGGAGAAGCTGGATGCTGTCCAGCAGAGCCTTCCGGTCCTACAAAGGAAAGATAAGCCAAAGCCAGAGGACATATATCAGAAATTAATCTGAAGACTAAGGTAATAAACCACTCTTTAGATGTTTATGCCTACTCGTAATAAGAAACACAATTGCTTCTTGATTGGCCACTCAGCTTTTTCCAAAATCATGTTTTCCAGCTGGATATGAGAACAGATCCCTTCCTTCCAGGAGAGGTAGGAGCCTCCTGTACTATTTGACACAGCTCCTACATTCTACTCAGGAACAGACATTAAAAAGGCACAAAGAGTCCATGGATGACAGAGTAGAAATGAACTGAACTTGATGCTTCAAGTGCCGCTGCATCGATTACCTGGTGACCCAGGCTTTCTCTACCAATCCTCTCTCCACATCAGAAGCCCCAGAAGCAGAACTGGCACACCTGACAGCAGTGTTACCTTCACAAGCCGCCCAGACTGGAACAGAGCCATCACTCCAAAAAAGTTCCCAAAAGCAGCATTTCTCACAAGTTTCTGAAAGGGAAAAAAAAAAATAAGAAGAAAATAGGTAAAAATCTACTTTCCTGAGAGGCTAGAGCTCACATGCAGCTACAGAACTACACAATCAGTGGAGCAAGATGGCAGGAAAATCCAGCCTTGAACTCCCCACCAGGGGAAGAGAACATACTGAAAAGCAACCCGCTACACAATGTTTAAGAACTGTCCTAGAGTACCTCTTCATCACACTGACAAATCTCACCTAAAACAGGGACAGATGACAATGTCATCAGCTTGCAATTTTTAGAAATATTTGTTATTTCATTGTAGTCACTTGTTTTAACACAAACCCCAAAGCTACACTATACACCACGATGTCAAAGAATAGAGAACAATTCATTTCAAGTAGCAGTTGGCAAATGTTGCCATGAGCTGACTTACTTTTTTCACTTTTTCCAGATTATGTTTTTCTTTTATCTCTTCCAAAATGCTGCACAGTGGAATTTCCTCAAAAGCCTGCAAAACCTGAGGAGAGAGATGGAATAGCTGTTTGCAGTTCTTCCATTTCATGACATTATCTTGGGTTAAGCTAAAATAGAGCTGAAGAGTTGTTCAGCACAGCAGCAGATGTGCTGCTTTATCAGGCCAGAATAAAGACAACCAGATCAGTAAAGATGTAGAGAACAGGAAGTAGGCTGGGAGAGCTGGAGTTGTGCAGCTTGGAGAAGGCTCCAGGGAGGATCTTAGAGCTTCACCCAGTGCCTAAAGAGGCTCCAAGAGAGCTGCAAGAGGGACTCTGGAGTCCCACAGTGGCAGGACAAGGAGGAATGACTTCACATTGACAGAAGGCCAATTTAGGTTATATATTAGGAAGAAATCATTCCCTGTGAGGGCAGTGAGGCTCTGGCACAGGTTTCCCAGAGAAACTGTGGCTGCCCCATCCCTGGAAATGTTCAAGGCGAGCTGGATGGGACTTGGAGCAACCTGGTTTAGAGGAAGACGTCCCTGCCTACGGCAGGGGGTGGAACAGGATGATTTTTAAGGTCCCATCGAACTCAAACCATTCTAGGATTCTATGCAAACACAAATATACCTGCTGATATTCTAGGGTTTTTTCCTGTACATGTCAGAATAACAATGAGAACATTTTGCTGAAACTGCCTGACCCCGCAACAGAGGTAATCAAACTTTTCATCATGGGCAAGGCCCTGATCAAAGTGGGAAACACACAGGCTCTTTTGCTTTCTCAAGTTCTCAGGTGAGATGAGGTCACACACCACTGGTGATACCAGTTGCTGGGAATCTTTGCTGTGTTACAGACTCAAACTGTGGAGAAAAAAACTCTGAAATGTTTGTTAAAGGGTTACCTTTCAGATATCCCACATCAACCAACCAAGACCAAGAGCAAGACAGTTTTAAGAAGCAGTAATAGTACTAAACGCAGAATAATTGAAAACTTGGTCAGAGTTTGTAAATCAAGGATGGTCCTTGAAGCAGGACTGAATTCTGTAGTATGAATGTGATATTGGTATAGTTCATAATATAAGAGTTTCTAATGCAGAGTAGCACCATTAAAAACCACTACGGTTATTGTGAGAGCCTTCCCTCTCATGTGCACAAGGGAGCGGCCAGAAGGGAGCCCTCCAGCCTTACACAGACAGCAAAAGACACCCCAAGCATGGACAGAGGCTGCCGGCAGTTCTGATCCGCGCTGGGAAACACTGACCTGCGCCAAGGCCAAGCTGAAGCCAGGGCGGGCGGCCTCGCGGGTGGCTCCCAGTCCCTCCACCAGCCGCTTCAGGGTGTACTTGAGTTCATCATCCTGCAAGAGAGACCGAGCTGGGCGGTGTCCGGGCTGCTCCGAGCGCGGCCCGGCCGCCAGACCCCCGCGCCCGGCCCGTGCCCCGTCCGCACTGCCGCGTTCCCAAGCGGGAGCGGAGGGATGAGCCGTGTGAAGAGCCACTGCCCGCCCGCACCCACCGCCCCTCCGGCCCCCGCCTCACCTTCTTGCCCTCCCGCAGGTGCTGCAGGAGGCTCTCAGTGGCCGCCAGCCGCACCTCC